>CM062864.1:5379009-5504344 GCA_031772225.1 Eubasilissa splendida
GTACTCACGCACATAAACACGCACACTGTGATAAATTATCAAAAAGATATCCTTTCCTTTTCTCCTTCCCAATCTATCTCTAGGCACGAGTGAGAAAGAAGATATCTCTACAGTCTAATTCGCCAGAACGACTGCTGCGCTTATTGGAGCCGAACACGGTACTCTACCGTCGCTGTAAATCCGCATTACTACCGCTTATATTAATTAAGAAAATAATTATAATTAAATCCCGCTAATAAAAACAAAGAATTTCTTTTAACGCGAGTGTGTCAACAAGTGTTTTGTTACATAATTCTGCGTCGCGAGTGAATTGGTGGATCCAGGGAGACAAATTAGAACCAGCTCCATAGAGATTTACAAGTAAGTCCCATCCTTTATCTATCTCCCGATAATTCCACAAAATTCCATGGTCCTTCATACCGGAGTCCTGAAGTCCTTTTCAGACACAATATATTTCACCACATTCTAAGGCCGCTATTGTAATACTCATATTTAAGAATAAATATTTTTGCATAAACAGTACATTCTCAAAATTGTGCCAATAATACACACCGCACGCTGCCGCTCGGCGCATTCAAATACTCAAGGTTTGATTGACAGCTAGCTGCATTACGAGTCTATCGCAAAAGGCTCTAACGCCAAAAAATATAATAATTTTAAAATAAACTTTATCAAAATAATCAAAATGCCTAAATCGAATACATCTGCAGATGTGGAATTGAAGAATCGCGTTTCAATATTGACATACAAAAAACAAAGTTTGTTTGCGATTATTCAATCATTGTACGATTTAAGTGAACAAGTAGAGGATGAAGTGAAAAGAAACCAATTTCTCATACGCATACAATCATTAGAAAATGTTCGCAAAGAATTCAACGAGGTGACAGAGGTTTTGAATATTGCAATATTAGACCGTGACCCGAGTGCGCTACCAGAATTTAAGTCTCTTATAGCTTTTGACGAACTATACTGTCATATAAAGGCCGTCCAAACAGGGCTCACAGCTGCCGCGATTCAAAAACCACAAACTGGTCATTTTGATACATTTAACCGTAAACTACCTACTCTGGAGTTGATGAGTTTTGATGGTTCGCCTAATAAATGGGTTTTGTTCTATGAAAATTTTAACAGCCTAATCCATAAAAACCGTCATCTGTCGGATGCTGAAAAGGTGCAGTATTTAATTGGTAAACTTTCTGGAAAAGCACTTTCAGTATGCGCCGGCATACCGCCAATTGCAAGCAACTACGATATACTTTGGAATGCTCTAATAGAAAAGTACCAAGATAAACGTACCCTCGCTACTTTATATATAGAACAAATTCTTAATTTTAAGTGCAGTCAATCTCCCACGCTCGACGCTTTAGATACGTTTCTCGAACAGTTCTACACTGCATACGCCGCTTTGAATCAGCTCAAGATAGATGACTTGGCTGATTTCATGTTCACTCATCTCGCCTTATCAAAACTAGATAAAGAAACCGTAGCGCTTTTCGAACAATCACAACGCGATGAGAAGATACCTACTTTTGGATCCTTGATTAAATTCGTAAAGGAACAAAATAAAATCTACACGCTTCGTAATGCTGGGTCTTCTCAAATTAAACAACAAGCTAATACTTCAAACTACAATAAAAATAAAACTTATAATCAGTCCAACGCTTCACAAAATAATACCTCTTATAAGTCTCAAAATAAAAATCCAAAATTCACAGCGCAATCTTTTTTTGTCAACAACAATAATAATTTTCCAAAATGTGCGTTTTGCAAAAATGATAGCGTTCACCCCCTGTACAAATGCGATTCGTTTCTTCTTTTGAATCCTTATCATAGGAACAATTTTGTGAGAAATCATAACCTGTGCACCAACTGCCTGGGCTTTCATAATATAAAAACCTGTAAGTCTCAAAATAGATGTGCAGTTTGCCAACGCATGCATCATACAAAGTTGCATTTAGATTCACCGAGAATCGAACCCGATCTTTCTAGTACACAGGCACGCGTCTTATCTGACAACGTTAACTCATCGCCTCACCCCTCGGCAATGCTGCCGCGCCAATCACCTGCTTTGAAACCGGTGAATTCGAACTCCCCGCCTTCAACGCAAAACAATGTTGCTTTTACTGCTACGCGTCCGCACATTTATAATAATTCAATTGTTTTATTACCAAGTGCTATTGTTTACGCGTATAACGACGCTGGTGAGCGTTTAAAAATTAGAGCGTTCTTAGACAGTGGCTCAACGAGTCATTTTATTACAAAAGCATGTTGTAATCGCCTCAAAGTTAATATTGTAGACGCGCCTACAACAATACGAGGTATTGGAAACACAGAAAAGTCTGTGCTGGGCTTCGCTAAATTTACAATTTATTCCCGCTTTGACGCACGCTGTAGGTATACGATAAATGCAAGAGTTATTGATACAATTTCGAATAAAATACCGAACGCTATTATAAATACTGACGAATTACAACACTTGCTCGGCTTACCTTTAGCTGATGATGAGTACCATATGCCTGCTGATATCGATTTATTAATCAGTAACGAATTATTCCCGTTCTTGTTAGGAAATGGCAAAGTTATGTCACCAACCTCGTCAGTAGTCGGTGTAGAAACTTCATTAGGTTATGTCATTATGGGAAGAGCTGCATGCAATGCTCAGCCTATTTTCAATGACCGCTCACTTCACGCTATGAGTGAAAATCCTTCTTTAGAAAGTCTAACGCAACGCTTCTGGGAGTTAGAGAACGTTCCAATTAGAAAACATTTAAGTCCTGATGACGCAGCATCTGAACGCATTTTTGAAGAGACTTTTGCACGCGACGCAACCGGACGTTACACCGTAACGCTTCCTTTCAAATCTGATCCAACTGAACTTGGCCGTTCAGAAACACGAGCCAAGGCACGCTTACTCCAGTTAGAAAAGAAGTTAGATTCTACTCCAGAATTACGGAAACAGTACAATGACACTATAAAAAGTTATATTGATAAAGGGTATCTCAATCCGATTGAAGACCCTGCTCCAGGTCCATGCTATTATATGCCGCATCGCGCAGTTTATAGGCCTGAGAAAGTAACTTCACCAGTCAGAGTTGTTGTTAACGCTAGTTGCAAAACAAGTTCTAACAAGTCGCTTAACGATATTTTATACGTTGGACCGAATCTTCAAGCTAACATTTTTGAACTTTTAATTAATCTTAGACTATTTCCAATTGCTCTTTCAGCAGACATTGAAAAAATGTATTTTCAGGTTAAATTGATACCTGAACATCACCGTTTTCAACGCATTTTATTCAGATTTGACTCTAATGATTCGATTACAACTTACGAGTTCAATCGCGTTTGCTTTGGTATTTCAAGTTCGCCCTATCTGGCAATGCGTGTAGTTAGACAACTCGCAGAAGACGAACGGTCACGCTGGCCCGCAGCGGCCAGGGCTGCTGAACGTCATTTTTATATGGATGACTACGTCTCATCTGTTGATTCGATTGATGAAGCTTACCAACTTCATCGCGATCTTCTACAGCTGTTCGAATCTGGTGGCTTTAATCTCGTCAAATGGGTGTCGAATAGTGCCGAACTAATGAATCGAATTCCCGATAGCCTTAAGTCACCGAGCATCATTCAATTCGATGAAGACGCTAACACAAAAATCGTAGGCCTCCAATGGAAGCCTATCGATGACGCTTTTCTGTTTGAAATTAACTCTGACTTGTGTCAATCAGATCGATGTACAAAACGAATAATTCTATCTGTGACCGCGAGATTATTCGACCCTCTTTCATTATTAGGACCGGTCACCGCTCTACTGAAACTATTGGTCCAAGAGTGCTGGAAACAGAACCTGGACTGGGATGACGACGTCCCCACTTACATCGAAAAACAGTGGCAGCAATTCAAAAGCGAACTTCATTTACTCGGACAATTAAAAATACCGCGTCATGTAGGTATTTCACGATCTCGTCCGAATGTAACACTAGTCGGTTTCGCTGACGCCAGTGAAAAATGTTATGGCGCTGTCCTATATATTCGAGTTAGTAATGACGACAATGACGAAGGTCATGTCACGTTGTTATGTTCAAAGTCGAGAGTGGCTACGCCGAAATATGTGTCCCTTGCCAGACTCGAACTTTGTGCAGCGCTATTACTCTCGAATTTGATAGTGTGCGTCCGAGACACTATCCGCGAACGTGTTAAAATAAGCAATATTATTGCTTTTACAGACTCTACGGTAACTCTTTCATGGATCCGCGCAGCTCCTTATAAATTCAAAACTTTCGTTGCAAATCGCATTGCTGCAATAAATGAGAATTTACCAGCGGAACATTGGCTTCACGTTCCGGGTGCGCAAAATCCCGCGGATATAATTTCGCGTCCTATTATGCCAAGTCAACTAATTGACAATGACCTTTATTATTTCGGACCATCATGGCTCACTCGTCCGATACAAGAGTGGCCTATCAAATTTTTCGACGCTGCTGTAAGCTCAAACGATGAGCTTTCCGAATTAAAGGCCGTGTCTCTTCACGTTCAGTCAAATGATGACGTGCAAACCGACGTGATATATGATGTGGCAAATAGAATGTCAAATTATAATAAATTCTTACGCGTTTCTGTATATGTTTTACGTTTTTCGAATATTGTAAAATCACGTGGTTCTATTTCGGTCAATGATTTAGAAATTACAGAAAATTTCATCTTTCGTTACATACAACGCCATCATTCTATGAATACCAACTCTAACGCTTTACGCAAATTAAATGCATATGTGGATGCCGCTAATGTCATTCGCGTTGGTGGTCGCTTAAATCAATCGCAACTCAGTGCTACGCAAAAGCATCCAATCGTTCTACCCTCGAAAGATCGTATTGTTCATTTAATAGTCGATTGCTATCATACTAAAAACTTACACGCTGGCGCAAGCCTATTATTAGCTTTAATTAGACAACATTTTTGGATACTTTCCGCGCGCAACATGATTCGAAAACGCATTCAAAAATGTAATATTTGTTTCAAAACAAATCCCTCAAATACTTTTCCTATGATGGGCGATTTACCTCACTTTCGTGTCAGCGAAGTAAAAAGCTTTGTTTTCACAGGAGTGGATTACGGAGGTCCTTTCTTCGTAACTCCATATCGTCGCCGTGGAGTAAAAACCACAAAGGCTTATTTATGCCTCTTTATTTGTTTAACTACTAAAGCGTTACACTTGGAACTAGTATCAGACCTTAGTTCTGAAATATTTTTAAACGCGTTCAAGCGCTTTATTAGTAGACGCGGACCAGTGTCACTTATCTTAAGTGATGGTGGTACGAATTTCGTCGGTGCAAGACGAAAGCTTGATGAACTTTACACATTTCTACAAAGTGACGCTCATAATAAATACATAGACCAAAATTTAACAAACTTACGCATTCAATTTAAACATAACCCCCCTTATGCCCCACATTTCGGTGGAATATGGGAGAGTAATATAAAAGCAGTTAAAAATCATTTGAAACGCGTGATTGGAAATCAAATTCTAACGTATGAAGAATTTAATACCGTTTTAATTCAAATTGAAGGTCTAATGAATAGCCGTCCTTTATGTGTGCTAAGTTCTGATCCTGCAGAACTCACCGCTTTAACTCCATCGCACTTTTTAAACATCACTCCTCTTAAATATTTACCCGCTGAAGATATCTCGAATGTTCCTGAAAATAGACTCAATCGCTATGAGCTATTAAACAAGCTTGTCCAATCCTATTGGCAGAGATGGAGTCAGGAATACTTGACATCTCTTCAAAGTAGACAGAAGTGGAACTCTCCTTCGAATCCTGTCGAGAAAGGCTGTATCGTCATTATACGAGAAGACAATTCTCCGCCGCTTAGTTGGCCTCTCGCAGTTATCGAAGAACTCTACCCCGGTAGAGACGGAGTTATACGTACCGTCAAAGTTAAGACACAAACGGGTAGCTATGTGAGACCTGTTGTACGACTCTGCCCTCTGCCACTTCAGTAATTCAATTCTTCCGTTCTTTACATATTTTTTTTTGTTTTTTTTTGTCAATAATCTACCTATTATAAAAACTAAACTTAATCGTTCTTTAACGTTATCTTACGTTCGCTTAAATTCTACATTTATATTTTCTATTGAGTTTCCTAAAGGCATCCCTTCAGCCCGGGCGGCAATGTTAGCGCCGTTTAATGTACTCACGCACATACACACGCACACTATGATAACTTGTCAAAAAGATATCCTTCCTTTTCTCCTTCCCAACCTATCTCTAGGCACGAGTGAGAAAGAAGATATCTCTACAGTCTAATTCGCCAGAACGACCGCTGCGCTTATTGGAGCCGAACACGGTACTCTACCGTCGCTGTAAATCCGCATTACTACCGCTTATATTAATTAAGAAAATAATTATAATTAAATCCCGCTAATAAAAACAAAGAATTCCTTTAACGCGAGTGTTAACAAGTGTTTTGTTACATAATTCTGCGTCGCGAGTGAATTGGTGGATCCAGGGAGACAACTAGAACCAGCTCCATAGAGATTTACAAGTAAGTCCCATCCTTTATCTATCTCCCGATAATTCCACAAAATTCCAATATATATGGCCCAATAACTATAACAAAACACATCAAAAAACACCCAGGCTTGAGAAAATCACATATATGTATTTTAATCTTACCGGGAATTGAACCCAGAACCTCCGGTATGACAAGCCAGCACCCACTGGATTACAAGGGTCGCGCTCACCCCTATATTAATCTACCTAATATTCTATTGATTTGTGTGCAATTGGCATGTATGCACTTGTCCTTGCACTGTGCAATTGTCTGGTTATTCTTGTGACCACATATTTGCATGCAATATTTTTCATTTCTATTTTCTCACTTATGTATAATTTATATAACTAAATAAGCCCATGTCTGCTCTACTAGGTGAACACCTGTCTCAAGGCAGAGATTTTGTCTCTTAATTAAATTCATTGATATTTAAATTATTTACACGAAAACTGTATCAATGACTAGAGTGTCGCTGGTATAGCCATCATGTTTATTCCCCCTCCCCCCACTACTTCCTTTATCCACCATTCAAGAATAGTGTGTTGCCACAGGATCACTACAGGAAATGAAAAGTTGCATTATTATCTGTCATTATTTTTTTCCACATTTAGTAGACTGCGTTAGCTCAAACCTGCAGTTAACAAACTGTATTGTTAACGGCCAATTCCAAAGTAAACTGTTTGATTTTAGACTCGTGTGTATGTGAACGAGTGAATCAAACTCCGGAACACATCTTGTGGCATTGCGTGATAATGAGGGATGCTCGTGATCGCATGATTGGAAGCTTAACTAGATTCAATGGTCAGCCACCTGATAACGCAGACCTGATCAGTGATGCAAGGAATCTCAAGCTGTACAGGGATTTCATCAAAACGTGGACTACGAGACGGGGTATATTAGGCAGATGATGACAAGATCGTGTCAGCGAGAACGCGAACACTTCACTTTTCATAAGTCAAATTCTTAAAACAAACAAAATCGTGCGTAACTACGTTGTCCTGCACCGTGTATGGCGTGACTCATACATCATTGTGTTTCGTCTTAGTCCCTCCATGGGACTTGGTGTACTTGATAGTTAACCCTTTAATGGCTGTCTTGTACCCACTGGTTTCTTTATTTCCATACATAACACTTGATTATCTGTTTGTTTGTAATATTGTTATATACCTGTATCTAAGAATAAATAAAGATAGCACTTAAAAGGGCGCAGGAAGGTCCAAATTAAATCTGTTTGTTTACAATTTCTTACATTAGCTTTTGTTTTTCTTTTTTTTTTTTCTTTCGTGCTGACAATATTCTTTTACTTTTCTTTAGAAAACAGAAGCTTGTATTGTGCTATGTATATATATATATATACCAAAGTTATTTAAATTTAATAATTGTATAACTTTTAAAATGGCGGGCTGTAGACTTGTGGAGAAAGAAATATTAGAAACATTTTTAGATGTGGACTCCGATTTAGAAATATGTAAGTGAAGATGAGCAAGATGAAATAATTAATGAAGATGTCAGTTAAAATGAATCTACTCTTTTTGTCAATTGGGATAGTAGCAACTTATTTGATTTTATGCACAAGAAAAATAATAATGCGTCTGGTACAGTGCGTAAAACACGGAAAGGTAGGGCCACATTTTGTAAATTAAAAAAAATGTGAAATGGACACCAAATATCGTGGACCCCTTTTAGCATTAAAATGGCGCGATAAAAGGGAAGTCTACATTCCAACAACCTTGTATGACGATTCCATGGAAACGACAGCCGAAATACATTGGTCAACCTAATATTAAACCGAAATGTGTGAAGTGTATGGATTCTGTGGATAAAGTGAACATGATGTTGAGTAGTTTAAATTGCTTATGGAAAACAATAAAGTGGTACATGAAAGTGGCTTTCCATATAATTAATTTGATTTTAACAAACTCTCAACTACTTTACAAAACAATAACGAATAAAAATATTATAGCGGGTTTGTTTATTTATGTATTCCAAAGGACTTTATGAGACTTTAAACATTATTTTCAAACAACCATAAGAAATGTTAAAATACAGCGTAACTGCATATTGAAGATCGGCGCAGCAATCTGGTTGAAGGAGATATCTATAATCGTATAAACAATGAATGTGTTCAGTCAATATTTACATTATCTTAAGGATTTGAACATCTCAAGTGATTGTTTATATTAACAACATTATCTGTGAAGCCCTATCAAGTAATAAATCGTACATAGGATGCCTTTATGGATGTCTAAATGTCGTTTTAAAAGTGGTGTTCAACCGAATACACGGCTTTCGAAAAGAGGCCCACGTAGAGGGGTATATTTGGAGTACATTTGTTTAACGGCTGAGAGATTAATTATAGATTTCGCGTTTCTGTAGCACTGTGTGTGGAACCGATAAAAGAAGTTGCAAACTTCTACAACGGTTCCGGGAAAGGATGAGTCCCCCCCTTCTAGCGCAACTTTAAATTAAAAAAAAAACTATATTGTTTTGAGGAATTACTAATTACGATAGTTTTGCTATCAATGTCAAATATTCTTCTTTTATCAAAAATACAACAAATAGACTGAAAACTGGCCCGTAACCCCAAAAATTGTAATGCAGGGTATTTCTCATTCTTTCGATTTCAGACTAAGTTCGGGGTGGATCATTAAAATTGGAAGAGGTCTCGACGTCTACAAACCTCCAGAGAATAAGTTTTCCCTCGGATTATACGATCTGGACTTCCGACCATGTCATGAAACGCAAATTGATATTTTTCACTCCAAAGATGTGAAGAAAATTACTTCATAACATAATCCTTTATTTAGTTAACCATTTTCTTTTAATATTATAATACACTACTATTGTAGATTTATAATATTTTTATATACATTTTTTTTTTTAATTCTCTAAGTACACATATTTAAATACCTGTATAGGCCAAGTGACCATGTGTCAGTAAATTGAAATAAAATAAGATTATTGTTTGTATTGTTTTATTTTATGTTTGGGATAAATAAATGTATAAATAAAACATTACAAAATAAATGCAAAAAATGTTTACATGAATTAATAAACTATGTACACGATAAATGTATCTTTATTTAACTTGCACAATTTATTATTAAATATTAATTAAAATAAGATTGATGAGAATGGAGAAAATTTTATATGAAATAAACTTTGTACATATTCGTAATATTTGTTTGTTTTTTTACTAAAAAATTCTTCCCTTGTTTCAAAAAGTTTCCTGGTGTTAGGGGCTGTTTCACCATCTCCCGATAAACTAACACAATACCGGAAGTAATTTATTTGACGGCTAGGTCTATCATTGTTCAAACACTTTATTCTTTAATATTTTCGATAGATCTTCAAACATCTATTATTTTATGCTAATTGGCAGTTGCAAGACACATTATTAACACGCGACGATTATAACTCTCAATATTTGTTACCTCATTTGTAAAACAGTGATGAAAGCTGTCGGTAAAATGCGAGTTATGTGGTGAAGACAGCATCCGAATGTGTAACAAGTTGAGACTTTGTATCCTTACAAAAATATGAACTGTCTTGTATATGTGTCTATCCTAAGTGTCCATAAATGTGTCAACTTTATCCGTCAAAAATATAGCTGATCAGAAGATAGTGAAATAGTCTCTTAATAATTGTAATGGCACTCTTTTAGAGTAAGAATTCATAACTTTTAAGATTCAAACCAATCTCAGTATTTTTTTCTGTTTTCTTTACACATGAGGACTGACAATTAAGTTTGAGAAATACTTTTCGTTCACTTTATATGGCATCACTACGACATTGGCAACGAGCTGGCTGTGAAATATGTTCCCGAAGTATAAATCGTTAATTCAGCATTCTATCTGGAAGTAATGTATGGTTACGAGTGCGAGTGAGGTATGTTGGACCTGATTTTTTTTACGAATGAAAGCTGCATGTTACGTCAGGACAGACAGCCATTGTTGTGAAAGACTATTTTTACCAAAAATTGAATCACTGTGTCTGCCATATTTGCTCGATCTGGCCCCTCTGATTTTTACTCTATTCCCAAAAATAAAAAAAGACTTCATTGGGGTCACAAGCGAAGATGGAACAGATTACAATGCATGCTCTAAACAGCCTCACAAAGAATGATAAAATGTTGGAAATGATGATTGTTAATGTTCTGTAATTCTAATATTTTTATTTTTATTTATTATCTTTGTTTTATTAACCACTAAATTGAGTTTAAATACATCTACCGGTTTCGAAAAATACCATTTTCTTCTTCAGGATGTCATAACTAACTAAAACATATATTATTGTTTCTTTGCCAGAATCTATTTTTCGAAACCGGTAGATGTATTTAAACTCAATTTAGTGGTTAATAAATAAAAATATGTATTTTAACCACAAAGATAATATTGCTAATTTTAAAAGTCTAATATTTATTTCTGCAAACTTAATTGTCAGTAATGTATAATAATTTTCATTGATAACATTAGCATTTATTTTTACTCCTAAAGTATCGCGGTGCTAAATTATACTTTTTACATAGTATCGGACATTAAAATTGACAGTGCGGGTATAAATTCGCCATCTTTCACTGGGAACTGCGAACTTTAGATAACCTAAGCGAAATGCAAGTAAAATGATCATAATGCTTGTTTGCTCTGCTATAAATTAAATTACTATTTCTAAGATTCATAAGTGACAATAATATTATAAGCTTAACAATTGATCATACTACATATTTAGAAATTGAGAAGCAATTTGGCTAATATAACTAATTATGAAATATTCACATTTGGTTTTGGTTGAATGGCTTAAATTTACTTCAAAAAAACATTTTGGAATACCTGAGTAATAACTATTATTACAATGACTAGCATGAAATATTATTGACTCGAATAATTTAAAATTAATTATTTATTATGATTAAAATAAATGGATGAAATTGATCAATAATCTGACCAAACTGGGATGCAGATTACAACGATGTTGATGCGATGAGATGACTTAGATGATGAGAAAGGATCTTGGTTCAATATAAGACAGATAACCATGATCCTTTCCGATATAAAACACCATTTAATTAGCGATGAGAAAAATTGCAATTGGTGTTCGATGATTGATAATTGTGATTTAACGATTGGAGAAGATTTAGTTCTTAGTGTACCAGTGATTGCTTGCTGAATTACAAATTATTACAGTTACCAATTATTGTTACAGTCGAACACCAATCACACAATCATGATTTATCTCATCACTAATTATAATCATCCATCATGTCAGTCAAACCCAATAAAAGAGAAGACCGTATTACCATCACTCATCATGGAACGTTCATACCAAGCGAAGAAAATATCCCTCAACTCCGAGGTATTTGAACTCTCTTACTGGACTCAAATATACATTTAACATTAGATTTAAATTACTTCATCCATTTCACATTATTACAAATCTCTATTTCAAAATTATATTAAATAAATCTAAATTAAAATATATAATCCATAATTGTAAATTACGTATTACACATAGCTCTCCTGCTTTGCTGAGTATATTTTCACTGACTCCATTAGTGTCGGTCTGATCATGTCGGTCACATCGCAGTCCAGCTCGTTAAAGCAATCTTTGTTAATTTTAGCTATGGCACGAAGAGCTCTTAAGCAGTTGACTAATATTTGATCAGAACACTTTCCGTCGGTCTTCAGTTGCTTCTGCGCCTTGATAACCCTTACCAGTCGACACACTCCTTCGAGCTGAATTATTTGTGATGTAACTTCTGGTATTGTGCATACTCTGAAACAAAAAAATTTAATATCATATTTGTTGCACCATAAATCTAATTATTATTATTAATAAACTTAACTCTACACAATTGACAAAGTTTACAAAAACTGGTTAACTATAATTAGGCTTGTATAGTTGGGTGATCAAGATATTCTTCAATATCAAAAGTCGAATTTGAATTACATTAATACTATTGATGTAATAGAAATAGAGGATGTCTGCGGAAGACTTGACATGACTAGGTATACTGGAAGATGGTCCTGAAGCCTCAATAATCGACAAGCTTGGATGAGGCGAGAATTGTGTGTTAAGGACAGAGTGTGACTTATATATCCTCTCTGCCTACCCCACCAGAGAAACGACGTGATGGAAAGTTAGTTATGTAACTTACTATTTAGTTCTAAAAAATTCCTACCTCGCTAAAGCCTCAGCCGCGTGATTAACCAGTCTGAATTCTGCCTGCAACCTGGCTGGACGAGCTGGCGAAGCTCGGGGACTCCTCAAGAAGCAGACAAGGGCTACAGGAGCTGCCGGACATGCGGCCAGCAAGAGTCTACCACGAGAGGAGCTGGATACTGAGTTTAGGAGAGTCGCAGTTTGTTCCTGAAAATGAGTTTATTTAGTAAATATTATATTACATGGATTATTTTTTTGATTATGGTGAATAGTGTTTTACAAACATTCCGTCATTCATTCTTAAGTTGGCTGATTTCATTACCACATTTATATAAGTATATATATATATATATATAATTATCTGTCAGTTCTCTATACAGTCCTTCACATTTTGACCGATCTAAACCAAACACAAATCGTAAGCAAGTAAATAAAATAAGTTCCCCTGATTTAAAAGTTAGATTGAATGCCATCTGTTCCAAATTTTGCTCAGATGCACTCTAGGATCCTGATAATGTTAATTCACCCCACCACAGTCATCTAACGTCATGTTTTAAATTATAACTTAATCTAAATCCTGGACACTGGTGGGAATGAACTAAGACACACTCTATGAAAGAGTATTTAACTGAAATGTGGAATTATTGTATTTTTGGAGATGGCCATTCTTGTAGTGGTATGATAAACTGTGATTGGTGTCCGATTGCATGTCCGATGGTTGATTTAAAGGTTAGAGGCTAAATTTCTAGTGTACTGGTGATGACTTGCTAAATTAGGAATAATCACAGTTACCAATCATCATTACAATCGAACACCTGTCACAATCACGGTTTATCTCATCAATACACGGTTATAATTAAATGTTATATTTAATTCACTAATAGAAACATGTTAATTTGACTGATGAAATGAATCAATAAAAATTTCAAAATATTTTACCTGTAAAAATACAGAAGCGCTCGGTCCTCGCATTTTCACGGCTTGCAGAAGACTTTCAATAGTTTTATGTCTGGATAGTATTTCTATAATATCTGGACACTTCTCACTCGGGTCCCGACTGCTAAGCGATTGGCGTTCTCTTTTCTTCACAACATTAACGAGGTTCACCAGACAAGCTGTGCACAGCAACAATAACTGACAGCAAGATGTTCTGGAGAGAATTTCTGAAACATAAATAATACATGTATAGGTATCAGATTTCAAATTCACCGCCATCTCAGCCGGCATGATGCTAGCGACATATCGCTGCCGGCTGCCGCTACAGATCTGGTCTGATTCCTCACCAATGATCCCTCTCTGGTTTCATCGCTTCACAACAGCGGTCTTGCTGGCCCACGCACACCGATCGAGACCGCCGATTCACTTCATAATACACGCGCACCTTCTACATCTCTGTATTTCTTCATTGTATCTATCTTCCTTGTTCGACCTATCCATTTCAATAAACATCGACACGCAAATCTACATCTCTTTCATTTAACCACCGACCTAACCCCAAACATGTATTGTAATAAATAATGTGCATAAAGATCAACGGGACATGTCCATTTTCATCTATGGTAATATAATACAATTAATAACATTATTTGTCTATTTGTAAACACTGCCTATTAGTTATATGCTACAGCAAATAGATTGGAAAGACAAGAGTGTGAACCAACATAATTTCAGTTGCTTTCCATATTTTCTACAGTTGGTTTATAGCAACTTTAGCTAGTTGTGTGTCTTTGAATTTCCTGCCGACTATTAGCTGTATTCGTGATCAGTGCGCTCAAATAAATTGCTTCATGAGCTACCTCATATCTCGCTATTTGGGAAGTCTGTTGTGATCCATTTGCATTTAGAGTTAAAAAATCTTTCAATCCTGATTATTTGGTGTGACATGTAGGATAAAATGAGCAAGATACATATAGTAGCTGAGCCATATTCATTGAGGGTTTCCAAATGTAAGCAATCCCTTAGCAGATGCCACTTGAGTTAAGATGGAGCGACAGTGTATTTGGCCAAGAGAAGAACTACAGAAAGCTACATAGAAGCATGTGTACTCACCAGTAAGATTTCTGATAATCTTCTCCAAGTAAGTGTCCAATTGTATCAGTTTGTAGTCTCCTTGTAACCATGGTGCAGTTATTTGAGTAAGAACTGTTACAGCTTCCCTCATCTGGGGTTCGGGGTTTGAATCTTCACTCAGGATGTCTGACAATATTTCAATACCACCAGCCTAAAAATTAGTCAAACATTTTGTTACTTCCAAGAGCTAAAATTGTTGTCTTGCATATGCCTATGTATATTTAAATCTTAGAAACCTATGAAAAATTATATATATAGGAGGGAGCAAAGTTTATTTAATATTTTTTATTAACACAGGCACATTTTACATTTTTTAAATGTCATAAGCTACAGACCTCTTCAAATTGTTCTGCAGCCTCGCCGGTTATACAAATGGTCGCCAAAGCTCGCAAAGAAAGTGCTTTTATCGAACTCTTGTTTGATTCAATGATCACACTCAGCAGAGCACGCGGAACTCCGCATTCGACAAATGGCAATTCTGTAATGAATCTCATGGCATTGCCATCCAAGTCTGACGTGTTGAAATTGGATACATCCGCTTCTGGGGACATCAGTGCGCCTAGATGGCCGAGTGACGTTAGTGTCGACTTCAAAATCATGTCTGATGGAGGCTCCTCTAACATGGAAACTAGAGTCTGAAATAAGAAAAGTATTTGAGCATAATGTTCTTCTTATGTAGTGCATGTTTATGTATTCACAGTTCAGGGGCGTGCACTACATACAAACAAAAAAGTGTGTGCAAATGTAAAATAAATAACCCATAATAATATTACGCTACTGCCAGTATCAGTAGAATCATTAGTTATGTAGTCCTCTACTGGGTTATTGTTATATTCAAGTCATACAATTGCTACTTACTGAATTAAAAATTCCACTCGGCAGTGTCAAAAATGGATCAGCTAATCCATGTTGTACGGAGTCCTTACTTATGCCGTTTCCCAACAGAATGACATTTGAAAGGTTTAGAACTTGGCTTAGAGCTGATCGAAGCATCTACTTCCTCATTTACTCATTCGCAAATTTTACTACCTTACTAAACGTGTCGTTTTCATGAGTGTTCTTTGCGTTCGAGGATAATTATTTATTAGGCATTTTTATTATGATGGATTTATTTTGCCTAAAGATGTGTAGCATATAGTATTATATAATATCATGGTAACAGCATAACCTAAGTCTATACCTACTGCACGCCACTGTCACAGTTAATTAATTTCTCAATGTTTTCATGCTGTGTATGCATCGACTAAATAATTAGTTTTTCTACTATTGTAGATTTTCTACTGCTGTGCGTATAGAGTGGTACGTCTGGGAGAATGTTTAAGTATAAAAATGGTCTCTTTTGGTCCATGTCTTCCGACACAGATAGATCTAATAACTGTAATTCTGTGATCATGAATAAATACCAAATTGTTACCATCACATCACCATCTCAACTGATATTTTTCAAGAGGAAGAGTTATAACCAATGGCGAAGCAGAATATAGCTGGCGCCACAGGACATAACAACTGATGCGACCGGTTATAAAAACTGCAGCGTAATATAGCTGTTGCAGTACATAACAACTGACGCAGCCGGTTATAATAACTCCACTTCGGAATATAGCTAGCGCAGTACATAACAATATATAATCCATCAATATGTATTATATATCCTGTATCATAATACATATAAATAGTTTATTGGGTTATTTCAGGCAACAAAAATGTTCACTTCAAATATTTTGTAAGCTTACTTACCCTCATCTGTTGTACTAAAACTGCTCTCGCCGTTTCAATAAAAATGTCCAGCAACGTTGTCAAGTGCTTTTGCAAAACATTCATCTCTGGATTTGTATCATTGAGTTCTACTTTAACATCCTCCGTTATTTCCATCACTCTTTGTATGTTATTCTCCACAGCGTGGGTGATCTTGTTCCACCTGTCTGGTGTCTCTCTGGGCGGCTTGATCTTCAACGTGATGCTATGCGCGAGAATGAATTCATTTATGTTTGCGATCATTACGTTTATGTCGCTGTGACACTGTCTCACGAATTGTATATTTGCTGTTTGTAAATCCCTGAAAGAATATTTAAAAATATATTTAAAACTATTTATACATTTAAT
The DNA here is from genome assembly GCA_031772225.1 of Eubasilissa splendida. Lineage (NCBI taxonomy): Eukaryota > Metazoa > Arthropoda > Insecta > Trichoptera > Phryganeidae > Eubasilissa > Eubasilissa splendida. Next base: position 5,395,894 of record CM062864.1, read on the forward strand.
TTTCTTCAGTTGGTAGACATGTTTCAGAAGATGGCGAAGATAGTCATAAATAAAAATTCTAGAAAGATACCATTTTCTACTCTTCGATAATCATGATAGAAAGCATTTTGCAATATGTATATATTATTGTTATGTATTTTAAGAGAAGAGATTATGCACTTTTAATAGATAAGTTGCATAGACAAATTGTATTTCATTACATTTAATATTGAATTATTGAAATCAATAAGAAATGGTGTTTTCTATAGCTATAAGATTCAGGAAAGAAACTCGAGATAATGCATTTTCCAAAATGGTCATAAATGATATCTTAAATTGCTTTCACTATATGTAGAGTACTGGCTATGCCTATTTAAAAAACTTCTAACTGAGAGGAATTATTTACTTCAAAAGAGAGAAAATTTTCTCCCGATAATGTAGAATTATCTCAATATTGATTTGACAAAAAATTTAACAATTCATATGACTAAAATGCCATGTGCAATGTGCAGTAAAAATTATCATCAAAATTATGCAATATCTCATTTTTGATTGATGTATTTTTAATAAATCTAAAAAGAAATACATATTCAATAAGAATTTAAACTGCCAATAAAATTATATTAGACTTACTTCATCACTTGTTTGAACTGATGAGCAATGATCTGTCCATGAGTTTGCACTTTCCGTATATTTCCCGTGATGGTTGAAGAGCTGTTTGCAACTTTAGCATCTATCTCCACTCCAATGGCTTTGCTTTGCAATGTTGTCATACATTCTGGCTCGTAAAGCCCGACCAAATCGCAGAGCCAGTGTTGAACAGGAGCTGGTTGACCTTCACCAACCTTTTCCACTGCAGAAAACGGTTCATCACTACCAAAAGTGGTATTCAAGATGTCACATGGTGAAGCTTTAGCTGACCTAAAAAAGAATTATTAAATACATATTAATAAAATACAGACATACTTATCTATTAAACACAAAATATTGCATTGTGTATTTGATGGAGTTAACTAAATCGAAAATAAGTAAACTAATGAAAGACATCGACATTTGGTCTGTCACACTATGGAAACCAGGACAATTAATCAAAGAGAGAGAAATAAATTGGAAGCATCCGATACGGAAATCATGATAGTCAATGGACAGGATACATTCTCAATACATACTTCAGAAATGTATTTGAGGGACGAAGGCAGAGAGAAAGACCCAGACGAAAACACTTAAACCACCAAACAATAAGCAAGATGCCCGGCGAGCATTACACAGTTCTATAATATGAAAGAATAAGAAAAATAAAAGACAACTTACTCATTAAAATTACTGAGTAAATTCACTGGCCTTATTTTGCTGCTTTGTCTTCCAGGAGTATTAGCAGGATGCCTTGGATAGTCTGGCGATAAAAGAGACTTGGGTGTCGATGTGCAAGCAGCATTTAATTCCTGCTCACAGAAATGAATATCTTCATTGGAGGGTACTCTTCTTAAAGAGTAACCGTTAGCCCTGGTATTGTCATCCAATATTCCAGTGCGTAATGAAGCAGTTCTCCTAAAATTGTGATCAATTCTATTCTGTTCCAGAAAATTCTCATCTTGGAATTGAATTGGCGGAGTTATTTTACGCGTTGTGCCAGTTGTTTTTAAGATTCCTTTTGGGCTCTTAGTTTGTGTGACACTGGCAATACTTGAATTTAGGTGATTCTCACTGGTGCTTCGTTCTTCGTACGTTTCAATAAATCTTTCATTTTGGACATCGACAATTGTCCAATCTTCCTGGGTATTGCTTTTTGGTAATCCTAAAGATGGAACTCTGTCTACTTCGTCTGATCCTTTTGTAATATCGTAAATGGTTTTAATTGACTCGTTCCTTTTCGGTAAAAAATTAAAAAAACTCTTATTTATTTTAGGTGACTGTTTTGTCTTCGTCGCTTTGTGTTGAATCTTCTGCTTTGTTCGAGATATGGTTTTCTTAGGAGCCTTTAAATGGAGGCTGTCGGTCATTTTCCTGGATGAAAAGGGCTGCACACCAGTCTCAACCTCGGTGATATTTTCTTTATCTTGCTCGACTGATTCTTGCTGGCGCATTACTTCTATATAACTGAGAGAATGCGGACCTTCATCTAGTATTTGTTCGTCGAGTCTTTGCGCTGAGTAGTTGAACGATCTATTCATTCCTTGCCGCTGAAAGTACTCGCACTTTTTAAAACTGTATTCATCCTCAGTATTGGTTTTTGATTCTTTCTTAGGTATATTAGGGTCTGTTTTCGATCTTGAAAGAATTCCAGGCCTCTTGTCTTTGGCTACAAAATGTACTGGTGGGTGGTAGTTAATTCTAGTAACAGGTGACCTCACCCTCGGTTGATTATTAACTGCAATTTGATGCGATGGAGATACCCTTATATATTCAATGTTTGTCTGTGTAGATGTCATTTCTGACATTTTTTCATTTCCGAGCGATTCTTCTATCTGCATATTGAACGTATCTAATAAATTCTTTTTTGTTGAGCATTTTTCTACGACAATGTCATTATTGTTTATATTTTTGTGTGGTGTGACAAACACTTTAACAGAGCTGCTCCTGAAAGCATTACCTTCATCTTCTTGCTTTAATGAATCAAATGACCTGTGTCCGATATCACACTGGGCCTCTAAATAATCTTTCAAATCTTTTGGTGTTTTGATCAAACTTCTGATAGGCGTTCCAGACTGATATTTATTTGCGCCCGACTTTGGTGTTTGTAAATAGTTCAATACATTGTTGCTCAAATCCTTTTTCGCTGGAGTTTTAAGCTCGTTATTCTCTTGTTCACTTAATTTACAACAGTGATTTTCTTGGCTGTCAGATATATTTTCTGGCGATTCATCATTATTTTTAGCTTTAGAATTATTCTGCTGATTCATTGGAGGAGAACTGTCAGAATCAGAGAATCCCGAGTCTTGACTTTTGTGGCTCCCTGGGCTGTTTTGTCTCGGAGACCAGACGTTAATCGCCGGAAGGGGAGGGGACTCGATCAGTTCGGGAATCACATTCTCCAAGGGGGCCCAGTGGGGCAGTTGCGGTTCCCAGTCGTCCTCCGGTCTTCTTCTGTTTTCCCAGTTCGAAGCGTGTGCAACGGGGCTGCCTATGTTTGGAGGAGAATCACCCCACCACACTTTACTTCTGGTTCTTTGAAAGTTTGACATTATCTGCAACAATACAAAAATATATTGTTATTATTTTAATTTTTCAACTATGTGGAATCTCAAAACTAAATATTCTATAAAGAGGGATCATTAGGGAAACCAAAACTGCATCAGCAGGACCATGTGGTAGCAGACTTCACTACTGAGAGAATCTATTTGGCAACATTGTAAAAAAAAAAAATCTGGCACGGGATTATGATGATGACTTAACCATTATATTTCTAGGAGAACACATTCTTATTGTGAAGTTGTAATTATTCAGAACATAGGTCTGTGATATTTTAAATATGAATTAAATATATTAATTAGAAAGATATATTAGCATGCATAGTTGGATAATACACCTTCCCCGGTTAGGAAAGAGATCCAGGTTCGAATCCCGGTGGCGCAACAATAATATTTTTTGATAAAATTGATTTTATATGTATATCTTTCTAATTAATATATTTAAATCATATTTCTAGTTGAATTTATGTTGGTAAGTAATTTATATCCTTATATTTTGTTAATTTGAAATTTACTTTATTTTACCAAACAATATAGACAAGTTGTTTTTATAATTCATAATTATAATGTACTTAATAATAAAATAGTTTTTTACGCTTTACGACAGTCTTAAAATACACTCTGCATGTATGTGTACACATAAAAAAATTGAGTGATTATAATTAGTACTCTCATGTTTATGTGTAAACATTGTGTGTGTGTGTGTGTGCTATATGTACAGTTCACTGGGAAGGAAGGAAGGAATGAAATTTGATTACATTTATTACTGTCATTTTAAAATGTAATTTGTTATAAAACAATTGCTTAGCATTATACGTAAATAGATACTAGGTATATATTATTTTTTTAATTTAAATTTTAAAGTAGACATCACGTGGATACTGAATTCACATAGAAGTTCATTATCTACCAACCGGGATATGAAAAAAGATATTTTAATTTTCAAACACGTGAATTTGCAATAAGTTTGACGTTCTTTTTTGGGTTCTTAATAAATCATTACGAATACACCATAATATCAAGAACAACGTATTTATTTGATGACTTTTTCGTCGCGTATTTTTTTTAGATTACTCTAGTACTAAATATTAAAGGAGGGGGGCGCGAGCTGAAATAAACGTTAACCTACAATCAAAAATAAAGAAATATCATATCTTTTTCAAATACGTTACATGACGTCACCAAATTTATATTTATTGTTAAAGTTTTGTAATACACACGCGTAAAACTATATCAATTCATCCAAACAAAATCTAATATGTAACTTGATAATGATTGTAAAGATACTTCAAGTTAAACTCAACAGATGGTGCACGAGCAACAATCGGACAGTATTAATGGACACCGTGGAAAAAAAAATACATTTTCAGATTTCATTCTTCTGACAATCGGCTGCAGCATGACTCGAATATTGTAATATAAAATAGCTCGTGCATAATAGCTTTTGATTGAGGGATTCAGATTGACCAAGATGGATTCTAGTAGCAAAAAACACGAAACATTATCCGCGACCGCAAGAACTTTTTCAAATATTTCTTCAAATAAAATATGATACAAAAAGACATCATAATTGCGGTGTGATTTTCAAATCTATTTATGTATTATGTCATGTCCTTAACTGACAGGCAAGAAAGAGCGGCAAATTTCAAGCGGCGGCAAATTTAACAAACAAAAAATCTTATTATTTTATTTTGAATTATTGTTGAAACTCAAAACAATGAGCTCAATATCGAGAGTTATGTTGTCGAAGAGATTTTTATCTATAGTTTTAATCAGTTTATAAAAAAATTCAATATTTTACGTCAATTATTGCGATTGTAGAAATACACGGGTACACATAAGGACAACATTTTCTACCTTGCCTAATGGCGGCACAATATTTACGAACAGTCCACTGATTTTTTGGTACGTTTATAATTCTAAAACATTTAAAAAAATAACTAAATTTATTGTTTTGATAGTATTAGACACCGTGCAAAATGCAGTGGAAATGAGATCACTTAGGCATATATGTGGCAAGTCTATTTATGACAGAGTAAAGAATGAAGAAATAAGGAAAGAATGTAAAGCAGTAAGATAGGATCACTTAGATGGTTTGGTCATATGAAACGGATGAATGAGGAGAGGATGGCACCAGAAATAGAGGACGTCCGCGGAAGACTTGGCACGACCAGGTAAACCAGTTAATGGAGGATGGTTCTGTTAGAAGCTTCAACAATCGGCGAGCTTGTATGAGAAAATGTATGAATGTGGATGAGGCGAGAATTGTGTGTCAGGACAGAAGAGTATGGCGCTCTATCCGCTCTGCCTACCCCCGCGGGGAAACGGCGTGATGGTAAGTAAGTACACTAAAACCAAATTTGAAATTACAACGCTATAAAAGCCATTAGTGGTGGTGTACACTCTATATTGCCAATAAGAAAAAAAAAACTATAGGTAGTATCCCACGGCAGTCGCCTTTTGGTTACAAAATGCGGTGGACAAATATCGTTTCACCGCCGGAACGGTACATTGCGTGTTTGTGTTCTGTGGTAGAACCCCACTTCCCTTTTAGGATAATAAATTATATTTTCAATATTAAAACACTGAAGCGGCCAATGATTTATTTATAAATTAAATTATTCAGTAATAAAATTAAATATTATAATAATTTACGATGTAGCTCTGTATGGTGGTTTACACAAATTTAAACATGTCGTTTGTTAGGTTAATCGAATATATTTGTAAATGCATAACCTACACATTTGACATGAGTCATTTTGTAATCATCTGTCAGAACAGGTTTTCCTTGTCGGACGGCCGAAATGTCAAATATGCGTCTAGTATTGTGCAACGTGAGGTTAACAATTCGATAATGATTGTAATTTTAACGTAGAATATATTTTACCTGAGGCTCCCCGTCTAAAATGTGCCACAAAACTGTGTTAAAAATAGTGCGTCAACAAAATGTTATTACAGGTATTTAGTCTCTTTACAGACGCCGACGGTGAAGAAATGTGTAGGAATATACGTGTTCTATGCAGCAGAATTCGCACTATTTGCCTTCGGACGCCAAGGTATATCGCGCGTCACGTGATCAGACATCGTTGATCTTGAAACACGTGCGATTTTTGCGCTTGTGCGGTAGTTTTAAACATCTTGCTCGGTCTCCACGATTGTCAAATTGTAAAATAGTTATTTTTTTTTTTTAACAATGTTCCTAGGTTGTCGACCACAAAAAGTGTATTCTGCTAATTTACTTACATAATACAGTGGAAGTCGGTTGTAACGCGGGTTTGCGGTGGTGGACGTATCTGACCCGCGGTATAAACAAATTGTTTTTTTTTTTTTCGATGAAAAATAACACATTTTTATTTTAAATTGAATAACAATAACTTTGTATGAAACGACGAAATTTATTATACGTCAACCGGTTTCGCTTATCTCAAGCATCATCAGGATGTATTTAAAACTGATCATAAATACAAAAAGAGTGCATTTATATATACATAAAGAAGGAGACAGAATACATATACAGATAAACGGAACATTATGGGATGGGAAAATACAGCTGAAACCGGTTGACGTATAATAAATTTTGTAGTTTCATAAAAAGTTATTATTATTTTATTTAATATAATATGTCAAACCACAAAGTGATTGATTTCTACGAAAATAACACATTTTAATTATTTTTTTTATTATTCTTATACATTTTTATATAAAATATAAATAAAAATCAATTCTGTTCACATCATTCATAAATTATTATAAAGATTATTTCAAAATAAATATTTAAATTTAACGAACATAATATCATATTAAATATTTAAATTATTACTACATTTTACGAGCGACCGTCCATGGTAATAAATTCATTTAGTAAAAGTTACATTCTTTATTTCTTTTAACATCTTTACTTTTCTCTTAAGATTTTTAATTTGCCTTGCCGAGCTTGTATGTATTTTTTACGTTAACAATCTGCATATTAAAAATAAGAATAAAATAAATAAATATATACTATGTCTGATATTTGTTACATGCACGCAGAATAATGTCGCCTACGAATACGAAAGAGGGAAATGATCAGTCGATGGTGTGTGAATCGGCGCTGTTGAGGTTGATGTCGTTCGAGTGGTTGCGCGCAATAGTGAGTAATAAACAGAAGAGTAATATGTTGAATGTGTGCACCCGTCTTGTGTGCAGTTGTCACGGAACCGTTAACGACGACGAAATGAGAAACATGTATCATCACGTGAAAGTGTGTAGAAATCGCGTCAAACAAAGTGAATAATTTTAGTTGGTATATTTATTTGACAAATTACATTCAACGCATGGCTAAAAATAAAACTATTATATCATATATGAAAATACTGCAAAGCATTAATTATGTAAACTATTATAGTTAGTGATTAAAGAATGTAATCAGCTGACTCGGCAGTCTGACCTCGGCTGCTGAAAATCGCCAACACCCCAGGTATCCCAATACCTGGTAAGCAAAAAAAAAATCGACAATGTCAAAAAACTTATCTTTATTGTTTACCTGTTTTGACATTAGTGGCATTTCTCGAATCAGTCAGTATCTAAGACAAAACAATAAAATAAAGATAATAAATAAAAATATAGTATCTAAGATGTTTGAGCCGAGGATCATAACTATGCTCCTATTAAAATGTTATAAAGAATGTTCCAGCAAGAGGTACTTAAATGATTTAAAATTTACGTAATTTCTCTAACGGTACTTCTTAGAAGTTGGTACGTGACACGTGATAATACGCTATTACTAAATGGAGCTACGGTTCAGCGACGATTATTTGTTGTGAAAGCATATTATGAAAATAACGGATCTATTGTAGACGAGATTACGTTCAATTTTCGGTCGCCATTTGACACCTGCATGAACATCTATTCGTCACCGTGAATGACGCTCAGATGAACACACAGAAGCTGTGCGTGAAAGCGTGGCTGCGGACAACACAATCTCGATCAGATACAGTGCGCAACAACTGAACCTATCAAACATCGCATTACGTCGAATTTTATTGAAACATCTTCATTTTCGTGTGTATAAAATGGCGCCGTGTGCACTATCCGGCTACATCTTATTGAAACACCTATATAATAAGCCGAAAAGAGACATAAAATTATAATCTGAAGTCGAGTAGGGAATCCAATCGCGAAAAAAACAACGCCGAAGAACACTTGTGAAAAAAGTGTTTAATGATGGGTGGACGCGTTGCATCTAGCTGGAGAGGCCCTGGAGTCAGCTGTGATAGCGACTCGGGACCGATACTTGTGGAGGTGTATTACGAACCGTGTCTCATCTGATTAAGGTCACTATATGAAGGAGGAAATAAAAAGATACAGAAAGATTTTTCATTGATTATTTCTTTTTTTTTTCGGTCCCCCAAGAATGTTACCAATTTGGAAGCCCTGGACTAAAAAGCCTAGTTTGACTGTCCACTCATTCTGTTATAATTTTCTAATATTCATCTATAAACAGACACTCCTCAATTGCGAAAAAGCAAATATAAAAATGTCTCGTTACGGACGAAGAGACACAGACGGATGCATTTTTCATGCCCTGTATATATTAAATTAATCGGTTTACAGTACGTTGGCTCGTGGCTGATCAATAGCTGAGAATCGCGAGCAGGTATTATGTGGTTGGCACTATGTTGGCTTCTTTGACTATTTTTTATATTATTTCTACCATTTAAATCCATCCTTTTGCAAGTATCTAGTACATTCGTGCTAACGGCCAGAAAAATAGAACAAACGTGACACGGAATCAGTAAAAGTGTAAGAAACGTGAAACAAAATTGAACGTTAGCCAGCGAGTTAATATAATATATATTAAAAAAAAAAAAAAAAAAGGAATTACAGTAATACCCAGAAGTTACGCGATAGGTGGGACCGACGAAAATCGCCTAAATCGAATTCACGTAAGTCGGGGTACAACTTTGCATATAAATACACACAATTTTGTTTACTTGGGACTAAGAACTAACAAAAACACTAGTTTAGAAGAAAAATATTTAATACAATTGCAGTTCTTTATACATATTAATACAAAATATTAAAAAAATAAACGACTTATGTAAAAAAGTCATTTGGATGTCGATGGCTTCATAAAATCTAACAAATTCGTCTGACGACGCAATGCCTTCTTTTTTCAAGCAGAATTTCTTCGTAGCGAGCTAATAATTTTTTTATTCCTTGCTTTGTAGCTATAACGCATTCTTCGTTGGAGTCTATGTTTTATGAAATTTTTAAGCCATTTTCAATTGAGCTGAGACCTTCTGTCAAGCTTGCAATTGTCATGTGCTTTTCTGGTGGAATTGGGACTGAAGCGTCTTCATTGTCGTTTTGCCTACGCATCTCTATGAGCTCATCGATTGTTAGCTCCTGACTAAATGAATCCAACAGCTCGTTGACATCGTTAGCATTAACTTCCAAATCTAATTGCCTGTCAAGATAACAACTTCTTCTACCACATGATCGATATCAGTTTCCAGCAATCACAGTAAGAGAAACACTGAATATAGCGGGCGGCAGTCCAGCGGCAGTGTTGTTAACGGTCAACGTCTAGCGGCAGTGTCGCCAAACGAACCGCGTAAGTCGGGGCAAGCAGCTACCCCCTTATCTTTTAATAAACGTAATTAGACCTTAGATACCTTGTTTCCACATCTTTATTCGATTTCCCACGCTCGATACATATCGCAGGAGACAATTATGCAACTATACAGAAGGAATTAAACTATGACTTAAACAATATAGCAATATGGCTGAAGAAAAATAAACTAAAACGAAATATAAACGAAACAAAATTCATAAACATTGGAAATAAAAGAATACCAATCACACCAAAAATTATCATAGATGGTGAAAGTCTGAAGGAAGTGACTGAAATAAAATATTTGGGGGTCATAATAGATTCAAAATTGAATTTATCGCAAAATAAAAGATATGTGACTAAACAGATTGCTAAAATATCTCACTTCTGGGAAGGATCAGAAGATTTATTAGTACTGAGTCTTGTCAAATAGTTTACAACTCTGTTATTATTCCTCACATCAACTACTGCAGTAGCATTTTGTTTTTGGCTAGTGAAAAAGAAATGAAACAATTGTCAGTGTTGCAAAATAAAGCTATGAGAATAATACTAAGAAAAAATAGATATACTCGGATCAGTGCAATGCTGAAAGATCTGAATATGATGACCTTTAAGCAGAAAATATATTTTAATGCAATGGTATTTATTTACAAAATTCTCAATAGGAAAATATCAGCGGAATTTACACGAAAAATTGATGCAAATCGACATGAGCACGAGCATCGTACAAGAGGAATGGATAGACTGAGAATGGATAGGAAGAAGGCCAAATCTCGAAATTCTACGATGTATAGTGCGATGAAATACCAGAAAACATAAGAAAGGAGGAGAAATTGAATAAATTAAAAATTTAATTGACCAAATGTGTAAAAGATAAGTTTCAGTAAAAGAAAATGTTTTAATCTTGTTTATATTAGAGCATATACAGGAGTGCTTATGTATGCACTATATTAAGAATTAAATAAATATCATATATATCATTATCGTGACTTTGGTGATCATACGAACCTTGCCTTCTTAAGTAGAGATCCGCTACTACCCAGCATCTTCACAGTTTTCAAATGCCCTTTCATCACTCCATTCACATCATTCTCTACATTGTATAAAAAGGGGGGGAAAATTGTGATTAACGCCATTATTTTTTTGTGATATTTATTTTTCGATAACTTTCTCGATCATTCTTTTAAACGCATTAACGGAGCACCGCTGTGCACTGGCTCTGTTTGCTTTTATAATATATTATTTAAAATATGAATTAAATATATTAATTATAAAGATATACATATAAAATCAATTTTATCGGAAAATATTGTTGTTGCGCTACCGCTATAAAATTGATTTTATATGTATATCTTTATAATTAATATATTTAATTCATATTTAAAATATCACAGACCTATGTTCTGAATAATTACAACTTCACAATAAGAATGGGTTCTCCTAAATAATAAAGTTGTATCAATGTGTCCAAAATTTAATAAAAATGAATTGATAATTCTGGCGTCTGCTATCAGTTTACTCAAAGGTATTTGAGATTCTGTAAAAATAAGGTAGATGGCTCTGTCAAATGATGGAACGATTAAATGTATTAATATCAAAAAGGTAACATATAGCGTCGAAAATTGTCGCTAAAAATAATGTCGCTGTAGCTTAGTTGGATAAAGCACCTTCCCCGGTTAGGAGTTAAGAGATCCAGGTTCGAATTCCGGTGGCGCAACAACAATATTTTTCGATAAAATTGATTTTATATGTATATCTTTATAATTAATATATTTAATTCATATTTAAAATATCACAGACCGTCTGTTCTGAATAATTACAACTTCACAATAAGAATGTGTTCTCCTAAATATATTATTTACAATATGTAATATCGATAATGTGTCAAATAATGCACGACACGGCGGTAACTTTTCTCGTAACTTTCCATGCTCCCCGAACGCGCTGAGAAGCGGCCGTGTTAATTTATTCTAGCAAAAAAGAAAAAACGCGTTTTTACAAGAAGCGAAACTCGGCAATCTGCAGAAACACTCTCGATGGCGGATAGGGAAACTTAACAAAAACGCTGAATTCTTACACGCGCTACCTGAGTAGGTACTGGTTATAATCTATGAATGAATTTGTATACTGCAAACTCAATACCACCAAATCTATTTATTAATTTATTAACGCCCTTGTGGGCTTTTACAAAATAGGTTTGGTATAAAACATAAATAATAAAAAAACAATATATATAAAAATAGAAATTAAAAAGTAAGCAAAACAAACTATAAAAAATACAATTTTAATCCCGTCCGGGTCGTTCGGACGATATTTTAATTTAATCTGTTGATTTTTATTATGGAATAAAGTGACCGTACATCATCTCAAATAACAGGACGCGAGGTAGATAAGGAGGCAATTTATTTGGGCGCGCTGATCACGGACTGGTTCAACGGTAACGCATCCAACTAGCTAAAATTATTATGCATCAACAAATAAGAAAACGGAAAGGCAGAGATATCAAGAGCAACCGAAATAATGCTGTTTCACTCTCTTGTCTTTCCAATCTTCATATATGCGAAAGAGAATTGTACAGTCTGCAATAGCGACACCACGACATACGAATGTCTCAATCCTGCAATCAGCGGCAAGCTCTATCCACGGCACTAAACAAAAGACATATTATGCTTCAATATATCAACCTAAAAAGGAAATTATCCTAGACACAACTTTAGGACAAAGAGCGCCACAACGATGGACGTGCATTACATATAATCCAATTGAGGCTACTGTATGTCAATAGGGACTTGAAGAAAAAAAATAAGAGAGCGACTTTCAATTCAATTCAATTTTAAACAAATATCAGATATCTCATGGAGGCAAAGCTATTTTTAATTACTTAACGGAAAATATATGGAAGTATGGGGTAATTACAGGGCTTACAGTCTATCTTCACCAATTCTCACCCCTCAATCAACACATTTATCAAATTTTTGAAAGTTGTATATATGTTAGTATGTGGACCGCTTCAAATTCTACTACACTATAGCTATCTATAATTATTTTTTTCCTTTTTTTTTAAACAGCATATATGTCATCACTATGAGATATCTGATGTTTGTTTAATAACAGTGCCTTTGTAGGTAAAAATCCAGTAATTGTGTGTTCTTGGACATATTCAAACATGGTCAAAATAAGAAAATATATAAAAAATTGAAAAATATTGATTTTTCAGGTGTATTCTAGTATAATATGTTAAAAAACATTTTACAGATAAAGAATAAAATAATTTGAATAAAATCAGATTCTCATAGTGATGATATATATACTGTTTAAAAAAAGGGAAAAATGAATTATTAAATTTGGTCCATAGATGCCGATAGTGTAGTGATACTCGAAGCGTGTACACATATTAACAAATATACAACTTTCAAAAATTTGATAAATGTGGAGATGGAGTGGTGAGAATTGGTGAACGTTATATTTATATAAAGTGATCATTTAAGCCAGCCGAAGACAGGTCGTAAGCCCTGTAATTACCCCATACTTACATATAATTATATTGAATATAATAAAAAATAGCTTTGTCTCTATGAGATATCTGATATCTGTTTAATAATAGTGCCTTTGTCGGTAAAAACCTAATAATTGTGTGTTCTTGGACATATTAAAATATTGCCAATTAAATTTTCCCCAAAATAAGTCTATAGAACGTAAAAAATCAAAGTTTTTTGAAAAATTGACACTTTATTGTAAAAGCGGCGCGTGTCCCAAGCTCCAAAATGCCTCATCCATTTTAAGACACATTTTGTAAGAAAACCTTTCAAATGAACACTTTTCTTGTATTTAATCTCAGTGGGAAAGAAAATCGCTTCACACGCGCGTATCCCTAAATTATTGGAACCTATGCGAGAAGCGAGCGGTTTTTTCTGGCCATTGTTGTACACGAAAATATAAATCAGGGGTAGGCCGGGGTGGTGTGGTGTGTTGTGTACCCCCGTGTGAGAATAATCCAAACATCTGCCTGGTGCAAACCGAAGGGATGAAAGAAGGGGGCAAACATCGCGACCATTGTTCGCTTCCAACGGATTTCTCGTCACGGAGGCTATTCGGCCAATAGGCAGTCCGACAAAACAACAGAATATTGCAGGATGCGAAGAGAGACGAATGAACCTTTTCAAGAGGTTAAATTATAAACTCCATGAATATGTCGATAGATTGCTCAATTTTTAGAAATTAAATAAGTACATATTTAATAACAAAATAGCATGGCTACTTAGAAATACCCAAATTTAAAACTAGTGCTTCTCAATACCATTACGCCTACCAAGGTATAAAAAAAATTAATCCCCTCTCATATAAAATCAATAAAATATTAAAAAACTCAATTACAAGTTCTAATTGATTATATTTATGTATATATTCTATATTTATATCTTACTTTTATATTATTTTAAAACTTAAATACTCCCCAATTCAAGCACGAGAATTGATTTCTCTATTGAGTTGGCCAATTTTGTATAAAAAAATAAATTATAATTAATTATGTAGCTTGTTCAGCCATTGTACATGCTTGGATTGCTAGCCCAAATTCGAATATGTGCACTTATCGAATCAGATCAAGTACTCGAAGTGGGAAGAAGAATCACGAGACAATTGAAGATTACAACGAACGTGACCATAGATAAACAAGGTATGTGATTTTACTTTACATGATTTGGAGTGACACATTCAGTAATTAACCAATAGAAAACCAAAACTAACATCGAAGACAATTTACGAAAACATAAATTACCTTCAGCATATTGATAAAATGTGAAAAAAAAAACAGATGTACATATTTTTTCAATTTTATTTAATACAAAGAATAATTTGATTTAAAGTGAACACATTATTATTTGTGAAGTAATTTTTTCAGAACAATGTTCTGTGATATTTTAATACAAATGAATTATTATCGCACTTCCCCGGATGGGGAGAGATCCTGGTTCAAATCCCGGTGGCAGCAAAAATATTTTTTTCAATATCTGTATGTAAATAAATCTTTCTAATTGATGCGTTCAATTTGTATTATAATAATTTGTTTAATTAACTAATTTATCAAAGAGAGCACAACATTATTGTGAAGTTGCAGTTTTTTCAGAACATAGTTCTGTGGTATTTTAATACAAAATAAACGTATTAATTAGAAAGATATACAAGAAAATTCAATTTATCGAAAAAATATTTTTGTTGCTACTGGGATACGAACCTGGATCCTTTCCTATCCGGAGAAATGTGTTAACCGATTACACCACAAATTGAATTTTTCTGTATACCTTTCTAATTTGTATTAAAGTGATCGAGTGAGAAATATCCCGATAAGAGAGATCCCCAGCATAGAGGCCCTAGTTCTACAAATATAAATATCTCAATGTGCATAGTTTGGACGTGTTCTGCGAATGCCAGAGAAGCGATTACCAAAACGTATCCCCGGAGATGACCCTTCACCTTATTGAGACCTCCGTTTGGGGAGAAGACTTGCCCGTATGTACAAATATGAGGAGACCCACATTAAGTTCACGATATCCACTGTAGGTATATCAAATATGATGGTGGAAAAACTCGACCAATCAAACGGCGGATAATCAGAGGATGTGCTTGGATGGAAACAGCGTCGTTCGAATGCTGCATTATTCCAGGAATGCACTCAATTACGGTGGTATCTAATTTGCAGCTATCTTTATACCGTCTTTCTATTGATGGACGGAAATAAGAAAATTGCGCGGCATCTGATTGAGACGTGTTAGCCATGCGATGACAAATCATTTCCCGGAAAAGCGATGTTCACTCGTGTAACAATTACCACAGATGTGAAAGTGGAATTACTATGAAATAACGGAGTTTTTTAAAGATAATTTATATCGAATTACAGAATCAAACTTTTGGTTTGTACTTGCCGTTTCGTTTACCGATACTCATGATAATCATCATTCCTGGACCCTGTATAACCCAATATTAATTCTGGCCTCTTCAAGAATACACTTCCACCAGCCTCCGCATGAGCTGCTTTCCGCCAATTGCTGACGCTAAGAAGGGATAGACCTTTTCTTAAATTTTATTTATTTTAATAGTGTTATTTTAAAACTAAACCAAACGCTTTTGCTATGAAAATAATACTAAATACTAATTTAATGTATTAATTATAAATATATACATATAAAATCAATTTTGTCGAAAAATATTGTTTTTGCGCTACCGGGATTCGAACCTAGATCTCTATTTCCAATCCGGGGAAGTACACTACCAATTGTGTTGTAGCGCCAGTATTTTTCATGACAAATTTTCGAACCTATATGTTACACTTTTTCAAATTAATACATCCGTCGTTCCATTATTTTTGAAAGCCATCTACATTGTTTTTACGGAATCACAAATAGCTTTGAGTAAACCGACTGCAGACGCCAGAATTATCAATTCATTTTTATTCAATATTGGACACATTGATACAACTTTTAGTCACTAAATGAGGCTCGAACCCCTGGCTTGTTTTAACCAATGAAAATTTCTCGTCAAACCGTTTTTTGCTATATATTTATAAAAAAATTATGTTTCTAAATATCCAATATATTTTATAAAATTAATATTGTTATATTTTGTATACGTTGAGACAGAAATCATTACCTATATTATTAAGGAGAACACATTCTTATTGTGAAGTTGTAATTATTGATACTATAAATACAAATTAAATGTATTAATTAGAAATATATACATACATATAAAATCAATTTTAACGAAAAATATTGCTGTTGCTTTCAAATAATGAAACGTTGAAAAGTGTAATATACATGTTCGAAAATTCGTCGTCAATGCACTGTGTTGGTATAGCATAATCGGTCAATGCACGTTCTTCGGATAGGAAGAGATCCCGGTAACAACAACAATATTTTTCCATAAAATTGAAAAAAAAACAAATCATTATAGTATATTAAAATATTCGAGATCTTTGTGTTTGAAATAAATTATAACTTGTGTTCCACCCTCTCTGTCCTCCCTATCAAACCCCTTAAAGCAGATAAATGACATACTTAACATGGTCGGGAATAATAAGGTATATGCGAAAAATATGAGAATGAAATATAAATTATTTCAATAAACTGGTTGATTGTATTTTCAGGGGCATCACTGATTTTTCAATTCAATTCTAGAGCTAGAAATATTTTAAGTAACATGAAAATATACGTAATTATTTTACATGATTATTACTGTCGTGAAAAAAAATTCCCGGCAGGTAGGTACCTAATTATAAACCGAAGAATTTTTTTACAGCGGTGACTTAATGAGTATTATTATTTACCCAGAGTAGGGCATTTTATCCGATCAAAATTGAGCTTGGAGAGATCCGATAAAAAGTGTCGTATCTGCGTTAAAAAAATGCCGTGCACTCTATCTAACGATGCTCGACAGATGGGTATTCATTATTTCGGACGTAACACAATTCAAACAAAACATTTTCTTATAAGTACCTACTCAAATATCTCTAGAATGAGAATTGGGCATTGCCAGGTGGCCTCACATTTGTTCAGAATGAACATAATAGACTCCCCAATGTGCGAGTGTGGTGCCGAGGAGGAAACCCTTGACCATGTCTTTTTTGCCTGTCCATTTCACAATAATCTTGTCAATGGTAATTTTCAACTCCCGGTTAACTTGTGTCATCTTCTTTCCCTCAACTCGCCACATTTAAGCTATATATAATAGCAAACTTCTTGAACGTCAATGGTATTAGCTTGTAACGCAATATTCCCTATTCTACAATATTGTTGTGCTGCTTTCTATGAAATAATGTTTAAACTTGTTTAATGGCACAAATCACACTTGAAGAAGAAGAAGTACCTACTCACGTACAATAACACCACACGGCATTGCATAGTTCTCACACGACGCACCGAAATATGTACTTTCTCGAGATTTGAAAAAGGAATATCGTAACAGTAATTATCGGTCATTGGTCGCCGCCATTAAGCACGGCGCGCAGGTACCCAAATGATAACTGTCAATATCATCATATCATCACGAAATGGCTCGCCGCCATTTTGTGACCATTTTGATTTCCTGTCATCGCCTTCAATAAGTGTCATTCTCGACGGCAGCGTCAGCCATTACTGGAGACAGCCATAATGTAATTGACCCTTTAAGAAGTGCTTGTCTTTGATTTACTGGTGTGGAATTTCCTCGTATGCGGCACAGGTGCTCGGCATAATATAGTCGACGATTTATAAAAGGAAGTGAAGAATGGTAATGTGTTGAATATATTTATAGTTACCTATCTAAAAGTATGACGCAAACCTATATAGGGCCAGACACACCACACCCAATACGATGCGGAATTTATTTTAAAAAATTAATTGAAATCAGAAGAAAATAATAAGAAGTAGGTACAAGAAAAATAATTATTGATATGTTGAAGAGTTTAAATGTCGTTTTCCGTGCAGTCTGCATCAAAACCTAGCATAAATACATTAACAATCTTTCATTGTTAAAAAATATATACAACATTTGTGTTTCTGACGAGAATAAATTGTTTTAAATATGAATTAAATATATTAATTAGAAAGATATACATATAAAATCAATTCTATCGAAAAATATTGTTGTTGCGCCACCGGGATTCGAACCTGGATCTCTTTCCTAACCGGGGAAGGTGCATTATCCAACTATGCTACAGCGACAATATTTTTAGCGACAATTTTTGAACCTATATGTTACCTTTTTGATATTAATACATTTAATCGTTCCATTATTTGATTCCCCGGTTAGGAAAGAGATTCAGGTTCGAATCCCGGTGGCGCAACAACAATATTTTTCGATAGAATTGATTTATTATTTAATTTATTTATTTAATTTGATTATTTAATTCATATTTAAAATATCACAGACCATCTGTTCTGAATAATTACAACTTCACAATAAGAATGTGTTCTCCTAAAGAATAAATTGTGATAAAAATAAAACAAACAAGACATCGGCGGTCGAGCATATTAACGTATGACATGGCGTTGTTTCTAGAGTCATAATCTGTATACTGTACCGTGATACCCTGACTCGTGTAACGTGCCAGCGTATGATGTTGCACTGTTGTACATTTATATATTGCGGTAATATCTACACATTTTCGAAAATCGGTCGTGGGGCAGTGGTATAAGCAGTGGCGCAGTGGCAAACATCCCGGCCGACCAATTTGTTTTTTTAGTGATTTAGTTTAGCTAAGACACAAAACGCTTAATAAAATCCTGAATATGCCGCCAGGCAGCATCGTAATATTCAAAAAGTATAACGGATTTTTTTAGATCGATCCATCAACTATTTTACAAAATATTTAATGGGTTAAATATAAATTTTATTATGCAACATGAAAATGGCATTGATTCATGATAGGTAATACTTTATAATTCAGATTTACTTATTATTTTCATGTAATATATATATATATATGTTTGTCCCGCCCAATGTTAACACAGAATGATCCACACACCTGTGTCAGGTGAGTAATCAAGATAGCTATCGCGATGCTCCACCCGGGCTGACTCACTAAACAAATATGGCTAATCACCACTTCGAATCAAGTAAATTCAATCGCCAATCCACATAAAATCGTATTTAAGTCTGGCGCCAGGTATATATATATTCAGTGTAATGTAATTCAGTTTTTAAAAAAAACTCTCACGATTAGTATAATCGTACATCTTATTTACATTCGCGTGTGCATAACGAGGTGTGACAATTTAATACCTGAAACGCACCTTTAAAAAATATACTAGTTACTGTCGCCTCCAAAATAGTTGCCCTGTGCAGCAGCTATTCGCTGATTTAGACGACATTCTCAGTTCTGGAAGCAAACCTGGAACTCATTTATCGGAATACTGTTGAATATTGCTTCGCGTCTGTTATATTTTGTAAATAGCCAGAAATTACTGTAAGCAAGGCAGAGGCTTAACTACAAAAATTGGACCCCAATGCAGAATGGAAAAAAGAGCGTGATTATTAAATAATAAGAATAAAATTAGTTTCTCGTTCCATATAATATTTACACATTGAAAGGTATTTATACTCGTATTATACAGAGTGTTCCAAAAGTCTTTTCCATTTTGGTTCATTCGCTGCACCAACGCAACGAGCGGATGAGGAGCGTGGGATATATCGATTGCTAGCTGCGTCCTTGGGAATTCAGTCGCTATGGCGCGTATCCTTACCAGTTGTTCGTGAAATTTTCCCTGGACAAGGTGACAAATCTGGCCTCCACGTAGCCCCGACTTGACATCAATGGACTTTTTTCAATGAGGCTATCATGAATCAAAGGTATAAAGTAACAATCCTTCCACTCCGAACCAATTAAAATAAATATCCGAGGAGAAATGGCAGCGATCGCAGATAATACGTGCCGAGCAGTTCTCAGAAATTTTGCCTCCCGTTTAGAAGAGTGCCAGCAAAATAAAATAACGGATCACATTTAGAAAACAGAATTTTTAACAAACCTAAATGCAAAACAAACATTTTTTATTAAGCCCAACCATTATTTTATTACAGAATTTACTATCATATAAACTCTGTATAGATACTAGCAAAAATATCGATTTCTAATGGTTTTGTAGGGCGCGAACTATTTGGGCGCATTTCTAACATGGTCCCCAATGCACTGCACTCACTGCATTGGCATAGTTACGCCACTGAAGCTGGGTCATGTGAATAGGCAAGATTATCGAATTGGGTAACCGCCTTTTTGCTCAGAAAGTCTCTCACAGTAACCGCACTGTAACTGCTCTAAATTACGATCGCCCATTTTTGCGCCACAGTGCATACGCAAATATCTACCCAATAACAACTGGTTACGCACGTATTAGTTCAAACATGTTAAAACTCGAATACTCACTTGTTTTCGATACAATTACGTTGCGGGAGACATGGGCGACTACGCGGTCATTCCAAGAATTAAACTGTCACACCTCGTATAACCTATGAAATGTACACAAATTATATATACCTACCTGATATAAAGAAAAACTGAATAATGCTATTCTTCGTACCTACTTAAAATTACATCAAGAGTGACACATCGTGAATCATACAAGAATCACGACAAGATACCAATCATCTTGTTATTATTATATATAGAGATACACAAATGAATTTTACATTATCAGATAAATAAAATTTAATACTACTGTGTTTTTATGCATTTGGCTCGAAATTTAAATATCTTCTGTCATCCCCCTGTTTATAAAACTGACACCCTCTTTGGATATGAAATTGTGTGAGATTTCATTCGAGGATGCGCCAATCGGGCGGGTCCCGCAGAATGTTCCAGCCAATAGGCGTTCGCTTCTCTTGTTTACTCGTATATATAATGCAAATTAACCTTCGAATAAAGAAGGTAACCAGATTTGGTGACGTACGCAATGCATAATCTCAATGGAGGAAAACGCCTGAAGAGGCCAAAACCCACCAAGCTGCAGAACCAATAGTTATGACAATTCAGAATACGTACATAATATATAAGTAAAAACTATGTATCACTAATACGACAAATATTGTAAATAATTATTAAAACAACCATTTATATTTTTAACCTGATTTTCACTGGATATATTTATAATACTAATTAAATGTATTAAATCAGAAAGAAATACATATAAAATCAATTTATAATGGATCTGTTCCTATTCGGATTTTGCTACACGAACATAGTGTAGTATATAAGTTGAATTAATGTTTCCAAAATTTTACAAAAATGAATTATCAATTAATTCTGGCGTCTCCTATCAGATTTTACTCAAAGTTTCCGTGAATATAAAAAAGATGGCTTTCAAATAATGGAACGACAGATGTATCAATTTGAAAATGCAACATATAAGTTCGAAAATTTGTCGTCAACTCACTGTGTTGGTGTAGCATAATCGGTTAATGCATTTACCCGGATAGGAGGAGATCCAGGTTCGAATCCCGGTAACTACAATAATATTTTATTTGTATATCTTTCTAATTAATACGTTTAATTTGTATTATTTGTATTTTCTGACAAATTGCAACTTCACAATAAGAATGTGTTCTCCTTAAAGACATATTTATAATTTAGATACTATTTATTTAACCCTAATGTTTTATTGGCTGTATTTCCCGGGTTTATATTTACACCAAAGAAATAATAAATGAATAAGTCAAGAGAACTAATAACGACTATCAAACGAAGGAAAGCTGTGAAAAAATAATTCACAACTTAAATGCATATTTTAATTTTTAAAAAAACATGATTTTATAGTACAAGTCAGCATTGAACTTAATACATAAAATATATTATCATAATAAATAATCTAAAAATGAGCGAAATGTAGAAAATCTCTGGAAACTTTTTTTTTGCGGTATACACGATAACTTGAGAACGTCTTATCTTAAACATACGAAAAATATATTATTTTTGAAGACGTCAATGTCTGCTGAATGACTAAAGGTTTTTAAAAAATATATATTATTCCCTAAATTGCAGTGGTTTTCAGTTCAATCATTCAGCAGTCCTCTAAGTGTAGAATAAGCTCTCAAAATTTGAAATCGATCGGTAAAACAGTTTTTGAGATATCGTGTAAACGCGTTTAAAGTTAAGTCAAAGAAGGCAGCAGAGGCATAATTAAACGGAGGTTATCATAGAATGACCTTAGGCAACCTTAGAATGTGACTATACTGAGTGATGATACTGATGATCTAAATAATAGATCTTACGCTGATCAGCAAAATGCAACTTCGCGAAAAGACGCATATGAAAAAAGACATTGTATTACTAAGTATGTTTACTGTATTTTTTACGAAAACTTTTCTTTCTTTAGATTTCAAATGTCTCAGTTTTATTGTATGAATATTTTCAAAATCTTAATTTTAGGTTTTCATTACAGCCATTAATTTATAAAATATAACCATTATTTAATATAATACGTATCGTGCATTATTCTAGACTTGTATTAACGTGCGATTAGCATATAGCATATATCCTAGTGAGATTATAATTCAGACCAAAACATTGGAACATAATTTCGATAAAACCGGTAAGAATTTTGCATGCAAAATGATACTTTCGATAATTATAATTTCGACAAAATCGGTAAGAATTTTACATGAAAAATGATATATTCGATAATTATAATTTCAAATACCAATTAAATGTATAAGCTATACATATAAAATTAATTTTATCTAAAAATATTGTTGTTGCGCTACCGGGATTCGAACCTGGATCTATTTTCCAATCCGGGGAAGGTGCATGCTACAACTATGCTACAGCGACAGTATTTTTGAAGACAAATTTTCGAACCTATATGGTACACTTTATCAAATGAATACGTCTATCGTTCCATTATTTGAACGTCATGTATATTTTTCGATAAAATTGATTTTATATGTACATCTTTCTAATTAATACATTTAATTAGTATTTAAAATATTACAAACCTATGTTCTAAATAATTACAACTCTATAATAAGAATATGTTCTCTTTAATAATTATAATTTCGACAAAACCGGTAAGAATTTTGCTTGAAAAACAATTACACGCAATGTGCAGTGTAGTGTCGTTAGATCCACCCTTCTAAATCACTTCGATTGCATCCCTTCTTTCTGAATACGTTTCATTAGTAAAAATAAACGGGAAGTAATTATTAGGCTACTGCGGCACCTACCCGCCTACACACATTCGAGCGGAAATGCATTAAAATATTTTCATTTGACAACTGAATACACCTGCCTTGTCAAATCACAGTTTCCTAGCAACGCGCTAAACACAAAAGGCATTTTTTAAATCACGCTTGTTTTAAAATGGCGGTAGTTAACGCACTTTTTAATGTGCAAATACATCATCATACTCGTCACCGTGGCGATTACATTCTTTATTCAGTAGGAACTACCCCATAAACGTTAAACTTACATTTTGACACTTTTAGAAATTCACTTGTTTTTGATAAACCAAAAATCGCACCACACACGTTCGTAATTATTAATTTTAATAACGCCAAAAACAAATGCTACGTAAATGCAAATTTCATTAATTAATTCCTTTCTTTCTTCCTTCCTAGTGAGCTACAATACCAATAACATACAAACATGAGCTTTCAGCAAAATAGAGGTCCAAAAAATTAATACTATACAAAGGTGCATGGATGTTGGGTAAAACACGAGACAGGAAAATAATAGAATAACATATGTTAAAATGGACAATCATTAAGCAATCATCATTTATTGATTCCGAGTCAAATCAACAGGCCGAACGGCTGATGCTGAGGCTAGGTCTGACGAAATCGTCTAACTCGAAGCAAATACATACCATCAAATAACAATGAGCAGAGAAAAGTAGGAGATACTCGCAATCTTTATACAGAAATATAAAACGGCTGAAACTAAATGATGCAACACTGGCTATGTCAGCCCGAAGTAGCCAAGACAATCTTTCTCGTTATCTGTCTGTCGCTTTGTTATCTCTCCGCTAGTTTACATTGTTATCTTCTGTTCTCGTTCTAATACGGATGATTCACTGTTTACACACTCTTTTGCGTTCAGAAGTCCATCTCGTTAAGTTAAGTCAGGTTAGGTTAATATAAAAATAATATAAAATATATTTCTTCACACTTCAAATAAACAGATATTCGGTATCTAAAATGTAATTGTACTAATGGCGAATAATGAACAAGAACTACAGAGTCTAGTGAGTAGAATGTACGATGTATGCAAGGAAAGCGACCTCATGGTGAATGTTATCAAGTCGAAAGTGATGGTATTCGAGGAGGAAAGCAAGACACCGCGCTAAATACTTGCAGGTAATGAATGTTTGGAACAAGTAGATGAGTTTGTGTATTTGGGAAGTATGTTTGATAAAAACGGAAAGACAGAGAAAGATATCAAATAAAGTGAACGGCGCTTTGATTGGAATTATAGCTATTGAGAACTTGTCAACTGAGGCAAGACAACTAGCGGTTCACAACGGAGTCCTGGTACCGACACTAATGTATGAAAGTGAGGCCTGGAGCTGGCAGAAGAGGAACGAAAGTAGACCGAATGTAGTGGAAATGAGATATATGATAGAGTAAATAATGAAGAAATAAGGAAAGAATGTAAAGCTGGTCTTAGTATAGTGAGTAAGGTTAAGAAAGGATCACTTAGGTGGTTTGGTCATATGGAACGGATGAATGAGAAGAGAATGGTAAGAAAGATATATGACGCAAATGTTGATGGCTGCAGAAGTAGAGGGATCAGGTAAACCATATACTGGAATAACCGTCGAGCTTGTATGAGAAGATGTATGAATGTGGACGAGACGAGAATTGTGTTTCAGGACAGAAGAGTGCGGCACTCTATCCTCTCTGCCTACCCCCGCGGAGAAACAGCGTGATGGTTAATAAGTAAGTAAGTGTCATTTTATACACCAATCAGAAGCCAGGAAACATTACTATTGTTACAGCCTCTACAATATGATCAATGCAATTTAACTCATTTTCACATTAGCTAAATATTATACATGTCACTATATTATTTCAGTATGCGTCACTTAATAATGATAAATGTACATTTTTTCTAGTAAACCATCTAAATGCGAAAATGTATGAAAACAATGTATAATTTGGTAAATGGCGAGATAAAAAACAAGGACTTAGAATTACACAAAATACACGAAAAACATCAATACCAAACAAAGAAGTGACAAATATTAAACATACACAGACGTAACACACACAGATAACTGTAAAATCTATTTATCTATATAAAATTTACGTGTTATCTTTTACAAAAAAAAAAATATGATAAAAAAAACTAACAATGTGTTCATTTTTTACCATTACCTGATATAAAATACCCGATGCAGCCATACTGTCAACTCGTGTTACCGTAAATAACAGTTAGAAAAAATATTTTTATTAGCTTAAATGGCTTTAATGGTACGAATTTACTCTAAATATTGAGCATTCAATTTTGAAAAAATGAATAATAACATAATTTAGAGCATTCATTAAATCCTATACAATGTGTCCTTTCTTCTTATCTCTCTTTAATTAATTAGTAAGAAAGAGATAATTATATTTGTATGTTTGTTGTTCTTTTCACTGTGAAAATAGTGTGTGATCTCTGTCTTTCATATCACAAATTGTATTTTTACCAACGTATTAATTTTACAACGGATTGAATGGAAAAAATAATTGTTTTTGTACGATTCCCTTTCCATAATTGGTTTTTCACTAGTCATTCCTGAGCGCTAATATTTTCTTTAGGATTATCTAAAATATGAATTTAATGTTGCATGTATTTACCGAAATATTACAGGTTTAATTATGACGGTAGACCTGTGTCACTGCATGGTTTGGGAAGGGTTAAACCTTCTACGGTAGCTAGCTCTAAATAGCGGCAAATAGTCATTGTATTACTCTTATCAACATTATTACTATTTACTTACATAATTTAGGTATATTAGAATAATTGCGCACCGACTTATCAATAGTCCACACTGCAAACATGTCTCACATCGTTGCGCAACTAATAAATAAAAGGTACTTATCGGAATCCCTCGGAGCAACAAATAAACAGTGTGGAATTAAATTATTCGTGAAGCCCTCTAATGGCCGTCCAATTCGATAACTTCGTCAATTCGCTAGACTAGCTGCACGGATTAAATTTATAAACGCGTGTCAATGCGTTTCTCGCCCGGCGATGGCAACACTCACCGTGAAATATTAGGTAGTCGACCAATTTTAACGTCAGATTATGTTAGGTTATGTTAAGTTGGATATAATAAATCTCAAGAACAGTACGATTTTTATCAGTCAGTCTGGACGAAGATGTAAAATTTCTATAGAAATTCAAACACTAATGGCCTCATGTAAGTAATCCACACTGTCAGTCGAATTTAGGAGACAGCTAGTGTACATTAATCGCTATGGCGACACGCACGGACAAACGCGGAAGGTTTTCTCATTTTTTATTATTGTTAATAACTTACTTATTAATATACTTAAATGATATATTGAATAGTGCAGTGATAATTTAAAATATTTTTAAGGAGAACACTTTTTTGTTGAGAAGTTACATTTTCAAAACATTGTTCTGTGGTATTTTTAATATAAATTAAATAAATCGAGAGGTCCAGGCTCGAATCCCGGTAGCAACTAAATATTTTTTCTCTAAATTGATTTTTTATGCAAGATGTCTTTCTAGTTGATTAATATAATTTGAATAAAAAATATGTCAGATTATAGGAACAGAAATAGCATCGTTTGGTATTTTAATACAAATTAAATTCATCAACTAGAAAGATATATAGAAAAAATATTCTATTACTATAGGGATTCGAACCTGTACCCTCTTCCTATCCGGGGAAGATTTTTAGTGTTTTTAATTTGTATTATTTTATTATATACTATACCTACTCTATATTCAGTTCAGTTATTTGTTTCTTATTATTTCGGTAAAGACGCATTTTAAACCTAATTATTAAAAAACATTTTTTATTCGTGTTAAACTTAAATTCAAAGTAGTGTAGCTTGTAGATCAAGAATATTGATTTGACATTTATTAATTATTTTTTTTTTAAAGTTATGCACATTTCATTTAAAACACCCTGTAAGTTAATAATAAGGTGTAACGATTTATTTCCGAACTGTCAATTTAATTGGCAGTTTGCGACATAATTTGTGAACGTGAAACACCCATATTATTAGTGTTCCATTACAACAGTAGCCGATTAACCGTCGCCGACACTTTTACTGATTCCCACGACACTCTTGGTCTATTTTCCATCGTCAGGGTTGATGACTGCCGCGTCAAGAAGAGTGGATTTAACCGCGGAGTGTACTAACGCACACAAAGGGTAACAAGCTGTTTCCACTAAAAATATTTACAACGTTATTAAGTACGTACTAGTGTTTTTTTTTAATGTACGACAAATTACACCTCACCACGACATAATAAATTAATAATTTTACTTTATTAATTTTTTTAATGAGAACACATTCTTATTGTGAAGTTGCAATTTTACAGAACTCTCTGTGATACTTATAATACAAATTAAATGTATTAATTAGAAATATATACATACAAAATCAATTTATCAAAGAAATATTGTTGTTGCTACCGGGATAAATTGTATTAATGTTTCCAAAATTTTATAAAAATGAATTATCAATTAATTCTGGCGTCTCCTATCGGATTACTCTAGTGTGTTTGAGATTCCGTAAATATAAAGAAGATGGCTTTCAAATAATGGATCAACAGATGTATCAATTTTAAAGTGTAATATATATGTTCGAAAAATTGTCGTCAAGTCACTGTGTCGGTGTAGCATAATCGGTTAATGAATTTCCCCGGATAGGAAGAGATCCAGGTTAGAATCCCAGTTTAATTAGTATTTAAAAATTATAATACAAATTCAATGTATTAATTAGAATGATGTACATATAAAATCAATTTATCGAAAAAATATTGTTGTTGCTACCGGGATTCAAACATGGATCTCTTTCAATCCGGGAAACGTGCATTTTCCGATTATGCTATACCAACACTGTGGATTGACAACAAATTTTCAAACCTATATGTTACACTTTTCAAATTAATACATCTATAATTCCATTATTTGAAAGTCATCTACTTTATTTTTACAGAATCTAAAATATCTTTGAGTAAACAGATAAGAGACGCCAGAATTAATAATTCATTTTTATTAAATTTTTGGACACATTGATACAACTTATATATTAAATACTAATTAAATGTATTAATTAGAAAGATATACATATAAAATCAATAGTAAGGTTCCAACTAATATTTTGGGCTATTTTTGAGTTATTGCGTGAAATGGGTTATTCTTTATTTCTTACATACACACCAATCCTATTTAACGGATATTAAAGGAAATAGCAAGAACTGAATGTTCCAACTGCATCAGTTATTTATTTAAATTTATGGATCATTATTGTTAATTTACAGTGTTTTTATTATTTTTAATTTCCCTCATCTCACAGTGGTCATTGATAATACTGAAAATAAGTTAAGGCCTTAAACATGATCATATTTGCATACTCAAAACGAAATATACATGAATATGTATTGAAAACACTTTTGAGCTCATTATCTCAAAACTGTGTCAGATGGAACCTTGTTATCCCGAGGTGTCGATATATTAATTTATCTTGTATAAGATCACCAACATGTTGGACATTGAACCACTTTCTAAGTTTACACAGCTAAGAAAATTTCTACCTACACTATTAAATTTTCGTTCGAATCGAGTAATTTATTTTTAAAAAAACTCGCGGAGCTATTTGATTACATAAGTGGTACCAAACTGATTACGTGAGTGACACCATAATTCAAATAAAACAAGGAATATATATTCGGTAGTCTTTGGCTATAAGTAAGATATGATTGTATCAAAAAGACTGAACCATGAACGTTCAATAGTGCAGTACGGTATCTTCAATAGTACTCTTATTGAGTTTACATTTCACAAAGCGTATTGTATCTAATAACAAACCCGAATTTGTGCCAAAAAAAATAAATTATTCAATTATTCAACTATGTGGAATTCCATGATAAATTGAGTCAAACTCTGTTTTATTGTGTTAAAAGATATATAACATTATTATAAATCATCATATAGATCAACAAATATTGATAATGGGAAGATGTTCCCGAAACAATGAAAAATGTAGCGGAATAAAACAAAGTTTGACTCAATTTACAAAATAACAAAAAAAAATATTTCTAGTTCAATTATTTCAAGCGTTATGTCAAAAACAAATTAAATAACAAACAATTTTTCAGCGCGAACGTATTCATATTTTTTTGCACCGCAAAAATCATCTGTGAACTCTTCGCACCCGAGTTTTTTTCACACTTATGATTACAGCTACCGCAGGCGTCCAGTTTGGAATCTATTCAAGAATTTACCTTCGTCCAATTCCAGGTAATCAATCAATCAGTCGCTGCTTGGCACTTTTTCTCAATGATTCATAATAATTGCACCCGGGCGAATTGAAAATACCTAGGTAGGCACTTCGGCAAACATTTTAGGTCACCTCGATTGAGGGCGATAATATTTCTGTTTACTTATTTTATCTAGACGCGCGCAACGATTACAGAATATTACGCTATTTATCACCAGTGGTGTGACGTAAAAAATTGGCCCCCATTACAAACTTGAAAATAGCCATTGAGCCCAATTGCAGGGCCCACTGCCTTTTTTTAAACACTGGATCGCTATAATCTATAACGTTTTGCAGAATCAAAAAACCCATTTTTTTATTTATTCGTTATCTTTGTTTTATTAACCACTTAATTGACTTTAAATTCATCTACTGGTTTCGAAAAATATAATTTTCTTCTTTAGGATGTCATTACTAACTAAAAACATATTATATTGTTTCTTTACCAGAATCTATTTTTAAAAAAAATAACAATTATTTAAAAAATAAATTTAGTACCTAACTAAAATTGTTACTTAAAACTAATCAAAAAATTATAAACAACCAACTGAATTTAACTACGAGTAGCATTTTAAATTTTTTTCCTTGTTTGGTATGGTGGTAAGACATTCACCTAATGACCAAGTGCTAGGGGGTTCGAGTTTTGTCTCAAGAGATCACCGTACTATTTTCATAGCACAAGCATAGTTTTAAAATTGCAAAAATATTATTAAAAGTAAATAAACGTTTTGATGATAAATTGCACTAATAGGTAAAAAAAAAATTTAAAAAAAATTATGTATTACCTACGTCTAAAGTGTGAACTCGACAACAATGCTAATCAAATATGTACCTATATATATATTTTTTAAATCATTTTAAAATCTATGTATTAAAAATAAGCATTCAATTCCAGCATACCTAAAAGATATCTAAACATAAGTGACCCGATAAAAAGACAATACGTGTGTTTAGTAGTTGTCACGCGCCCCACGATAAATGGCACCCGGCAGCGGTGCCCGCATCAAAAGCCATAACGGAAATGCTTTCGATCTCATATGAAGGGGTCGACAAGTGAGTCGGTGGACGTCTGATAAACTTTTTTTTTTAATAAATACAAAACAGACTTTTAATAAATTAATACAAATAAAATGTTACGATAAATAATTACAATGATATATATAAACTCGTATAATGTACCAATCTTCTGTCAAAAAAAAAATCTAGTTCAGTTAACAAATTTATTAGTTTCTCTGTTTTTTTTAAAAGAGAATTCATCTTATGGACATCAAGATGCCATTTATTTCGCTCGCTAGGATGCTGTGTGAAAGAAGAGGAGATAGAAGAATGCAGTAATGTGAGAGAGGGGTTATAACTTACCTATTGAGAACTATTCAATCAAAAAATGGGTCATTATCGAACAGGGCAATTCAAACATTTTCACTTTCAAGATGTTGACACGTTTGATTGAATACATTTATAACATTAGTAATTTATCACCTAGTCGTATTCTAAAGGTGTGTAGGCATAGATAATAGAACGCCGCACACCTCTTTCGCATTTATCTAAGGCTTTAATAATTTGGTTACTTAGAAAAGTATATATTATTAATCTCATATTTCAATTTTTACGTCAAATAATACAACACTAGGATAGTTTGTATAAGCATAAAATAAAAACGCGTCACTTTAGTGTCTTCAAACATCGTCTGAATGTTTGAAGGGACCAAACAGATCAGATGGCTTTCTTTTATTTTGTTGGAATATTGTTTCCTCATTGGTGTCTACAAAGATACTGAAAACACGTAACAACGTTATTATATATTAGCGCCCCATCTGCGAGAGACCTACAAAATGTTACGCACTATTAAACGTGATTTTTTTAATACCGATTTTTGGCACATTTTACTCCGAAAAAGATAATAAAATATTTCGTATGTTTTATCATTACGGTAATATAGTGTCAGATGTACACGGCAGATTAGTCCAGAAAACTATACACAGAAGACTGCAATATAGTATTTTAATTTTAATTTTTAACCAGATCTAATATTAAAAAAAAAAACTTTCTGTCACGATAAAGATTTCATTTGATTTAATTACTATAGCAACAGAAAATCAAGAGATCTACAATTAATTAATTACTCAAATACTAGATGGATATAAATGAAACTATTTAAGTTTACTGGCACTAGCACTGTTTCTCTCGAAACTCGAGTAGTGCTAATAAACTCAAGTAGAGTAATAACATTGTTTCATTTATATCCACGCATTATGATGAAACTCTACAAAGTTAACGGCGATACTAGTATGTAAGAGATATTATATCAATAGATATATCACGTCTGTTAATTAAATATATTTTCAATTCCGATATTTATTCGCCCCTTGAAACATCTGCGCGCGCAGATACCGTTCCGGAACAATTTCAAATATTGCACCTGGAATAACGGACGTTTGGGCGCGTGGCACACGGACACGCGCACACATACACACTACACACATCTGAGCAAACACACACATGTGTTGATGGGTATGCACAACACTAACAGGATTGTTCCACTATCTGCAATGTTTACGTTTTACGCTTACAGAAAAAAATCGCAGAAAGAATTTTTTTATTAAATTTACTTACAATAGATGTCAATGTACATTTTTAGTATATATTTTCTAAAAATAATCCGTCAATAATGAAAGGAAATTTATAATTTTCACGTAAGACAGCAAAATAAATTACTACTTTTTGACGCAATAACAGCACACTTTCGCGTGATAGATACAGCGACACGGGTGGACGTGTTGACGGATATATAATATAGAATGTATATTAACAGTGCCATATATACCTGCGTAGATATTTTTAAGTAAAAAATAAAGTAATTTTTAATAATATTTATGTTGATGTGTGTAAAAGTGTCATAAGAATATCAAAATTAATATTTTTTTATATATTATCTATATGGTTAGACTTAATTATTAATTTTTTAAAAAACTATCTTTGATTAGTTTATTGTCGGTCGGTTTGAATACTTCATATGACATAGTCGGTGTTTATCAGTCCTGACGAAGATACAGTAGAATCGAAACCGCTCAACGTAGGTAAAATATAAGTAAGTAGTATAGTAAATGAAAAAAACATTAACGGCAATGAGCGGACCATACTTCAAGACTGTTATTCTATGGACAGAGAATATTATTTAATGGTATCCACGATACAACAACCGACCTAGAAGACATCCAGAGTTTCGATGTTCTTAGCTCCGAAACTGTACAACACACTCAGTACCAACTGGAAATCGTTCAACTCCAATAAGATTACACAAATATGGACCCAATAAATGATCCAATCGGGTAGAGATCAATCAGAAGCATGGCTATCCAACATTCTAACATAATCATTATACAGTGCCTACACTAATAACTCACTAGTTCTACAACACTCCCACTACATTTTTATTTAAAAAATTTAGTTTGTTTTTTTTTAATCTCTATTTTTATTTCTGTCGAATCTTTATCTTAAATAACACCAAAACAGCACGAAAAAAACTGTCTACTTTAACACAGACTTCAGTCTAGCAAAGTAGCCAGGACAACGCTGTATATATCAGAAGTGGAGTCTACTCCACCACACACATTAAACTACGATTATATACTTAATTGCAATATAATTATATCTTATGTTTATCATGTTATATTATAATATATTCACCTCTGTTACAACAAAAATATGTATGTCAATAAAGTCTAAATAAATAAAAATAGACGAAACTGTCGGAGCAGTGGGAGTGACATGGCGATGATGGCGGAGGACCGAAGAGAGTGGCAGAGTCACGGGAAGGCCTTCAAATTATACATTATAATTTTGATTTAAAAAATTATATGCAAAATAATTTTATACACCCTTGACACAGTTCATAACATTCGTCGCAAACTTCCTGCGTAGGTCGCGCGTGGCCCTGCAAAGGTAAAATAATTGTCTCTCCAAATATGTTCGCACGCCTGTGATAAAATGATTTGTGCATACCTTCGACTGTTGCCTAATATATTTTTTTTGTCTACCGCATAAATTACGAAATAATATTAAAATGCCCGCAATGCAAAATATTGTAAGCGGTGTTCCAAGGCGTCGCTTTGACACTCCGGTGCCATATTTCATTACGCAATGCCGAATCGCGTTCGTCAAAAATATTACAACACCTAATTAGGTAACTAATTGAGAACTACGGTAATATTTGGCTAACTAACTAACTCATCGTCACGCCGATTCTCCGCGGGGGTAGACAGCGTGGATGATGCCCACACTCTTCTGCGTGTCGCGACAAAAGCTCCGCGGACTTTTGGCCCAACGACAATAGATCCGGCCGACCATTGATCCGTGCGACATTAGATCCAACGGCCGCAAACAAAATTTCAAAATGTTTTTTTAAGAATGAGCCTTAAAGAAATCGATGAATGGAGGGGTGTCTGAAATATGCATACAACCTTGTTGTATGTTTCTAATTGGTTCATGTATATATATATGGTATATATGGCACGATTGTTGAGGCACCAGAAAAATAAAGAGCGTCCGCAGAAGACTTGACACAATGAGAAAATGTATGAATATGAATGAGGCGAGAGTTGTGTGTCAGAACAGAAGATTGGTTCCGTGACAAAAGCTCCGCGGCTCAAACTTACGTCCACGACAACATGCTACCTGGTTACGCATACCATGGACGGCGAAACGCACGAATTGGGTAATATACAAAGTATTATATACCTGGATTGCTATATAAATGAAAGATGGGATCATTGTGTTGAAATCAAAGCAAGCTCGTGCAACCTTTATCCGCATGAAACATATGTTTTGCAGACATGATCTCAACTTTACATTACGTATACGAATAACCAGATGCTATAGATACTTGATATTATTTTATGGAATGAAAGTATGGACACTTACCGAAGAAATGATAAGGCGACTTGATGCATTTGAGATGTGGATCTACAGAAGAATGCTCAAAATAAGCTGGATGGATAGAATTACTATTATTTATTATTATTATTACTATTATTTTTTATTTTTCGATAAGATTGATTTTATATGTATATCTTTATAATTAATATATTTAATTCATATTTAAAAAAATAAGTATTTAAAACAATAAAAATGTCATGTAGTAAGACATCCGGAGAAGTACGAGATCTTGCACCTCATAATGCAGGGAAAGATTGCTGAAGAATGGCTTGACCAGTCTACTGTAGAGCTTAATCCAGACAAAGTAATGATAGCCAACGTCGAAAAGATACTTTAGAAGAATTTTAAATGCACCGTGGCGTCAGACATCATCGTGTTCTAATTTCAAAAAATCCGTTAAGTTTCTCGCGGCAGATGTCCATCTTCGGTACTGCACACACGCACACACACACACACCAAACCTCATAAGTCACCCTTAAAGAAAATACCGGGGTAAAATGCTCCCTTAAAGACACACCACTACTCACACTCGCATCGCGTGTTCCACGCCTACCTGGGTCAAAATGCAGTTAGAATGGGCCGCGCACGTCAAGAAATGATCACCGGTTCGTTAATAGTATATCAGATAAAAGTATACTACCACTCGTCGATGGGGTCTGCTTCAAAGCTCGACACGTCTACAAGCGAAAAGTAAATACTTTATCTTTTTTGATAAATTCTCCGTTTTATCTTTAAGCGGCGTCGCTCGATGGTGGCAGATGTTCAAAAACGGTAGTTCATAAAAATTCAAATTTGACTCGGTGACCTCCAAATGTTACGCAATGAAGGGTGTTACGAAATGTGTAATGGCTTATTTTTGTTTTTTTTTATGTTAAATGTAACTTGTGACGAATTTATTTTTTAACAAAATCAACCGTCATATTACTTAATAATAATTCTGTATATTATTAGTATTACAATTTCGTAAAATAACAATACAGATTTTAACATATTATATTATATTCTCGCGGGGTAAAATGTGTCACAAAATTGCGTTAAAGGATTGTAAAATGTTATAGATGTTGGTATATCGTTATTATTTTACACAAAACAAAAGAACGCCGACTGAACGTGAAATAATATTAAGACGATATTTTTAAAAAAGTTAAATAAAATACAAATGATACAAATGAACTGGAAAAATAGATTGTATGCAGGGGTGGTATGATACACGTTTCTGAGCCAAATGCCTCCAGCTTTCTACGATTATGGCTTCTTTTTACATTCAGACTTCGACTCCGTAGACGTCAACAAAGAATGCATATAACAAAATTTTATTTCAATATGATTTATATTCAATTTTTTTTTTCGATGCTGTTTCACCCCTCCTACGTTTAATGTTCCGATTAGCATTATTCGACGGTTAAAATTAATATCGCGCTTCTCGACGGCTGGGCTGGCGGCGCTATTCCGCGTATCGAAAAATGATGTCGAACATAATTTTTTGAAAATCTGTCAACAAAACCAAAAACAAACGAATTCGAATTATGACAGGTGACTGTATTGTCGAATAAATTCATCCAGATGCTAGTCGTTAATAATAGTTTATCCCGCGGCGGTGAAACATCCCTTAAACCGTTTTCTCATATCTTATTTTCTTCATAATACATCAATTGTTCATGTTTTAATACAATCTTTCGAGACATGGATGGGCAGAAAATGTCATGAAAAATTTTCAAGAGTTAGACAAGACCACAACGGCAATGTTCAGGAATGAACGGCGCTCTGTAGTGACTGCGGGAAAATTTGACAATATCACCGATTGCTCTGATTTTGATGAATTTTTTTTCCCCCTGTATAGTGCCCTGATAACATAAATGAAGTCAAATTAAGGGGATTGGTTATGATGACTTTTTTCGTTTTTTATTAAACACTTCTTTAAAAAAAACTTTATTGTCTATGGTTTACGTATTCATTTATTTCTCTCTTACCTATGACTAACGTACATTGAAACATCTATTTTCTATGGCTTTAAAAGTCAAATGTGCAGTGAAAAATCGAAACTTTAAAGTGTAATAACTTTTTGTGATACTTGCGAGCGCCTTAATTTGACTTCATTTATGTAATCGGGGCACTAAACTATACCGGCGGGAAAAATTACATCAAAATCAGAGCAATCGGTGATATTGTTAAGTTTAGCCATGACTACTATCATAGTCTCCCGAGTCCCATAAGGCCGCAAAAAAAAATAGGAATACAATCTTAATGTACTACTGATTGGTAAAAAGGTAAATACAGTTTGGTTAGATGATAAAATTTATTAGAAATTCATAAATAAAATTTGAATGCTGACTTACTCACTTACCATCACGCCGTTTCCCGCGGGGATAAGGCCGAGAAGATAGAGCGCCACACTCCTCTGTCCTGACACACAATTCTCACCTCATTCGCATTCATACATCTTCACATTGTTGAGTTTTCTAACAGAACCATCCTCCATTATCTAGTTTACCTGGTCGAGCCAAGTCTTCCGCGGACGCCCTCTGTTTCTGGTGCCATTAACACTTGCGTCATATATCTTTCTTACTATTCTCTCCGCATTCTTCCGTTCCATATGACAAATTGAATGCAATCAATATTTAGCTGAGTTTTGACAATGTATGGTAGAAAAAAAAACGAAAATGTATGAAAAAATGCAAGGTCACTCAGACGGATCTAGACGTATTATTTTTGGATTTTATTTCTCTCGTACATAAACAAAACACTAAAAGAAGTCATATAGACAGATATACAAGGTTAATATGTAAACGCGTAAA
This sequence comes from Eubasilissa splendida, assembly GCA_031772225.1. Lineage (NCBI taxonomy): Eukaryota > Metazoa > Arthropoda > Insecta > Trichoptera > Phryganeidae > Eubasilissa > Eubasilissa splendida. Next base: position 5,433,354 of record CM062864.1, read on the forward strand.
ATATCAAAAAAACGAATTTTAAAAATGGCAATGTCCTGTGTTAAATAGCAAACAAAGGTAGAAGATAGAATGCATTGATTAAGGAAGAAACAATTGTAAAATTCTGCAGGTCCGAAAGACTGCGACGGGCTGGCCATGTTGAAAGAATGCCAGACGACAGGACACCGAACCTAGGAGGAGGCCAAATCCCACCCTGGGTTGTAATGCCGTGTTAGACGAATAGCTGTCATGACAAACAGTCGAACAGATATGAGGCAAGCGTTGATGTTACAAAAAGTCGGAGCCGACTATTCAGCATGGAAAATTAATTTAACGGTTATCCAAAACGCAAACCGCTCCTTCTATTGCATTATTTAAAAGTAGACTGATAATAATAATAATCGCTGCTAGAGCGGCGAGACCCAGAAAATAATTGGTAATTTCAATCATTTCATTGCGTTAATTGGTGATGTTATGCTGTACCATTTCCCATTTTTTGATAATAAATTATTTTTACGCGTTTTTATATTTCGATAGGTAGGCCTGATATAAATTTTTAATTCTATTTGTGTAAATTTAAAACAGCAAACAAAAACGAAACTGCTTCTGTTGAGATACGATTTTCGGTTCAGACGGACATATTTTGCGGCGGTAATATTAAAACATTTTGTCTTTAATTTTTCTGTTTTTGGTTGTGATAAAGTTTCGAAGGCTGGCCAGCAGAGTTTAGAAGCTACGAGACTGCAAGGAGAGCGACCATCGGCGTCTACCAGCCCAGTTTCACAAAGGTTGGAGTATTTATTGAATGAAGGTATTCAATATTGCCGATAGAAAACGCAGGACTAGCTATCGAAGTGTAATTACGGCAACAAATCATATTTTCAACATTGGAAATATCGGCCATGGCCGTGCAGCGTCGTTCGTGCAGATTGCTTTTTGCTATACGCACGGTGTCCACGGGTTAACCTAAAATTTTATATAATGATATTTATGATCTACGATGCGTGAAGTAATTTGTTGAAATATTTGTATTATTCAATTTTGTTCGTGTCCCGCCTACCCTTAGCTTGAAAATAATTCAGGACACGTGTCACTGTCTGATGACGATATGGTTCGGCACGCGGCGGTCGTGTGGCATATGGCACGATCGGGAGGACGGTGGCACGCCTACCCGACCGCGAAGTTCCCGGTTCGCTGCTTGCGCTCGCGATTCTGTTCCTGGATGGGAATCCAGTAAATGTGGAAATGGAGGAATTAATCGGGCACATTGTAAGCCTGTTACACTCTAAAAAGCATTTATGCCATATTAAAACTTGTTTATTTTAAAATACAGATACATGGAATACGTATCACATCAATATTAATAGTGAATAGAAAATAGTGCTAACTTGATGGTATCCTGGAACGAAACTCGAACCCTCGACCATTTTATCAACAGGCGAATATTTTACAGATCAACAAGTAAGTACGTTACGATTTTTATTTTGTTTACATAAAAGGTTATTAATTATATATCATGTACTTACCTACAATACAAAAATCATTAATTGTTAAAATTTAAACATTAAAATTTTAATAAAAAAACTACTATAATAATAAAAAATAAAACTAGGTATGTAATAGATACTTATTATATTTATATTATTTATAGAATCGGCGTTAACTTTGTAGAGTTTCATCATAATGGATGGATGTAAATGAAACAATAAATAAATATAATTTGGATGGATATAAATGAAACAATGTTATAACTCTACTTGAGTTTATTAGCACTACTCGAGTTTCGAGAGAAACAGTCACTCCCAATACTCTAGTAGTGCTAATAAACTCAAGCAGAGTTATAACATGGTTTCATTTATATCCATCCAAATTATATTTATTTAACTACTATAATTATTGACTACCTACACACTTGATTAAAACTTTAAGTGACCTCAGAATACATCCTATTAGAGTATTCAAGTAAATCAGTGTCCGGAAAAATCCGTGTCCGGAAACATCCTGTCCGGAAAAATCCAAACACTCAAACTTAGATACAAATACGAAAGTAGATAGTTCAATATCTGACGGCGACAAATGTAATATCCCGTGTCCAAAGAAGAGATATTATTTATGAAATTTTCAATTCGTGACAATGTCTGAGATAAGCATTTTGCTCCATTGAGACTCTTTGGAGATTTCGTAGCTCTACATATTCGTAGTCCCCGTATGTCTTGAGATACGACGCCTTGAGCCTCATGGTACTGATATATATATATTCCAACTAAATCTCTGAAATATATCTCATCGTTAATATGGGCCGTAACTCAATCGTATTATCATAGTACAGGGCGCTTGACGTGTGTAGTTTGAAAATTGAAAAAAATGGTCGATAATGATATAGTTGAAATCGAACTGATTGAATCCAGATTGGAATTATATATCAATCGTTAAAGTGCAATTTTGCAACAATGTCGAATATTAACAAATGTAAATAACGCGCCGTCGTAAACATGAATCCTCACCTGATGTGTCTGAAGAGGAAGATGTTCGCTTCGAGTCAGTATTGTTTTTTTCCTTCAGCACGACGCCAACATTTTACTGCAAAATAAAAATAAAATTAGTTAACAAGCCGATTAGGTACGATCAAAAATTATATTTAGATTATAATAGATCCCCGTGATTTTTAATCTGTTTCTACCAAATCACCGGAACACCCAGTTACTCGATCTCCGGTAATAACCAGTTCCACAGAATCCATCAAGTATCGTAGCATTTAGATGACACCGAGATATTTTAAGATATATTCTTTGCAATATGGGAGGAGAAGTCACCGTTAAAAAGAACTAAGTAATTATTTGTAACGTTAATAGTTATTGCCGACGACGGTTTCAACTTGATTAAATTCGAAACACGTGATCGAATTTGATCAATTATGTATAGTTAAAAAGATGGATAGATAATTATTTTGGAACCGGTTTCAATTGTGATGATATTTCGTGCATGTTATTATATTGAATTTATTTATTTAATTCTTAACATAGTGCATACGCAAGCACTCCTATAAATGCTCTAATATAAACAAGATTAAAATCTTTTCTTTTACGAAAATTTATCTTTTACATATCTGGTCAGTTTCACTTTAAATCTATTCAGTTTCTCCTCCTTTCGTAAGTTAAACTTCATCGCACTGTGCATCATCGATTTCTAAGATTTGGCCTTCTTCGTGAATGGCAGTCTCGGTCTATCCATTCCCCTTGTACGATGCTCGTGCTCATGTTGATTTGCATCAATTTTTCGTATTAATTCCGCCGATATTTTCCATTATGTTCAAATATATTTACTGCTATTAATTTTGTCTGGCAAACTTTTAGCATTTAATAAAAAGACAACCTGGCGGCGAGTGACAAAAACAGATATGAGAGCATTAATTTAATACACAGAAAATTACTCCCAAATCGAAGTCAAAAGTTTTAATAATATATGTATACATTCGAACAATGCACAAAAGATCTGGAAATCAATTAATCGATTGTTTTCTTCATTTAAACGTTTTAAAAATCACATATGTTACGTACAGACATATTTTAAAGTCAACATAAATTCTGTTTGCTTTGCAGAAAGTGCTCCGTGTTCAGAATTCTAATCAGCATAACAATAGAGTCCACACCCAACGAGCATTTGACTGGAATCGTGCAGTCAAATTGGTTTTGGGAAAAAAAGTGCAAAATCATGCATCATCTCCGTAAACTGATGAGGCTTTAGATACGGATCGCGACTGTAAATGAATACAACATGAGATACGACAGTGACGGACTGGACTAGTAGGCAGCCAGCCACCCTGGGCGCCAGATCAAGAGAAGCGCTAAATTTATATCATCACAGTTTACGAGTATTTGCTGATAAAAAAAGTTTAAAGTTTTAATTCATGTTTTTTGCGGATAGGTGTTAGTTTTTATTATTCATTTATATCAGAAACTATACACAAAATTATTACTTTTTTTAAACGATTGTCTATAATGGAGCTTTACACTAATGTATAACTGAAAATGATTAGCCGTAATTAAGACAATACATTAATTAAATTTGTTTTCAGCGTGCCAGAAAAATTTCTTACAGAAAATTCATACATATACAAAAAATGTTTTCTAATGGATTTTTGTGTAATTATCAAAATGTTAGAATTAATACTCATAAATTGATAAATTTGCGTGACATTATATAATTTTTTGGTGGTTTTAGAATGATTCCAATTCACAGAAATAAGTGATGACGCTCTATGGTTTCAATTACTATTTAAAATTAAGTTTTGTATCAAAAACATAATAATTTCTTACTGAAATATATTTTTATCGGTCCTATTAATGTGTACCTTGTACTATTTTTTTTTTTTTTGCAAACTCAAGTCGGTAAAAATCTTTCGTAACATTTATTTTGTCTTGTGTTTCATTTTCATCTTTATCGGTACCGATATCGATACCAGACACCCCTAAAAATATCTAGTACCGATAAGAGCGTCAATAGTGTCAAATTGTCGTATAATATGTAAGGATGTAGTGATTTTTTTTTGTATTAGAACTTAATGTTTGATTTATATTTTATTATTTATACATTCAAATTACAATACTAATATTGAATATTATTTTGATAAATAATTGCACCTGGTGAACGTTTAAACAAACTTATTATTAATGAGATTGAGATATTTGTAAATATTCACTTTCAAGTCTCATTCGTAATCGTCCATATATTATTAATTATTTCGAACGAGAAAAACATATTCTTCGCAGGCGTGATATAATACATGTATCTGAGACATGTAACGCGTATTTTTTAGGTAAATTTCAATCATTTAAATAAATGTCGCAACTACTGAATATTATTTAAGTATTTTTTTCGATCATTACTAGAAGCCCCGTAAACCCGTCAAAACATATGTATTTCGACCAAACTTTTCTGAAAAATTGACCCAGTAAATATCTCAGATATGTTCGTTAACCAACCAGCTCCTCCAACTTGTTTCAAATGGCGACTGTTAAATAAATATAAAAATTCTTTACCTCGTGTTAATTTTGCATCTACAGAAAAAAGGAAAACACAGTTTCACAACGCGATTTTTTAAACGTAATTTCGTGACATATTATATATTATACAGTTTCCGACAAATTATATTGCATGTTAAAATAAATTTAAACCTAAAGATATATCTCAATATCATGTACACATGCTGAGATATTGATCTGAAGTTAAACTCGGAGATCAACTTAAGATTGGTAGAAAGAGACAACAATTCAAACCAGTATACACGATGATCGATGATCGAGATTCGACACGTGCACACAAACATCACTTAAAACATCACTTAAAACTACATACATATATTGAAAAGTTAACATAAGTCATTAAACATTAATAATTATTCCGTTTTTACTACTGCTGGGCATATTCAAAATCTTTTTTTTTTTTTTAGGAGAACACATTCTTATTGTGAAGTTGTAATTATTCAGAACATAGGTCTGTGATATTTTAAATATGAATTAAATATATTAAATATAAAGATATACATATAAAATCAATTTTATCGAAAAATATTGTTGTTGCGCTACCGGGATTCGAACCTGGATCTCTTCCCTAACCGGGGGAGGTGCTTTATCCAACTAAGCTACAGCGGCATTATTTTTAGCGACAATTTTTCGACTTTATATGTTACCTTTTTGAATTCAATACATTTAATCGTTCCATCATTTGACAGAGCCATCTACCTTATTTTTACAGAATCTCAAAATACCTTTAAGTAAATCTGATAGTAGACGCCAGAATTATCAATTCATTTTTATTAAATTTTGGACACATTGATACAACTTTATTATTTTTTAGGAGAACACATTCTTATTGATTGGTTAGGGAAGAGATCCAGGTTCGAATCCCGGTAGCGCAACAACAATATTTTTTGATAAAATTGATTTTATATGTATATCTTTATAATTAATATATTTAATTCATATTCAAAATATTCAAAATCATTCGACTGACGAACGGCAATGACATTTAACACACGTGACAAGCGCGAAGCGAGGCGCAAGACTCGCAAATCTCTCGAGACAATGTTTCCAAAGAATCTCATGGAAGCAAAATTCGCATCTCATTCGTGAACACGGATCTTTAGGAATGCTCAAGTTTCCGACAAAACCATTAAGACTAGTTTGCTGCAGTAACAAAAAATCATGAAATTGACATGTAAAAACATACTATGTTAAATGGGACATACATTTTTGTACAATTCGCATATTACAAGTTTCACGTCCGTCACATACAAGATTATATTATTCGCATCCTGCAGAGCGGCATTCTCGGCTAATACGACCGTTTCTTCGAAAATGACATTCATCTAATAAACGGTAATGACTTTGTAATAAATATCCAGCGCTGCAGAATCAATTTGCTCTGCCAAACAGTTCCCTTGAATCTCGCGAGATCCGACCGATTTTTTGTGTCCAGTTTCGTCGCGTAAACTGAACGTACCGCTGCGCTTGCGATTGGCGAGAACGTGATCTATCAACGAGACACGCTCAATAATTGCAAATGATTCATAATTCAAGGACCTATCGATTCGCCTGAATTATGTGCAGGTGTTTGTTTAAAACGCGAGGCGTGCAATTAAAATACACACTATTCACGTTACGGGTATGATGCTGACAGATGTGTTACCACGGGCGTGCAGCGCACAATCACAGGTATATTTTATGCGAAATTAATCTAAATTACATATTTATTTTGATGCACTTCCCCCCCCCCCATTTTTAGGAGAACACATTCTTATTGTGAAGTTGTAATTATTCAGAACATAGGTCTGTGATATTTTAAATATGAATTAAATATATTAATTATAAAGATATACATATAAAATCAATTTTATCGAAAAATATTGTTGTTGCGCCACCAGGATTCGAACCTGGATCTCTTTCCTAACCGGGGAAGGTGCTTTATCCAACTAAGCTACAGCGACAATTTTCAATTCGACAATTATATGTTACCTTTTTGATATTAATACATTTAATCGTTCCATCATTTGACAGAGCCATCTACCTTATTTTTACAGAATCTCAAATACCTTTGAGTAAACTGATAGCATTCTATTCTATTAATTGCGTTTAAGCGTCAAACGTACGTTTTAACACTATAATATAAAATTAAATTCAAAAATTTAAATAACTCCTTTCATAACCATATAAGTACGTAAGAACTTATATATGAATTTAATACGCATTTCCACATAATAAATATTAATGTAATAAAATTTAATTCCTTCCTTACCAGTGAACTGTACGCATAACACTGTTACTTGATTTTTTTTAAGACACAAAAGATTTCACACTAACTTTAAAATTAGTTATCGAAATTTTTACATTTATACACAGTAAATTAAAAGAATTTCCATACAGAAATTATAAATATTAAATTAATTGCATCAATTTATTTTAAACATTTTTGGCATTCATTATTTCGGGAGGCAAAGCATAAACGGTTTTTACTTCTTAACTTAATTAAGTTATCATGTTAATATGTTAACTAGAACTATCTAAATTAATAACTTAGATACAGCAAATATATTCATATTGTTTCAAGAACAAAATACGAGTAACTCCCACAGAATGTTTCTAGAAGATTGAATCTCATCCCAGATAAAGTGCCTCCACTTCGGATGAATACAACCTCCGGTGGCGACACAGCCCGCCGTACTTCTCACAACACGGCAGCACAACCTAAGTCCATGCCCGGCACGCGCCACTGATTTCAACGGTACCAAAAGCGATCAAAAATATGCACAAAAATGTAGTGGATTTTACCGTTCCAACAGGTGCAGGTTATGTTGAAAATTGCCAAATAAATTTATGAATATGATTTCGTGAAAAGCCGTTTTTTCAATCGTATAAAAAAATTGATGTCTCCGATGCACCGATCCTCATTACGGAGGGCGAAGAGTTCCAGGCTCTCGGGCCTGCCGCCGCAGCAAGTGCTCGTCCACTGAACTTCGTTTTCTGGTCATCTACTCGTGTAGAATATTAACCGATCTGTCGTTTCCTGCGTCATTTCTCGGTAAGATAGTCTTTGACATCACAAAAAAATATTCGGTCGCTTTATCACGGGCTAGAATCTAGCGATGTACCCCGGGGCAAGCCTGAAATACTAATCGGAGACTATTTATTAACTATTGCTGCATTCCTTACTATAATAGTAATCACTTGACCATCGTCACAACCCGACGTGACTGAACGCACCCGGCAGGTAGCGCTGGTGCGCGAAAAGAAGCTCCCCACAAACACACCCGGTACCAACGTCATGTAGCAATACTAATGCGACCAGCAACCGCCTGGAGTCTATTGTAGTTTAGTTGATTTCGGCAGTTGTTTATACGTTATATAGTAATGTGTGATGCATATCTTTGTCCTATTCCTATATCGGCAGGAAAATAAGTTTTTGTTTTCCGAATTCTAAGTTTTTTTTTATTCAATGAAAGAGTTATTTTATCGTGTATTTATTAATATCATTTAAAAGTCTGTATTGTATTATTAATTTTGCTTCAAATTGGATCAAAAGTGAAAAAGTTTAAAACGGATGGTAAAGCAGTAGAAACTACTCGAAACAATACTTTTGATTTGGGAACCTATAGTGGTTTTAAAAAAATCTTATTGACAAGAGCCTTGAAGATGGAGAAGGTCGTGGGCATCCATTTTCAGTTGATAACGTCCAACTGAAGGTGTTACAAGTCGATTTTTTATTCATGACACTTCAAGAATGTTCAAGAGGCATTATTATTATTATTATTAAGATTGTTTTATTAATTTACAATATAATAGTTCATAGAATTGTTTAATGTTTAATTATTTTATGGATAGGGAATGAAATAATAATAATAATAACTCTTGAACATATTTTAATAGTGCCATGACCAAAAAATCGACCTTTAGTTGAATTCGAGAGCTTGCACGAAAGTTAGACGCTAGTCATCCAACAGTTCCGCACCACATAAAACAGCTAGAAAAATTAAAAAATCGATAAATGGGTGCCGCACGAACTAAACGAAAACCAAATGATCGCAATTATTTTCCTACCAACCTAATAATATTGTTCCGCACATAGCTCTTGTTTATTGTATCGTGTGAGAGAGGAGAAAATTGAACGATGTATGGATAAAAGAAATACAAAATCTGTATATTAACGTGAAACATATTACCTATGGTGGTCCCAGCTGTTAAACGGGGTTTCATAAAATAGGGCGTAATCAATCAACCATAGTTAAGTGCGGTAGGTCAAGCAGAAATCTATAACACTTTGGATACCGTTTGCTTATTTAAATTACATGTTATAATCCCGCTATGCATAACTCGGCATTACCCGCTCGACGTGGGTTACATAATGAACAGTACATAACATAAGAAATATAATGATACTAACAGAAAGCAATCGGCTATCGCCGAAGTAGAGTAGTTCATTGAAAGCTGATAAATGAAACGAAATCCTGTTACGGAAGAGACATCACATCTCTCACTAATTGCATTTGTTTAAAAATAGAGATGCGTACACAGAATACGTGGCACATCAATTTACTTGTTATTTTCAAAATCAGCTAGGAAAATAGTATTAACTTGGTAGTCGCCTGGGACAAGGCTTGAACTCTCGTCCTACCACTAGACGAACAAGCACTTTACCCACAGTAAAGCGTTACATGACGATATGCCGATCGCACGTTCGTCCGACGGAGTGACTACGAGTGTAACTTCTAACGCCAATAATTTTGCTGTCTGTTGTCCGATTAGGATAAAATAAACTGCATTCAAGACATTTGACTAAATTCTACGAGATACGAAATAACGAAGATAAAACAAATTCATAAAAAATGCATTAATTTTCTTTTTTTCTCCTGTCATCTTTACTAACAAGTAAAATATGTATGCAGTATTAATTTCTTAATATTACGCGCAGCACATCAAACGTACTAAACCTCAATAACGCCGAGTTCTCCATTGGCTGCCCATTTCCATCTTTCGTATATGCAGACGACATTGTCATACGTGCCACCCGCGCCGCATGTCCATCAGCGAGATGTTACGCATCAATCTATCACAAAAAACGGTCTCGGGAATTTTTTATAACACGTGTACACTTGATGAGAATGCTCTGAGACTCGTCTCGAGAGCGCGCAAAGGACACTACAGAGTTAAGTGTGAAGCGAACTATGATTCATCGCCGAATGTGTTTTGTACGCAGAGTGGAATAAATCCCGACCTTTACCGACAAATCTCTGAGACGAGTGATCAAAGTCTCATCCTTGTGCATAACTCAAATTAATACGGTAATTTAATTATACCGAAAATATAGAAACATGTCACTTTTAGAGTTTAGAAAAAAAAACCTTTGATTTGTGTTATAGTTTATAATTATTTATTGGTGTTAAAAATACGGCGACTACCAATTTTAAGCGATTTACAAAAAAAACTAATTAAATTATGCAAATACCTGATATTTTATAATGATGTTGAGCGAAAAATGATGAATGTGAGACCGGCTTTAAATCTTTATATTTCCTGTTGTTTGGAAGACGTGTGTCGTCATCACTTTGGATGCCATTTTTAAATCCAAAACATAAGTTTTAAATAAATAATAAGACAAAACATTTTGTTTAAATCACTATTTATTATTAGGAGAAAAAATAAGGTAGATGGCTCTTTCAAATAATGGAACGATTAAATGTATTAATATAAAAAAAGGTAACATATAAGTTCGAAAATTGTCACTAAAAATATTGTCGCTGTAGCATAGTTGGATAATGCACCTTCCCCGGTTAGGAAAGAGATCCAGGTTCGAATCCCGGTGGCGCAACAACAATATTTTTCGATAAAATTGATTTTATATGTATATCTTTCTAATTAATATATTTAATTCATATTTACACTATTTAATAATAAATCAACATTTTTCGATACCTACAGTATCTTTTACAAGAAACAATGTATACTCAAATTAAAAATACAAGCATAGATAAAAACAAAACTATAAAAACATAAGTGATAGGTAACTAAGTAGGAACTACTATGAAAACAAATTTAAAATGTGACTATTTGTCAAATTTTCGAACCTATATGTTACCTTTTTGATATTAATACATTTAATCGTTCCATTATTTGAAAGAGCCATCTGCCTTATTTTTACGTAATCTCAAATACCTTTGAGTGATCTGATAGCAGACGCCAGAATTATCAATTCATTTTTATTAAATTTTGGACATAAAATATCACAGACCGTCTGCTCTGAATAATTACAACATCACAATAAGAATGTGTTCTCCTAATAATGTATTAACTGACTAATGACTCGCGTGTCAGGTCCAGTGGTTAAGACACTCGTAATAATATCTTAAAAACTGTACCACAGTATAATTTAATCGGTACCCACGGTAGACTAAAGAGAGTATGACACGGCGCACCGACAGTGGCCGAGCACCAAAACCTGTTTGAAACTTTAAGAAGACATAACAATAAAAATGATGAGAACTTCACAGCGCGGAGGTTAATGGGTTATGGAAGTGGCGACCAAGACAAAAACCAACCATTTTATGTTTAATATAATTAAATACGTAAGTATATACATCAAAAGAACCAAATAAGTGTATCACGTAACTGGCACGCAACTTTCTTCGTAAAATTATATTTTTACATTTTTGTATTACTACTTAGGCACTTTAGAGCTCATTATCATTAATAATGGATGAAGACCTCCCCAAGTTTATTCTATTTTTCTCACATAATAGCGAATAATCGCGGCCAAGAATTTCCACAGAATTGTATGTTTTTATGAGTCCAACGCATTTTAGGGCGGCCTGTCGGACTCTTAATTACCTTCAGGTACCACTGGATAACTGCATTCGTCAAACGATTGTCTTGAAAGCTTTGAGACATTATTATTTATATAATTATAAAAGTTTAATTTAAAACGTATTTTAATGGTAATAACGGATTTTTAACAAAACCCATAAATCACGGAATACGTTTAAAAATTTAACTTTTATCTAAATTCTTCAATAGATATATATTTTAAGATAAGATGTATATATCAATACTACAGAAAATGAAAAAAAAAATATTGCTACATTATACCATTCATTTGGTACAAGACAGTAGAACACCACTAAAAACTAATGATCAGTTTTATTATTGAGCCGTTTGAAAGTTAAGTACTCAATTATAGAGGGTTTTGACGCGAAACTCAAACTTGTTTTTGTTTGTTCTATTACTTAAATTATTATTTTTGGTACAGTATTTAAACCAATCGCAAGTATAATTTTTTTCTAGTGAAACTGCATTCAAATATACATTTTTTTCATTTTTTATTATATGTGGTATGAAGGGTTTGGAAGTAAACGACACGTGTGTTTAATGAAGAAAGATTTTTTTTAACATTGTTTCTTTGTCATAAAATCAATGGAGGTAATAACAAGGAAAACAAAACTAAATTGAAATGCGTGTAGAGGTCTTTTATCAGGACTACTAAACTAACTCAGAAGGTCCAGAGAACACAGTGTAGTATGAAAAGAAGTATCAAGGAGAGACGAGACAAAATAAGATATATATATATTGGATTAGAGCGCAGACCGAGATGAATTAATGCAGAGATAACCGAAGTAGAAAGAATATTTAAAAAAAACGACCTAGAGTAAACTCAAACTGTCGATGGATAGACGAAATTAATGGAGCAGTGGGAGCGACATGGCAAATATTGTCGGAGACCTAAGAGAGTGACAGGAATTTTTTTTTTAATAGAAATTCGTACACGGAATACACGTCACATCAATATTCTTTTTTTTTATATTCGTATTTTTTAATTAAAACTAGACCCACAGTCTCGCTAGACGTTTGTCTGCAGATATATTTATATCAACTTTATTACATTTAATATAATCAAAAACATAACAACTAATCAGTCACGGTTTAAACAATTCATTCCATGCTTAAAAGTAAAATTGCCATTTTTTTTTTTATCATTTCTTCCAAATTGGGAGAAAGCGTACTCTTTTGTAAAAATCCAGGTAGTTTATTTTTTAGCGTAGGAAGAACAAATTCTAATGTCCTCGATCCATTGGTGATTTTGGGAATTGTTAAATTCAGATAAGCTACACCTCTTGTATTTTTTCCGTGTGAAGCCGCCCTATTTAGAGCATCGTTGCTATAATTGGATTTTATTAAAAAGAACAGTAACAACACTGTGTACAGGAAGAACGTTTACGGGAGAATATGACAATTTTAGATTATGTCGGCGTCCTGAAACGAGGCGCAAATCCCGACCACTAGATCACTAGGCCAGCGTCTTAACCACTACACCATAAAGCTATTTATAACATACACCGTTATGGTCCAAAGGTAGATGATACCCAGTAATAGGTTCCCGCAGAAAACCGAAAGAAATATTGTATACGTATAATTCTAATTAATATATTTAATTTATATTTAAAATATCACAGACCGTCTGTTCTGAATAATTACAACTTCACAATAAAAATGTGTTCTCCTAATAATAAAGTTGCATCAATGTGTCCAAAATTTAATGAAAATGAATCGATAATTCTGGCGTCTGCTATCAGTTTACTCAAAGGTATTTGAGATTCTGTAAAAATAAGGTAGATGGCTCTTTCAAATAATGGAACGATTAAATATATTAATATCAAAAAGGTAACATATAGGTTCGAAAATTGTCGCTGTAGCATAGTTAGATAATGCACCTTCCCCGGATAGCAAAGAGATCCAGGTTCGAATCCCGGTGGCGCAACAACAATATTTTTCGATAGAATTGATTTTATATGTATATCTTTCTAATTAATATATTTAATTCATATTTAAAACATCACAGACCGTCTGTTCTGAATAATTACAACTTCACAATAAGAATGTGTTCTCCTGATATATTTTTGTTCACTAACATACTTCATTTTAATTACTATATTTCATATTTATCTATAACAGTTGAATCTTTCCATATTCATTAGACAGTTCATTTTGAGCGCAAAACAAACATAAACAGTCTACACCACCGATAAATCGGCGTAAACTGGTGCTCATTGAGTCTCTAGTAAATGAGATGTGTACTTTCCTCTTTTGTTTTGTACAATAAAATATATGTTTCTAAAAATTGTCGGCTAAATTTTGGCGACAAAAAAAAGCATAAATTCCAAACTTTCATTGTTACAAAAACAAGACGTGTTAATTTTCTAACGTGACGGCATTCAATATTATCGTTTTGCCCGGCGCAACATGTCGGAAAGGTTTTTGTTGAACAAATATGGAACAAATTGACACAACATCTTCTGTATTTGGAGCTGGCTATTGTGCGAGGACTGTGTGTAATGTAATGTACACCACCTGGGGAAATTAGTCATTCCGCCGACAATGGGCTCTTTTCTGTAAGCCAGAATATAGTTTTACACAGGTACTTCGTCACGGTATTATTATTAATTAGACCAAAACTAAGAACAATGCGTCATGAATATTCTTTGATATGAACCTACCAACCTACCGAATTCTTGGTGTTAACACATCTAGTCGACAACATTAAAAATATGACTCGAAAATGTTGAATCTGCATGTTACTAATATAAACCATGTCAGAGATATAAATCATTTCTAAAAAATCAAAATTTTGCGATTATTTCAATTAATTTATATATTTTATTGATTACAAATGATATATTAAATAGCTAATGAGAACTTGTCAACTGAAGCGGTTCACAATGGAGTCCCGGTACCGACATTGATGTATGGAAGTGAGGCAGAAGATGAACGAAAGTAGACTGAATGCAGTGGAAATGAGATCACATAGGCATATATGTGGCAGATCCATTTATGACAGAGTAAATAATGAAAGAATGTAAAGCTGATCTTAGTATAATAGTGAGTAAGATTAAGAAAGGATCACTTAAGTGGTTTGGTCATATGGAACGGATGAATGAGGAGAGAATGATAAGAAAGATATATGACGCAAGTGTTGATGGCAGCAGAAGTAGAGGACGTCCGCGGAAGAAGGATGGCCCTGTTAGATGTATGAATATGGATGAGGCGAGAATTGTGTGTCGGGACAGAAGAGTGTGGCGCTCTATCCTATCTGCCTACCCCCGCGGCGAAACGACGTGATGGTAAATAAGTAAGTATTTAATACAAGACAAGGTTATTTATGGACAGAAACAAAGATATTTATAAAATTAGAATGGGTCAATTTTGTAAATATTTATTTTAATGTTTTGGTATAAATTTCATACAATAATATAATATTTTCTGTATTGGTACAGGATTTGTAAGTGTAATTGTGTAATTTAATCAGGTATACCCTTAACCTTTTAACTGCCAACTCTATTTGTAATGGATGACACCACATAGGATAAGATTAGGCTTTAAGGGTCTTGACTTATCAATCAAAAGCTGGAACTTGTCGTTCACAGACGACAAAATGATTTAAAAATATGACTTTAATCCCTGCAAGTTTGCAAGGTCCAAAAGAGCGTATTAACACGCTTATAGCTTGGCGTGACATACGAAGTTTGACGTGTTAACGCGCTCGTGGTATTTAAAAAGTTAAAATATCGTTGACTAGATTTATTACACCCCGTATAATTCTGTCTTCTATCTTCCAGGGCCTCTTCTTCTAGCAATTTTTCCATGAATGAAGATATCCAGGATCTAATGCTTATCTGGATATCTCGTGATACGGCCAAAAATTTGCAATCACCGTGTTTCAATTGTTTTAAGGATTTATTTTTCCTTTTGAACCTGAATCATCACATCGTCGTCGAGGCCGTCTTATGTCAAGAAGAGATTTTTGAACCTGTTAAGATGCTGTGTATAACAAGAAGAATGGGAAAGATCTTATAATGCAAGAAAGGGAAAAGCTTAAAAGTTTTTCAGATTTGACTAATAACTTTGTCAAATATGCAAATAAGCATAATAATATTTAGATGCTAACTCGCCACCTCTGTTTTTTGATTAACGTTATTCATCGGATAGAATTAATAATGCGTTTCACAACCACTGATTAATATCGTGCCATGAATTATATTATCCCACGGATAAAACATAAAGCAACGTTGAATAATGACACGTGACCTAACCATCGAATAAATTTATCCGGCGGACACATATTTCTCGGTTATTCGGAAAAAAAAGCAGGATGTGAGGGTCTGGGAACTGGACAAGAATGGCCAAGGATAGGAGTCGATGGACAGCACTTGTGGAGGAGGGCAAATCCCACCCTGGGATGTAGTACCGTGGAAAAAGAAGAAAGATATACAGAAAAAATATTTTCCTATCCAGGGAAATGCGTTATCCAGTTTCGCCGTATCAATCAAGCAGGTTTACGACAAAATTTTGAACTTATATTCTTTAAATTTCTTTCAAATTGATACATCGTTTTTAAAAATATGTACAACTTCACAACAATAATGTGTTCGCCGTAAATATATATATTTATTGGTATAGTTAGGTCTTTTTTATGTAAATCACTTTGAAATAATAAGTATAGAACAAACATTAATGTAGCAGTATCACTAATTCTGAGAACTATCACTTTTGTACGTGTGTGTGTTAGATGAGTGGTGGGGGTCATGGGTTACAAGAGGCCGTCACCGAGGGATCGTCCCTTCGCAATAGTAATTACCAACATCTGAGTTATATAATTGTAAATTACTGTAAATACATTGTTGTAATAAACTAATATTGTTACACATATTTACTGAGTTTCACTCCAAAGCAACTCGAGAGTACAAAGTGAGGAAAGAACCCAAGGGAATCTGGTGGTACTTCAAAGGTACCATACTAATTTGGATAATAATAACTAATAATTTGGAGGGAATGTAAACCTAATTTGGTCACGCAAAACTTAGATAATGAAGGGTGTTTTTAATGAAACAAAACACATAAAAATCGTGATAATGGCCATGGTATTGGCTTTATTGGAAAGATAATTTTATGCCATTAGTGTTTAAATATGATTTCGCGCATGTGGGCGCCGCGGCTGGCTCGATCAAAGCGCAATCTGGAAGCCAAATTTTCGACTACTTTTTGGAACAGCTGGGACCGTATATCGGCAATAATGAGACGAATGTTGGATCCAAGTCGTCTATCGTCTCTGGTTTATCAGGATAGACTAGCGACTTCACATATCCCTACAGAAAATAATAACAGGTGTTAAATCACACGATCTTGGAGGCGCGA
This sequence comes from Eubasilissa splendida, assembly GCA_031772225.1. Lineage (NCBI taxonomy): Eukaryota > Metazoa > Arthropoda > Insecta > Trichoptera > Phryganeidae > Eubasilissa > Eubasilissa splendida. The sequence goes on from CM062864.1 coordinate 5,450,564, forward strand.
TCCATTACGCGAAATTATGCGCTCATCGAATATATCCTTCAATAAATTGATTGTGGCGCGTGCTGTGTGGCATGTTGCGCCGTCTTGTTGAAATCATAGCTCTTCCACATTAATCGGGAAACGAAAAAGTCAATATTAATGGATCTATCGCTGTGCACGATAGCGAATCGACCCATTCGGGTCCTCAACAGCTTCTTCGGTGCGCACTGTACGACGTCTCTGCGGATGCGTATTAATTTAATTTATTAAATTTACACAATTTACATTTACGTTGTTCTGGCGTAAGTCTATTCACAGTGAAATGGCAAACCAAACTGAGCCCGAATCAAATTGGCGGTCGTTGGAAAAAAAAAAGTGTTGCCAATTCGAAAAACAAACCTCTAAAAGAAAAAAACAGCACCAGAAATAGAGGACAATTTTTTTGTTTTAGTATTTTTTTTTTTTATAAATAATTAGCATGGAACGTATTACTCTTCTATTGTTTTAAATCCATTTTATTGCATTGTTTGCTCATCGTAAAAAAATGTCGCACGAACTTTGATCACGACATTAATAATGCAATATGATCGATCAATACGTTCAGCACAACCCAATGAATCAGTGTTGTCTTTGTCACTAGCCATGTACCAAGTTGACACGGTTTTCCTCCGCTGGTGAATAATGATCTCGGAATCCGGGAAGCGGGAGACAGTCAGTCCTAGAGCCATTCTTGCTCGACTCGTCGTCTGAAGCGATTAGTTGGACGAAAACTGTCCACCGTAATAGAAACATAATACAAAATGGTGGACTCGCGTACCATAAAGAGAGAAAAATACATATACGAAAAGAATTTTATATTTTTATATTACCCTAACATATGAAAGTGTATAATACGCCCCAAGGAAAATGCCTAAATCTACCCTAAAACAATGTTCCACAGCTCTATTATTTCTATATTTAAAACCTTCCACTATCTCTTCCTGTAACGGTGAATAATTGAAAGACATGCGAAAGATTTAAACGCGCCTCACATTTACCTGATTTGCGAACCAGGCTCGTATCAACCGTAAAGGTACACCCGGTACCGAGCTATAGTACTCTGCGCAAAACATGGGCACTCTCTCCAGTGGTATCTTTTCCAAATTTTGCTCAATTGCACACAAGGACTCTGATGAAAGTAGAGTTATCTCACCGACCCCCGCTCCTACTAAATGTTGCACACATCGTTACTCTTTAAGGCATACAGACAATGGATTATAAATCAATTTTTATTGTATTTTTTTAATAATGCAAGAAAATATGGCGCCAGATCGTACAGCCACGGGCATCTGCCGGAGCACCAACCCGATGACGTCATCCGATGACGGGGTCACGGCAGCCGGGTGCCTCGGGCCCAGGAAATAATACACTATTGCGAAGGTCGCCGCATCGGTTGTGACGTCAAAATGCATCGAGATTCTATGAACTTCAACGTGTTTATCATCGATTTCGACCGTTCCCACACTACCCACCCCCATCACGAGAGATCGTAAATTATTAATTAATTATTTAATATTTAATTATTCTTAATCACAACAATGGCGTACAAAATAATATGTCAAACTTTCATGTTCTCGGTTCGCCCGCTAAAATTATTTCTTGTACACAAATTCAGACGCACAAAATATGTTCCATTGAATGTGTAAACATCCTCATGTGCATGTCCACGGAATGAGACACGATAACATAGTCTCAGTACCATATACACACGTTGACATTTTAATCTGAAGATAAACTAAAGAGATCATCTACCTTATTTTTACAGAATCTCAAATACCTTTGAGTAAACTGATAGCAGACGCCAGAATTATCGATTCATTTTTATGTATTTATGTCGCTTATCGATTTATGCAACTCTCAGATATAATATATCGCACGCCTAGATCAAAACTAAGACAACTCAAAAAGTAATTTTTCAATAGACAAAAAAAAATTAACATTTTTCTCAATTTTTTGTCACTAAAGTTTATGAAACTAAATAACATTTTAGGTCACAAATGTATTCTAAATTAACATTATTAGACAACTGGGGCTAAGTTTGTTTCATATATGACATATTGATCTAGATGTGCGATATGTGCGTGCAAGTTTCTCGACATCTTGAAATAGCCAAAGATTCAGACATTTTTCATGAAGGTATATTAAATCAAAACGATAATTTGTGTGTTTCGAAATCAGAAATTATCTAAATTTGGTTGTGGGTGTAATTTATGGACGAAACGTGAGCTTTTTTACTGCGAGATGTGTAACGCACGGATGAACTAAAAAAAAATAGATATTACATTTGTATTAAAATTGTTCAAACGTGACGCATAATTCAAGGAATTTTGCAATCATCGGGCGATCGAAGATCTGATTAATTTTGAAAAATAAAAATTCACAAATGTATCTAAATTATGTAGATATTCGAATGTTGATACAGTCGTAAAGTTGCGCACGTAAGCTACGGCAAATATATTACAGTAGGGGATTTGTAAAACGAATTCAAACATTTAATTAATTTATCGTAACATTAAAAAAAATCTGAAAATCACCGTCAGAGTCACTGAGTCACTGCCGGAGTCACTGAGTGCGCTATACCGCCCGGTGTTACAGCCCATTTCCACAAAACGAGACACGATTTGATAAATCTCAGTAGTTATTTTGATGTGAATATGAGCTAAGAAGTCAGCTTGGTATTTGGTAGAAAGTGACAAAAACACAAACTCGTATATACGCACTAACGTCACCTAGAACCATAAATACCTACGAGTATTTATTCTGAAAAGATAGACATGATTTTTATTAAGGAGAACACATTCTTATTAAGAAGTTGTAATTATTCAGAACATAGGTATGTGATATCTTTAGAAAGGTATACATACGTTGTAACAATAATATATTTTTTGATAAAATTGATTATACATATATGTATATCTTTCTAATTAATACATTTAATTAGTATTTTTTTAAATTTCGATTGTCCCTGATTTAAAATAATCCAACTGACGAACGGAACATCAATGGTCTATGGACTGACATGTGACGTTTGACGCACAACAAGCGTAGAGTGAGGCGCGATACGGCGAATCTCCGAGACGTGCACACGGAGATTATGAAAGCTGAAAAAAGCTCACTTAACACTTTTACTTACTAGCTCCTACATTCGTTTAAAAAATAACGTAGGTAATTAATTTAAAAAAAAACCTATGTGTAATTAAAATAAAATAAACATTCACGGCCACTATGCCGAAGCAATCGGCGATAACGCCTTTTGCCTTTTGTTATTAATAAATTATTGAAATGTCGTAAAACCAGTGGCGCTGTTTTCGGGTTTGCACTTTGCACGTCGGTAAAATAGAGCCCCGCGGAAATAACCAGTTGTAAATATTATTAGTTTTCCCGCTAAAATTTTACGATCGTACCAACACAACACACACACACACACGCTCGCGCGAGGCTGACCCGAGTCAAGAATGGAGCATTGTGATTCAGATGTCGTGAGTCATCGGCCAAATTGTGTTTTTTTTAATCATTTAAATTCGTGTCACGTGACTGAGTTATATTTATTTCTAGGTAAGGCCATTTTGAATAAAGTCGTACGTTGAAAATTATTTGAAAGCACAGTTCTGGAAGTGCTTTCGATGACATAACACGGACCCCCGAATTTGAAGGTACCTCCGACACGGAGTCACGTCTTTATCATCTTGCCACCTATGTTCTTACTCACATTTTTAGTTCCGAGAAACCTTATTTTTCTCTTTGCTCTTCTTCTCGCTCAAGTTTGAGCATTGCTGTCATTTGGTTCTATACTTCTGCAATTTTCGCCATCCTCGGCAGGTGGGATAAGATCCCGTGAACTGTATCGATTGTAATGATGATTAGTTGACGCAACTCGAAGTGGATTCAGGGAGGAAAATAATGGCAGATGGATCTGGCCTACCTTGCTCTATAGTCCCGGGTTGGACTTCGGTTTCACCTCCAGTTGACTCGCACCTCTTTGAGTGAAGAACCGAGATATCACAGCGCTTCCGAAGCTGTCGAGAACACTGCCTTTTCGTGGTCCTGGCGTAACGCACGGCGCTGCTTTCGGACGGTAGAAAAAGAACACAGATCTTGATAGTTCTGTGTTAAGTAATTAGTTGGCCAGAGCGGTAAGAGTTACTCTCGTAACTCTCACCGCTCGAGAAACTCGAGTAGTGCTAATAAACTCAAGTAGAGTAATAACATTATTTCATTTATATCCATCCATTATGATGAAACTTAAGTTAATGCTTATTCTATTAATAATATAACGATATTTTCAGTTACAAGTCCAATACACTCGTAAATACCTAAAACACACTTTCGTGTTTTTCAAGAAAGAGCGAATATTAAATTTATTTATTTCACTATTATTACCACTTAGTACTTCATAATCGTAATTCTTATATACAATACATATCAATGGGGGGGAATTTTTCCATTTTGCATTGGGTCCCAATTTTTATAGTAACGCCACTGGTCACCACCTTTTATTTTTCTACATGTTGTGAAGAGACTTTCTTCAATAAAGGATAGAGATATTAGTTTCGAACATGTTTCTATCTGTTTTTCTCAGAGTCCATGTTTTAACTCCATACTATGAAAAAATTTATGTTTCTTGAGATGGAAATTTTGGTCAGTTTCGACATAACAGACTGCCGACTCCCCTTCGAATCTCAGCTTCGTACCCTATATTTCTTACGGCGAGATCTCTCAGTTAGATTAATTTACAGACCAGTAAAAGAATTCATAAAACACCTCTCCAAGCAAACTTATGCTGAACTCCCACAGCACCGGAACCCCACGATAAACGTTCTGCCAACCTATGACATAACGGCCCCCTCGCGTATTAAACGTCCCAAAACCGTCCTCCTTTAGAGGTTACCTCCTGCCCCAGCTAGCAGCCCCTGCATCATTGCAGAAATAGCAACAATAATAATAAAGATAGCCCATTTTTGCTAATGCGCCCATAAGACATGATGGAAGAGCAAGAAGGTAATCTGAATAAAATGATACAAAAGTCAAAAATGTCCTTATTTACGAATTATTCATCTCATTATCAATTATTCCATCACCTTGATACTATTTTCTTACATGTTATCTCCCCGAAATATAATTCCATTTGAAACAGAATGATGTCCTTCAGATCCACAGCATTAGTATAATATCATTGTACATCGTTAAAGTAAATAACGAATACTTAACATGCGCTCACACTAATTCAGCGGGAATAAAAATATTTTAAAAAAACACCTAAAACCACTAATTTCGTGGCTCGGGTCAGGGTTGGCAATTTACTACAAGGAAACATGTTATTTGTTCTCGAAAATAGTCCTATTTACATGTTTTATCATACTTAGTGACAGCGATAAAAACTGGTCGCGGAGTTGTGTTTACCTTCAAAACGTGGGGCAACGTTTTTATGCGTAATACATATTTTTTTTACTGTTCCATCTTGTCTACTGTGTATTATAATAATTCTACAATCACCGTCAGTCAGATTGCAATGATATTAGTATAGAAAAATCTAGAATTTTTTTAGATGGATGGATGTTATTATTGTGATAGGAAATTGGCAATTTATTTATTTATTCTGTTCATGTTCTTAATATACGTACATATTATATATTATAAACATTCTTATAAATTAAATATGAATTAAATATATTAATTATAAAGATACACATATAAAATCAATATTATCGAAAAATATTGTTGTTGCGCTACCGGGATAAAAAAATAAAAAAATAAAATAAAAAAATTTTAAAAAAAATTCTTATAAATACACAAAAAAGACGAACAAGCTTCATAATGTATGAGATGTTCACTGTCTCCTTAACTAGTCCGAAGTCTGTACTAAAGGAGACAGGTTTATCCGTTGTCTATCATACAAATATGAAAACCATTATTAATATTGTTAGGAATGAAGAAAACAGGGTTATAAATAATTCTAATAACATAATAAATAAGTAAAATATTCACGCTATCCCATGATTGAAACACTATGCTAAACAGAAAAATGAATATAAATAAATGATGTTCTGTTCATGTGATCATTTCCATGAATCTATGCTCAGTTTCCTTTCTGCCAACACCCAATAACCAGCTCCCGAGATGGTGTTTTGAGTTTGTCCATCGGGAATTGTTTCATACTGCTCGGCAAAATGTTGTAGACTTTGGGGGCCAGAAACATATGGAAGGATTGACCAAAGCTTTCATTTTAGGCTTCACGGTGAGCCGATTCTTTTTTGCTCTCGTAGCATAATTGATGAAGCTCTTTGTTGGATTGAAAATAAAGAATCGGACTTTTTACATAGAGTTGTCGAATATCAAGAATAAATAAATACTAATTAAGACATTCGATACTGATTCTAAATATTGATTAAATAATATTACATTGCAGACACTTGACATCGTCAATCCCCAATCCGTGAGTCGGTCTTTGGCCGTAAAACTAAATAATGAATTTGTATTTTCTTTTAAGAATATGTATGTTTGGTCGAGTCATGTTGTTCTGTGGTAGAACACTTTCCTTTGTTTGATAATAATTAATATTTTCAATATTTAAAAAAAGTTTTATCGATTATTAAAATATCTTATAAATGTGTAATTTTTAAAATATATCTTCCCTCAGGGCCTAGCATCAAGTATGTTTTATACTAGTAACGCATTATACAAGTAAGGTTATAAGTTAATGAGTATTATTTTTCAGCAATTATTATTTTTTATTAATTAAGTCATCATAATAACGTTTTAGTAATACCTAGAAAGTGACGTCATAGAAATTCTCTCTCTCCGCACTTCACATACATAGGAACATAGTGCATAATAAATGTTCTACTCCGTCACGACTGCTGTCACGGCGTGACTTTAACGCCAGATCTTTAATTTTTGATGCCTCAACGTTGGCGCCACGTATCCTTCTTAATTACGCCTATCTCAACCTTCGAACATTACTCACAACCAAATCCTATCATTCTAGAATCATCCTTACATTCCCTACTAATCATTTTCAACCTTAATTCCATCGCGCGTTTTTAACCCTTCCCAAACCATACTGCAACGTAGCTCTACGGCCCCAATTAACCCTGGAATATTTCGGTAAATACACGGAACATAAAATTCATATTTTAGATAATCCTAAAGAAAATTTACGCTTAGGAATGACTAGTGAAATATCAATTATATAAAGGAAATCCTACAAACATGATTATTTTTCTATTCAAAAATACCATTTATGGTAAGACAAAAAGTCATCATACTATTGTCTAATTCTCACTTATTAAATGAAGAGCGATATGAAGGAAAGGTGTATTGTATAGAACTTGATAAATGCTCCGAATTATATTATTGTATTATTCTTTTTTTCACATTTAATGCTCAATATTTAGAGAAAATTTATAGCATTAACCATTTTTGAAACATTTAAGCCAATTTTTAAAGCTGTATATATATATATATGGGCCCACTTTAATATACGGTCTACAAATATGGATCCTAACGGAGAGAGAGAGAGAGAGAGAGAGAGAGAGAGAGAGTAAGATTAAGATTCTAGGCTGCTGAAATGAGCTATCTTAGAGGAGTAGCAAGAGTATCATTATTGGATCGAGTGAAAAAGTATGGAACCTTACTTCTAAAAAATTTCAATTAACGTGGCTTGGACACGTCTTGCGAATGCCATAGAGATATAGATGTATCTTCTTGGCAACCCTAGCCCCGGACCAGGCTGTAAACAGCAGCAATGACAGATAAGAGTCCTGATTGATCAACAAGTGCTGAAGCAGTGCAACAGCTTTATTACTTACTTACCATCACGCCGTTTCCCCGCGGAGGTAGGCAGAGAGGATAGAGCGCCACACTCTTCTGTTTTGCCACACAATTCTCGCCTCATCCACATTCAAACATCTTCTCATGCAAGCTTGGCGATTATTGAGGCTTCTTACAGGACCATCCTCCAGTATCCGATTTAGCTGGTCTTGCCAAGTCTTCCGCGGACGTCCTCTACATCTGGTGCCATCAACACTTGCATCATATATCTTTCTTATCATTCTCTCTTCATTCTTTACTGTGTCATAAATATATTTGCCACATATATGCCTAAGTGATCTCATTTCCACTAATAATAATAATAATAATTGGTGGGACGGCACTTCCGAAAAACGATTCACTTCCTCTGCGCGGTCCAAGCGATACGCACGGCGTGAGTGTAGGGCGGCAGGAAGAAGCACAAAAAAACCGTAATGCTTCGTGGCCGAAGCCCAATCGGAGAGTGGTCCTGGGCGGCGAAATGTAAGGTAATCAGCCAGAGCGGGACAGGTATAAAATGATTGGATGGACAAAAGAGGACAGGGAATGAGTCAACAATAATAATAATTTGATTGGTATCTTGTCGTGATTCTTGTATGATTCACGATGTGTCATCTCTTTATGTAATTTCAAGTAGGCACGAAGAATAGCATATTTCCAGCAGTCGCTCTTCTTTCGATATCTTTCTCTGTCTTTCCGTTTCTATCTAACATACTTCCCAAATACACAAACTCATCTACTTGTTCCAAACATTCATTACCTGCAAGTATGTAGCACGGTGTCTTGCTTTCCTCTTTCTAGAATACCATCACTTTCGACTTGTTGACATTATTTTCATTATTCTTGTAATTCTTGTTCATTATTCGCCATTAATACTGATAGTGCCTTATCGCGATTTTGGACCCCCGACCTCCTATCGTAAGGGGACTAAAATGATAATAATAATCAGGCCTATTCTCTAAATTGCAACATTGAAATGAAGCTGATTGTTACACCAACCCTCAAAAATAGACAGTATGTAAATTAACGTCCGTGTTATATTTGAATGAGAGAGAGGGAGAGAGAGTGAGGGAGATAAACATACCATAATCTGTCAAAACATAAAAATGGCAACAGGATTGGCCGTGATTCTTCACTACGATGCTGCGGATGAAGAAATCAATAGGTAATTTATGAACAAACCTTTTTCTGTGAACTTTGAATACTGTATTAGTACTTATTTTAACCAAAAACTTATATTTTTAGTCGAAACTCGAGAATGGAAAGACGTCGTCTGCGTGATTTGTGCAACCCGATGGAAATTCCAAATGGGCAATTTTTACAACTATACCGCCTTGATAAGGTACAGTATACCGCACAAATCACGCACGTATTGCACTGTACAACAAATTTATTTTTCTAAAATATTGTACGTGCAGAGAATTATAAACAATGACTATGTTAGAGCCGGTGTAAAATAGTAGAAGTTTTTATGTTAATATCTGCGAAAATTTCCTGGACCAGTCTTAGGTCACCGATCCGTGCCTGTCTGTCTCCAAAATAATACGCATATTTTTAAATCTGGTAATCCAGCGAGCGACCGCTGAAAGTTTATATTATTAAAATATTCGAATATAATCCTCGTATATCGTGTTTTACGTTCGTCAATTGTCACAATTTCAGGAATATTCAAGGTTGTCAAAATTTTTGCAAATTGTCACCTTTTAAATTTGTTTTCATATTAATTCTTACTTATTCTCCGTTTTATAGTTTTGTTTTTATCTATGCTTGTATTTTTTAATTTCAGTATGCATTTTTACCTGAAGAAGACACCATAGGTATCGAAACATGTAGAATAATTAATAAATTGTGGTTTAAACAAAGTATTTTGTATAATTATTAATATAAAATGAGGCCATAAAGTAATTTTGCAAATATTGAAGAAATGATCATATTTGTATTCATATGAGGGTACGTGCGGGAATTCGACCAAAGGGGGCAAAATGAAGAAGTAGAAGATGGGCGAAGACTCGCCAGGGGTCGGAGCAATAAAAATAACAAAACCGCATTAAAATGAACACCATTATTATACTAATACAAATGTGCTTGTAGTCTAGTTAAGACGGTCGCCCAGTTGGAGGTTCAAGCCTCGTTCCAGGAAATGATCAAGTCCTATTTTTATAGCGCAGGCGTTTAGCTTAGTTTAAAAATAGTAGGAATTTCGTATACGCATCTCTATGTAAAAATGAAGTTTCTCGATTATCCCGCGTCTGTTGTTGTTCCAATGTTTCGGGTAAATCTCATTATAAAGGATGCCTTTTCGTTGAAGTGTCGCTGTAAAATGATCGTGAAACACGTATTTTCAGATCGGCAGTTCAGCGCTAAGGCGCATCCTTTCAAAGATTATACTATCAACCAGTGAAAACATCAAATTTAACACAAGACTTCATTAGAAGTGACAGTTTAGTAGTAGTTTTTTAGATCATCTTAATTAAGTGTTACTGGCGCAAATATTTAAATTGTAGCCATTATCTGATAACTGTTCCAATAATGGACATCTGTTCATCAATAAATTTTAATTGGAAATAAAACGGTACAAGTGAGCACATTATCGCTAATCAGATTGTTAAAATATCTGCAACATCAGTTGAAGAATGATATTTCGTTCTTCCGCACAAGCTGACTATTAATTATTTATTTTTTGGTGCCACGTTCACAATAGGGATACCACTTTAGGCGTACCTAATGCACCAGCAAAATGGATGATTAATTTAAATTAAAAGGCAAAAGATACCTATACGTAATAGGAACATATTGTACTCTCAATGTACGAGGCGCGTTTTTTAAGTAAGAACCGTTGCCGGATATTCCCGGTGTATACGGTGTATGGTGTATGGTTGACTCACCGCATGCAACGCTAGAGACATTCACACGGCGTGCCCGTCTTGTAGCGAGTGATTGAAATGTTCTAAACAATAGATCAGCCCACCGACTGTGAGATACGGTCCGTGATTCGTTTCTTGAATGTACGAAACGTGAAGCCAGCCAAGTGTGTCCTGTTTTGTACTGATTTAGCGCCGAGTGATTTCCATCTTTTCCTTCGTCTGAAGCGGCTGCTTGGTGACAAGCGTTTTGATGACAATGATGAACTCAAAGACGGAGTATCTACAAATATGGTTTTCATACCAGGCGGTGTCGTTCTATGACGAAGGTATACAAAAATTAGTGCCCCGTTATGATAAATGCCTTAATAATGGTGGCCACTATGTTGAGAAGTAGTTTAAGGTGTGTAGCGTCTGAAGAAAGTAAAGTGTACTAAAGTATGTTGTTTCTTTTTAAAAAATTCGGGTACTTACTTAAAAAACGCGCCTCGTATTTGTTTTTATTCTCATGCATAAGATTACAAATTGACATAGTAACTATCTTGTTTAATCTGGCCTAACTTGATCTCAGTCCTGGGTTGGACGACAATTTTTACATCTTCAGTTGACTCGCACTTTTGTGATGAAGAACATAGATATCACTGCACTTCAGGATGCTGTAGAAAGTTTTTTTTCGCGGTCCGGATTAAAACGCACGGCGCTATTCTCGACCAACCGAAACGCGTGTTGACAGGCAATCTGCCCTGGCCGGCCTAAATCTGGTATATTAAAGTTTATTGGAACGACGGAACTCGACTTACTTCAACAATTACTTTACTGTATATTTATTTCCCTCGTTCGATCTTTCTAGACGTTCCATGGGGATAGGTGACGTAATATCGTATCTGGGTTATTTTAGCATTATTTTTCTTACGTTTTGATACATCTCCAGGGCCAGTGGCACTTATGCTTTGAAACCCCCTGACCAGTACTGGCATTCCTTCGCACGCGGAAAGCGTACGTGTTTCGTTTATGACCGCTATTGTTTTCAAAGCATAAAGCTGTGTTTACACAAACTTTACGCGCGGGACAGGAGTCACTAACCTTTTTTTTTTAAATACGCTTGTTAAAATCGACCGGACAACCTTTCACCAGGCAGACCCATAAAATTAAACATTTCTGCGCGTGAAAAAAGAACTCTGCAGACGTGAGCTCAACCCAACACTTCGAATGGTCCGAAGTTACGTATTCTCAATAACATACCAGCAACAGTGGATTATATCATTCGTTCCGTATCCACACAGTTTAAATGTATTTGACATTCACACATGCGCATTCAGTTCCGCCTGTCAACATCTTCGAATACTGTATACGTATTCGTTAACAGCATCCAACGTACAAAAAACGACTTTAATGCTTATGGGTATAATGCACAAAATAGCATGCGTATTTGTTTACTAGTCTGTCTTGAATTATATGTTATATTTGATAGTATGTATAAACATGTTTTCCAGCTTCCCTTCTACAAAAAGTCACCGATCGCCACTGATGTGTATTATATTGAATCCGTTCCAAAATTGCTCAGCTGCACTCTAGGACTCTGGGGAAAATATAGTAACGTCACCCCATCCCCCGCACATCTCGCCCTCCTAAGGTTCCGACAAAATTAAGCGTACATAACCGCTAGATAAATAATAAAAGACGCACTGACACGACCTTTTTCTCAATACACCATTAATATATATGAAAACAAACAATTGCATTATTTCTTATAAGATCATTCCTTCATTTCAAATTATTTGATAACGATCTTTACACATGTCATCAGGCACAACTGTGTCCACATCCGTGCCTGTATAGTACTTTACTGTAACGCAATAACAACATTGTTATCTTTACTCGATCTGTTCGCAGGCAGTAATTATCATTCTGATGGAATGCTGTTTAAATTTACACAAGATAATATTACAATTACGCATCTCGAATAGATTCATAGAACAACTAAGGTACAAGATCTATGCGACGCGCGTCATCAGCATCATAGTTTATTACCTAATTGAATATCAAAACATTTGATTAATTTCATTTCGTCCAGATTATATCCGAGTGTCGCCGTCGCACTAGCGACGATCATATTAATATTAAACTGCTTTTAAATAATCGAACAGAGGTTCGAGTCTCGGATAAATGTCGCTTGTCACACTGGCCGGCGCCACTTTTTTTTCGTTTTTTTAATTAAATAGAAATGCTAAATATTAATTAAATATATTAATTAGAAAGATATACATATAAAATCAATTTTATCGAAAAATATTGTTGTTGCGCCACCGGGATTCGAACCTGGATCTCTTTCCTAACCGGGGAAGGTGCATTATCCAACTTATGGATAATGGATTGAATGGAAAAAAAAATGTTTTTGTACGATTCCCTTTCCATAATTGGTTTTTCACTAACTGTTCTTGAGCGCTAATATTTTCTTTAGGATTATCTAAAATATGAATTTAATGTTGCATGTATTTACCGAAATATTACAGGTTTAATTATGATGGTAGATCTGTGTTACAGCATGGTTTGGGAAGGGTTAAACATCCCTTTGCTATAATAAATATTTTGATACATTTTGTATAATATTCTACGTATAAGACATAGGTTCTATAAAATCGCTACTTTGGCATTTTTTGTAGCTGGCAATAGAGATTATATACGCGTTTTTGGATTAGCTATTGTTAACTAAATAACAACTGAAATATGGGGGACACCATTGATCGTGGGTAAGACAATGTATAAATGAGAAAGAAAATAAAAACGTAAAGAAAGAAAAAAATAAAACTAAGTGAGATTTCGTGTAATCAAATACAAATTAACCTCACAGACAGCCACAATGCAAAATCATTTAAATTCTTTAATGAATATTCTCGACGGGCTACTCGTACAAATTAAGTTACCGGTCGCTGCTGCCTTCACAAAAATCCCCACGGCTTCCGCGTAAGCTCTCGACTACGGACGTGTTAAGAATAGAGATTGTATTCTAATGCGCTTGTGGCATTTTAATTAATTTGTCTGGAGTGACAAACCGTTGACGGCGGCGACAAACAGTAGCGTGCGACCGGTGGCGTAACTTAAAAAAAATCACCCCCCAATACAGAATTAAAAAAAGTCAGCGGATGGGATTTCTATCGGAGATTCGTCTCTAGAGCTCGCAAAGATCAGTACAGAATTCAGTGCAAATGATTGATGATGCTGAACTTAATAAGAATTTCTGCGAAATCAGTCGAAATAAGTACTAATTTGGTCGCCGTCCTGCAAGCAATACAACCCGTGTAACCTTTTTCGAATACGCGCCGGTCATCTACCTACGTCGCGAGATACTTTTCAAAGTGGCCGACGGTACCTTCTGCAACAACTTTGAGTGTCTTAAAAGTGATTCCCAGCATCCGTCGAGGGATCCTTCAATTGCTGATCGTGGAGAGAAAGGCGAGACTACAAAAGTTCAGTGGTAGTTTTCAAAGTACCGTGTCATCCCTCCATATTTTCTTTCATACAGTCCACGAGATAATCCTTAACATATTTTAATCCCTAATTATTCAGATATGTACTGTCTGCACGCGCCCAGTACACACGTATCTTTACCAATTCTCAGATTTCAAAGTTTCATAGAGAGACCACCGTGGACAAGACCCATAAGAATAATATTACTACACGGTTGATCCATTAAATACAGAATGAATATTATGTTCCAGGCCGATGTTATTATTGAATAACTAAGAAATGCAACATAATTTGTTAATTTAATTATTATTTATCGATTATTTTGTTTATTACAATTATATATAAAATACGACATTGACCAAGTGGCCGCCTCTGGCAGCGGCACAAATGCGTGCTCCTTTAACCATATTTTTCATAACATTCTCGCACACTTGGCGTATTATTTTGCCAATTTAATTTCGAATATCATCTTGTAGCATCGGAATTGTTGTTGGCTTATTGACCAAGACCTTTCCTTTCAAGTACCGTCACAGAAAATAATCGAGAGCGATCAAATCTCGATATCACCACTTTTTGACATTATGCGGCCGGGAAAAATTTCTAGCGTATCTCGGGCTGTGTGTGAGGTGGCACCGTCCTATTAAAACCACATATGTTGCTGGCCCAATCGACTCAATTCGGCTACCAAGAAGTTTTCCAACATGTGACGATAGCCATGATGATGACTTCAACACGTTTTTAAGGCATTAAATACTCCATAACAAATTGTAATTAATTATTCTCTACGACTACTAAATGCGAATTGGAAAATATTTGCCAAACCAAAATGATGTTCAAAGAAAATCGGCCTGGAACATTATATTCACCCGTAGTAAGAACAAAATTGTTCTCATATCACTCGCAACTAAAAAAAATTTTTGCGTGATTCTTTACGGTGATTTTCATTTTACGACTATGGTCTGATACCTAAACCCGAGTACGAGCAAGGTACTGTACACCGATAACGCTTTCACGTATTTTCGTAATACGCGTGAGAAATGTTTTCTTTTAATATTACAATTACATTTTTGAATGTCATGAATTGTATATAAATCCATATTAGCGCTGGGAAAAGTATCAGCACAAAATGTATTATATAACGTTTTGGTCCCCAACACACCGCATTGGTTACGCCACTGCGTGATCCATGGTAACAATTACACACAGCAAGCTTACTTTACAACACCACAATGGAACCATCATATAATAGAAGCTTAATATTGATATATTTATTTGTTATTTCAGATGACGTCATAAACGTAGTACTTATGTACCTAATATTATACGCACGTAGGTAAAACAGCATTTTAAAAAAATTCACATCGTCGAATAAAATTGCTAGAAGATTAAAATCTTGCGGGGGTATAAAATATCTTGTTTAGTGATTATTAGTTTATTTGTCCGTATTTTTATTCGTGTATATACGAGTAGTGTCAGTCTTTAACCGAAACCGAAGCCAAAGGTACAATCGTACTTAGAAAATATACATAAAAATGCAAATTCTACACTGTTACTTAGTTTCCTGCGTTATGGTATTAATAATAATTTACAGAAATGCACTTTTCGGCGGCTAAATACAAAGCTTCGCCTTCGGCCAAACCTTCGGCATATTTTAGCCGAAGCCGAAGGTGTATTTTTTGACCGAAGGCGGCCGAAACCGAAGCTTCGGTCGGACTCTACATACAATGTCTTTTTTCTGTAATTTTTCTAGTTATGTTTTGTTAAATATATTACATACTAGCGATTAGTACCCGGCGTCTTAATTTAAAATAGAGATATGGGGGAGAGGGGTACCTTTGTATTGAGAAATTTAATCTGCAAAATTTGAATGCCGTTCAATATTATAATACACATATACCGGGGGGTGGGGAAAAGGGATGGGATGGTTAGTGTCATTTTTCTTTGAAATGTGAATATATGACCATTTTATCTCTGAAGGTATATTTTTTAAAAAAAAAACTTTAATTAGACTTGAAAAGTAATATTTCTGATATGAATTTTGTATAGACAGGTATGCGACCTGATTTTAAACTTATTTTTAAGAAACATCATTTATTTCTTAACGATCAGTCTTCGAAGTTTAAACGTCGAGCAAATTTTCTCAAAATATCAAGATGTCTGTTATTAAAAAGTGTTTGTGGCATTTAATTATACTCCAAGACAAGTGCACACATAGACAACCGTACACAGTCCGCTTACCATTCTGTATTAAAATATCTAACCTAACTTATCGTTATAATCTCTTATTATTTTGCATGCAGTTGTCTGTGTGTGCACCTGTCTTGTGTGCATATTTGGTTACCGTTTCATTAATATATGAAGGGTCCACTGCAAGACCGTTGAATGTACGTGTAAAGTGATTTAGAGATATCTGCATTTAAAGGTTTAAAAGTGTTTAGAAGTTAATGAAAGTGAATTTTTTTTTAAGTATACATAGGTATAATAGTACTGTCACCAGTAAAAAAAACTATATGAAATGTTATATTATATAAACAATAAATAAAATATTGGGATGCATTCTAGCCGTGTGTCGCTTTTAGAAAAGGTCATTTTTCTCGGGACTGAAGAGAGATATTGGATATTTTAAAAATGAACAAAGTTGCTCTACAAACTAAACTATCGAATAGTATTCTTAACTACAAAAAAAAATATATATATAACATTAATAAATCAATAAAACGTATCTCTCTATTAACTCTAAAAGTTAAAACACAATAATTATTCTGAATATGAATTAAATATGTTAATTAGAAATATATACATATAAAATCAATTAAATCGAAAAATATTATTGTTGCGCTACTGGGATTCGAACCTGGATCTCATTACAAATCGGGGAAGGTGCATTATCCAACTATACTACAGAGATGATATTTTTAGCGACAAATTTTCGAACCTATATGTTACCTTTTTGATATTAATACATTTAATCGTTCCATTATTTGAAAGAGCCGTCTACCTTATTTTTACGGAATCTCAAATACCTTTGAGTAATCTGATAGCGGACGCCAGAATTATCAATTCATTTTTATTAAATTTTCGGACACATTGATACAACGTGTCGCTATAAATATCGTCGCTGTAGCATAGTTGGATAATGCACCTTTCCCGGTTTGGAAAGAGAGATCCAGGTTCGAATCCCGGTGGCGCAACAACAATATTTTTCGATAAAATCGATTTTATATGTATATCTTTCTAATTAATATATTTAATTGATATTTAAAATATCACAGACCGTCTGTTCTGAATAATTACAACTTCACAATAAGAATGTGTTCTCCTAATAATAATTATTCAACATAATGTTACCTCAATTAAAATCCAACTGGTATTTCAAGATGCATCGCCTTGTACTCTGATGGTCCATCTTGATAGCGTACGGTTAAAGTCTACCATGAATAATTGAACGGGATCCCGACAGATTACTTGAACAGTACTTGACAGTACCGTGAGTACGAGCTCCGAGAATAACAGGATCTTCTTGGAATTTTAATAATAGCCATTATCATGGTATTAGGTACGGCCCAGGGCCCAGGAAAAGGCCATTAGGGACCCTCACCTTCTGATTATTACCACGCGTGACAGAGCTTACCTACTCAAAATCCTATAGAATCCCACAAACAAATCTGGCAGGAACACAAAATATGCAGTTTATGTAGGGTGTTCAAAATCAAAGCAATGTGTCAAAAATACAGTTGCAGTCATTAAATATCACCGTGAAACTTATTCACTACATATTGAAACAAATGGCACCGGGCTGGGCACCTCAACCGAAGGTTTAAAGTAAATAGGCAATAGAATGGAGGTCCCGCATTGGAAGCCGATGGCATAAGAAATATTGCAGGAAGCAGCTGGATGGTCAGGAGGAGAAGAAGAATAAGACACACACACACACACACACACACACACACATGCACTTAATTATGAAAAGTATTATGTAAGGAGAATATAGAAATAATATAATATACAAGTGTATGTGTGTATTTATCAGAAAGTTAGCTAATGGAAGAAGTAATAGAGGGTTTTTCCAATTCATGTATTAATATAAAACACTTATGATGTTTATAATAATAAGGTAGTTTGTAAAAGTGTCAAAGCGATTAGCGCTGATGCACTTGTAGTTGTAGATTAGGCGGTCTAGCCGCATGTAGAGTACTCAGAGTATCGTAGACTCTAAGGAATTGGAAAAAATAAGGAAGAAGTAATGATTTGCTTCCAAAAATAAACCATCATTATCTCAGTGTTTAGTTTGATTTTATATAAAGGAATCAAGTGATCAGACAAGGTATTGCATGAGTAAAAGGGTACTTACAGATTTTCACAAGGTTTATTCTGCATTAGAAATGCAATGAAATTACGCGCGTAGCCGTGTAGCCGAGCTCTGTGAAGCGTTAGTTACTGCTGGAATGCGACAGAAGGAATGGCGCGTCGAGTGCCGACCCAGCCAACATTGTGTTGTTATCCGTCGCTAAATGGCGTTAAGACCCCATTATTTACTTTCTCCAATTCTTGTTTTGTCGAACGTCTGCCCGAGCCGACCCTGGCCACAGTCAATGGCGTCCATTGTAATTTAATACAATCATCTTTATCAGTAGCAGAGGAACACTTAACAATTTTAAATGTCACGTGATTAGGTGTCAAACATCGCGACAGATGAAATGCGACACCCACGAATGTAAAAATAATCAGTAGACTAAATATGACGCCTCTCTTCCCACGGTAGCTTAAAGCTTGCTTGGTAGATAGATAGATAGATATCAGACATCTCTTGAACAATTCGAATAGGTAAGTATATTGTTAATTTTTTTAAATTAGTGACGTGATTTTCTCTAAACGTTCCACCTGCGCTACTCCGTCAAATGACAACTGTTCAAGTTTATTAATAATTTCTTAAGATATCCGCTAGATGACAATATAGATTACCAAAAGTAAAAATGGATAATAATTCATTTACAACATTTATGCATTGTACTTATCTTGCTTTTACTCTTTACAATATACCAAATATTATATCTTATACATTAAAAAATGCATTTACTTTAAGTTTTACTAAGTATTTACCTAATCTAATGATATCTTGTTTAACTCTTTATATATATATAATTTTGTACATTGATCATTGCACTTTGTTTACTACTATACTGGAAGAACACTGTCTACTATAATACAGTGTGCTACTAGTGTAGCAGGCAGGCTACCCAAATATATGTCTTACTTTGCTCAAATGTTTATCCGATTATAATATAACACATAACACACTGTACTAAGAAGCAAATAAATAAACAAAATTATTACTCTACTCGAGTTTATTAGCACTACTCGCGTTTCGAGAGAAATATTAACTCTCATCGACAGGTGAAGTATTAAACTGACTACGCATAACATAGAATACAAGGCTTAGGCTAACCTAAATTTGTACCTACTGCACGCCACCGCTCATAGAGAAGGAAAGCAATGACGACAAAAGTGTTGGACTTATTTTTTGAGTGAACATGGAGTGTGTTTATCCGCGAGCATATCGGGGCATTGCCTCGCTGATGCTGCAGGCTAGATGCGAGTACCGGCCGTGTACCTTGACCAACATGGTGCTGGTCTGAACCTGGTTTTCGCTTTCATCTTACACGACCCGCTCAGTCAACCGGTCTCCATTTGTAAAGAATAAGAAAGCATTATAATAGTTATATCGAGCGTCGATAATAATTAATCAAATTATCGACCAAACGATTCTAAAGTAGAAATTTAGTGCTCATTTTTTGTGCTGTTAAAAAATGTATGCTGGCTTGACCTAGCATGACCCGAAAGTACAGATTATTTCGCTTATCGCTCTTATTTAAAAAAAAAAAAAAAAAAGATGTACTAGATCTAGATGCTTTGCCCAGATTATAAATATCGAGGAAACATAGAACATATATGCTACCTTTATAAAATATTAAACAACTTGGTTGACTCGCCCTCTTTATTAGAGAAAATAGATTTATTAAGGAGAACACATTCTTATTATGAAGTTGTAATTATACAGAACATAAATGTTTTAAATACTAATTTAATGTATTAATTATAAATATATAGATATAAAATCAATTTTTTGCGCTACCGGGACACGAACCTGTATCTCTATTTCCAATCCGGTGAAGTACACTACCAACTGTGTTATAGCGCCAGACAAATATTCGAACCTATATGTTACACTTTTTCAAATTAATACATCTGTCGTTCCATTATTTTTGAAAGTCATCTATATTGTTTTTACGGAATCTCAAATACCTTTGAGTAAACCGACTGCAGACGCCAGAATTATCAATTCATTTTTATTAAATTTTGGACACATTGATACAACTTATATTATTAAGGAAAACACATTCTTATTGTGAAGTTGTAATTATTCAGAACATATGTCTGTGATGTTTTAAATACAAATTAAATGTATTAATTAGAAAGATCAATTTCATCGAAAAATGTAGATGGCGTTCAAATAATGGAACGATAGATGAATTAATTTGAAAAAGTGTAACATGTAGGTTCTAAAATTTGTCGTCAAAAATACTTTCGCTGTAGCATAGTTGTAGCATGCACCTTCCCCGGATTGGAAAAGAGATCCAGGTTCGAATTCCCGGTAGCGCAACAACAATATTTTTCGATAAAATTGATTTTATATGCATATCTTTATAATTAATACATTTAATTAGTATTTAAAATAAAATATGTTAATGTATATTTGTAAATATGTACATAAATGTAAAACACACACACACACAACAGTATAGACTATTTAGTTTAATGACTGGTTAAATATAACAGAAAATATAATTTACCAAGGCTATTGGTCTTTTGATAACGACCTACATTATATAGAAATAACCCTGTCATACTTTTAGCAGGTGACAGTTGTACATTTCAGACTATCCATTTAAATATATTTTTGAGAAATACTATATATGTATATTATTATTTTACAATCTAAACATTTATGTAAGACACCTGGATGCATTTTGAATTTAAATCAATTTCAATCAACTACCTAACCTTATCTTTTAAAGTACAAATGTCCTCTTTTATATATTGATAAACTTGGAATATATTTCTTAATAGTATGTATGTAACAAAAAGTACACCTGCCTATTGTGCTGAATAAACCGGTGTTGTACCTACAAAAATTAATTTCTATTGGTGAATACATAAAATGGTCACTCTTATTATTTGTAAACTGGACACATGAAATATGTTTTTTTTTTAATATATTATTTATACTTTAACTAAGCCACCAACGTAACACGAAGTACAGACCTCGTATATACTCGTATGACAAAAAAAAAATAACATTTACAGAATTACCGGGAAATTTTTTAAATATTTTTTCGCATTTACCGTAATACAATACCTAGTGACAGATACGGTAAATCTTAGTTAGTAATTCATGAATTTTAATTACTAACACAAAAAAGATACCTAATACATAATAAATACCATTTGAAGAAAACAAAAAATTGTCTTAAAATAAAAAACAGGTTGTATTGGTAGATACAATATTTAGTCGAATGTTTGATTTATTTAGACACAATGCAAATTTAAATATGGAATATGCTTTTTGAGAGAGAGAGAGAGAGAGAATGTCACGAAACTGCGTTATAAAAGTACGTAAGGCGGATTCCATAAATAATGTCACAGGTTTTTCGTGAAATTTTAACCCCCCCCCCCCCATAACACTTATATTATGACCCTAACCCCCGTCTCAGACAGACAATTGACATAATTTATGGAAGCTGCCACGTATTGCGGATGGGGATGCCATATAAGAACCTTGTTACGATATTTAAAATCTTTATAGACACAAACGAGAAAGAAATATTTCTAAGTATGAAACAAAAGAAGAACGTATCTGAAACATGTAACACGTTTCTTCTAAGTAGAATTTTCTGGGCTATTCTGCCGTGTGTATCCGACCTCTCTGGCCAACGTTTCACATCCCATTGCAGTATTCACCATTAGGGCAGATGCGACGTGTGAGTGCAATACAGTGTCGAAAGCAAGGCGTCTCATTATTTAATATACACGGCAAAATAGCCCGGACGTGAAAACACGTAACGCATTTTTTGTTTTGTTTATTTATAATATTTATTGTATGTTAAATGAATTTATGAACCTGCATACAACGTCTAGATATAGACTTAATCATGTAAAATAAATATAATTATTGTATACTTAAGCATACAGAAATACTATATGCAATCAAAAGTATAACTTTTTAATATTAGTTTAAAATATTGACCACTTTGCTGCTTTAGATAAATATTAATATAACATAAAATATCAATTACGGTTGACTTTTATGAGACCGATTAACATTTAGTGAAAATGATTCCGGTTAGCAGATCAATCTCCACAACAGAACAGAACAGAACAATCTCCACAAACCAGATTTTATATATATATTGATTCATTTATAATGCTGAATTTGCATATATTTTGGTCTGTGCTCTTTTTTCGGGAAAGGGTTTAAAAATTATAATTCAACTGAACAATACTTTCGTTCGTAGGCAAATTTGAAAAGAAACCGCTTCGTTGCATCGGAACGAAGTGTCAATATTCTTTAAAATGTGAATTAGGTGGATATGTGACTTTTTGATGCTGAAGGTATATTTGTCAAATAATAAATCGAACAACTCTTAGATTCTCTATCTGTAAGAAATATTAAAATTAGAGCTTTACTAGATTTTACAATTTTATGTATATCTTTGTGTGAGTACTACCAACTGAAATTTATACGTGAATTTTTTACAAGTACCTTCTGTACAGAGTATTTCAATAATATAAAAAATGTTAATTTTACAGGTAAACAAAACATTTTTTTAGTACCTAATAACCTTCGTGCATCTACTTTTCTGAATTTATTTAGCTTTATGAAAATCATTTATAGTGAAAGCTCAAACTCCAGCCTGTCTTAAGACGGGTGTGCTGCGTTAACCTTTTTCCTTTTAATATTCTCTTCTTTTGCAGATTTGCGTCCAATGTTGAATATATTTTCCTGGCCCACTGGTTTGTTGTTATCTTTCCGCCACTGTCTACTGGCTCAGTTTACACTGTTATCTTTTGTTCTCGTTCTAATACGAAAGATTCATGTTTATACACAAACTTGAGTTCAGTAATCAACCTGGTTAGGTTAGGTTATTATATTTAAAAAAATCATTTGTGTAATTTAAAGTGACATTTTATATACCAATCAAAACCCAGACAGACAGATAATAGGCCTCTATTTTTATGCTTTCTACCCTTAATTAATTATAATTACGTCTTAAGACAGGTAAAAGGTTAGAAATAAAATTTTCGTTTAATCATTGGAATAGAATATTTATTTATGTAAGAAAAATATTTTTTAATTTATTTATTTTTTTAACATGTTTCAATTTAATATATGAGGAACAACATCGAACAGATAAGCATAAAACCTCGCATATTTTCACCCACCCTGTAATTACATTATCTAATCAGCCTTCGAAAATAACTCGCTCGTGTAATAGACAGTTTCCCTCATTCGACGTTTAAAATTAGCATCATTTTAATATTTGTTTTTAGTGATGTGCAAACACGATCGATATTTTTTATTATTGAAATTACACTAGAAATTCACCGGTATACCGCTTCACATCTACTCGTACGTTATACGTTCATATGTAACTAAGGACACAACGAGACAATTTTTTTTAATTCTTCGAAAAATCTCATTTACAAAACTGAAAGAATTTTTTCTCTATCTTAAAATATGGCAGAGTTACAGATGTTCCAAGTTGCGTGTTTTAAAAATGATCGGTGTATACGATACGAGAGATGTGACGTCACGTCTTCCGAATCGACGAGTCGTTACTCGACACTCCAGTACTAATATTGTTAGTACTGGCCGGTACGTACGAGAGATGTGACGTCACACGGTGGATATTGATAATCCGAGCGTTTTTCAACAAGCCCAACTTTGAACGCCAATATCACCGAAAGTATTGCACATTTTTGAAAAATTCAAAAAGCATGATAATCTGGATTTATTTCTTATTTTTTTAAACATACTATAAAAGCTCATTTTTGATATGCTTCACTCATTATGGGGTATTATAGATGGCGTTAGCAAGCATATTTTATAACGGATGTAAATATTTCAGAATGTTTCCATGCTTGTAGGCGACTGGTGGCATCGCAAATATTGAGTCGAAGAAGCAAACTGCTAATATATAAAACAATAATAAAACCAGTGGCCACTCGTAATTGCGAAACGTGGTGACAACACACAAAATGAAGAAAATAAATTAGCAATTTGTACCAAGAAAAAATTATGCGCCTACATTAGAAATGGATTTTAAAGAATATAAATGTATCACGAATTCCAAATTGAGAATAAAAATATATATTCTGTAGATTCCGAATGCTGGCCATGTTGAAAGAGTGCCAGATGACAGGATACCAAAGATCCTGACTAAATAAATACCCCAGCGGAAACGACTGAGCTGATTGTGTGGAAGAGGACTGTAGCAGAATGGGAAGGTTCGGAAATTGAAGTTATGGAGGAAGCCAAATAGGATGGCTAACCCAAATAATGAATATGACCGTTTAATCAAGCATTATATAGCCATAATGAAACAACATCTAAGACTTGCAAGACGTCCATAAAGTCATAGAAATAGATGAAAATAGATGAGATACGTAATATTATTATGAATACTTATTACAAATTTTTCATACCATAGGTTTTTTTATAATTTGAGCAACTAATACACCGCACCTGAGTACTTACTATATCAATTTATTTTCTTAGACACTGACTTACTTGCAATGTTAATTTATTCTGGGCTATTCTAAAACGTATAATAAACCTATAAAAAGTAACCCTTTAACGCAGAGAAAATAAAATCGTGGTTAGAATTAAACACAGCTCTCGATACCCGGTATTTAATTATCAGTACGCATTAAACCTGCCCAGCTTTATATCTTTTTCGTGATCGGCGATAAACAAAAAAAAAAAAACGAAATCGATGAGAGTTATTTATGTAATAAAACACGGCCCGAATCATTCATGAATTTCATTCACGGATTATGCGCTTTCGAAATATAACGTATTATAATATAAACCGCCGCCCTTGTTATTTGTTAAGTTTTAATTTAAATATTATTAAATTATATACAGTACTAACAATCACTCCGAAAACAATGTAACATTCACTATCCCAGTGCATTGCTTACATATTAATCATAAGAGATCATTCCATGTTTTCTAATTCTGTGGAACAACTTGCCCCAGTACCCGCGAGTCAATAACATTCTTAACTCTTAAAATTTAAAAAAAAAAATACACGAAATTCTTCAAAGGTGACGGCCGTAATCATTTTTTTAACCGAATGTTTTCATTCATTTTTCCTTGTCGTGTATTTATCAATTTTAGCATAACCTGGTTTGTTATTTGTAATACAGTCCAATGTCAAGAGAAACAACAAATCGGCACGGCAAAGAATATGTAATGAAGCACTGTACAAACTTCTGTCATCCTGGTAATTTAAAAGCGACTATCAAAGTACCTTATATATTTATTAACATTGCAATACTTTTGTTTCGTTACAATCTAAATACAATATTGTATTATTATTATTTCTGTTATTTGATTTAAAAATACGCGATACACCAATAAACATTTAATGAATACATTAACTGCAAAAGTTCATCTGTGGATATTTTCGAAAAGGAACAATGTCAAAATATTCCATAATATGGGTACATATTACGGTGACGAAAAAAATATCAACGATATTAAATGGATGAAGGAAAATGCACAATTAAATTAGGTATGCATTCAATAATGTTTTATGTAATTGTCAGAAATAAATCTAAATAATTGCTGTCTCAATGAATACGTCATTGTGTCGGTGGCATCACTTACACCTGACTCACGCTGGGTAGGTACTTATTCATTTTTTTTAGATGAGAAAGCTAACCATTGCATTTTTTGTAGGTAAGTTACCTAGGAACGTAATTTATTTTCGCGTCATTAAAACAATAAAACACATCATTCCGAATAGCTTAATAATGATGGACGTTGTTTGATCAATAGGCATATTATATTCTGAATATACAGAGTGTTACAGACCTAGTCCACAATATTTTGTGGGTGGATACCTGACTAAATTACGAATCGAAAATGTTCAAAGAATATGTGCTTAATCTCAACCATGTCAAGAGTTATAAATATTTAAAAAAAAAATAGAAACCTTGAACTTTATATTGCCGGTAGACAGCTTTAATCAATTAAGTGAAAGTGACACTATACATCGTCAACAGATTCCACCTGTACATTATATTATATTACATTATTAGTGAAACATCTATTTTTTCCGTCTACAGCTTATATAAATTTCCGGGTATGTATTTTTCGATAGATATACAGGGTGTATCAGACCTAGTACGCAATATTTTATGGAGATACCTGACTAAATTACAAGTCGAAAATGTTCGTGGAATATGTGCCTAATCTCAACCATATCAGAGATAGAAGCATTTAAAAAAAATCATAACTATGTGATTATTTCGATTAATTCAAATATTTTATTGATTCCAAATTATTTATTGAATACAAAAAAAAATAATGATCATCTAATTTCGAGCGGCCAGACTATTTTTTGTTAGATGATTGCCAGAAGCGATGATATAGCGAGACTTAACACGATTTTGTAAAAATTTCAAACGGTAATATTTTCCGTCAAGTATCCAACCAATAAAATATTGTGAACTAGAAATATTACACTTGTATAATATAGCTAATTGGCTACATTTTACGATACTACGTGGTTCGTTCATATCATGTGCGCACTCACCGCAATCATCTCCCCTTTAATATTTAATATCAACGTACTATTGTGAAGAAACACGTGTTCAAAATCTGTGGTTAAAAGTGAGAGCACTATATAAAAGCTATAGACAAATTATTTTTAATAGCCAAGTACGTGTTTCGACTCGCAGTACTTGCAGGTGAGCACTTTTTTTTAAATATAAAATTAAAAACAATAATTAAACCGAAAAAAGTATCCAATATATATTACAAATCATTGCAGACGTGCCCGTTTGAAAAGGTAAAAGTCTGTATGCAAGGTTTTTATCAGATTGTCGAGAGAAAGTGCTAATAACTTGTTAGTTATTTGATTTTAGAACTGGTTTGAGGTTTCGATGCAATTATTTGTAATAATGTAAATGGCGCCGTGATAGATTTTGGTGACGATTATACAAACTTCCGTTACACGTGTAGGTCAAAGATGACAAGTATAGTTTATAGTGTCTGTTTATGTAAACGCCTTCGATAGCCGATTCCCATGTTTCCGATTAACAATACGCACCCATATGATATATGAACTGCACTGACCTCTTTAATTTTGCCATCTTTTTGGTCCGATGTTGTCGTTCTTTTAGCTGGGTTGTCGTCTTAGCTTCCGAAAAAAGGCGGCAATACTCTCTCACACACACACATATGTACATTATTATAAACCAGGAAACACAGTGGTGCCAATCGAAGTAACAAGGCGCGTAACAAACGTCAATAAGCGCAGGCACATGGTTCTTTTTATGCGAAATTCAAAGCGTCATATTGTAATTAAACTCCATAAATTCATATTGATCTGCGCTTTAACGTCGGTTGTGGTTTATTAATGTGGAATTTAAAAACCCAGATAACTTGTTAATAAAATAGACAAAATTTAAGACAAATTTAGAAGTCAATTCTCAGGATATCCGTTATTATGTAGCCCCAATTCACAAAGATGTGTAATCTACGTTTACTAATGTTATTTATTTATTTAGTGAAACTGTCTTATCACCTCCGCCGACGATCCCTGAACGCACATCGCATTTACCGGTGCGTAAAACCAAAGATCCTAGCAGCCGCCGCAAAAACACGCCCGGTACCGAGAAGCCACAATAATGCGACATCCTCTCGCTGCCGCCTTGAAAAATTATATAATAGTTTAAATTGCATAGCTTTATTTTTATATGCAACAAATTATGACATTATTTGTTGTAAAAGTAGTCCTCGGTTAATTTCATTAAAGGTTCATTTATCAATAGTAGTAATGAAAAATATTTGTAGTTATCACGAAATATGATAAATCGTTTGATGTCTCGACGGTGCTAAAAAATTGTGAAAAGAAATGTAATGCTCTGATTATTTTTTGTTTTAATCTTACAATTATAATTATTTAAATTCATTAAGAAAATGAAATCATTTTAAAATTATTGTAAATTACTTGAATAATGAAATCGTACAGAAAGATAAAATAGCCATGTTTTGTCGATGTTTAAGGAATGTACACAATTATATTCTCCATAACGGCAAAAAATTAATTAATTATAAATTTAAATAAATGTATAACTAGCTACCAGTGGCGTGCAGTAGGTATAGATTTAGATTATCCTTTTACCAATGATATTATACAATCATATATAATATATGTACTTTCGTTTAACCGACGTCTTTTATACGACCCTATCATGTATTTATTTATAAATTTTAGAGTACTGTTAATAGTGTTTTTAAAGTTTTAAGTTTTAACGTAAAATAATACTTTCTTACCCATATAAAAAATGTATGGACGTTTTAAAGAACACTTTCTATGACTGAACATGATTCATTTATTGTTTGAAAATACTCCACGTAATAACTAAAGGAAATAATTATCTTAAATATTCTTATTAAAGGTTAACGCAGGAAATAGTTATGCCAATTCCTTTTTATTTTTCTCAAATCAAAAACCAATCCATGGACCAAATTTAAATAACAATCAATAGATTAAAAATAGTAAAATTCGCGAATTAGTAAAAGAGGAAGTGACACTTCAATGATTTGCACGCAATTTTTACGCCCTTTCTAATGTTAAGGAGTAATTCACTGATCACAAAACGGATCAACCGTAAGGAATTTTCAATTCGGTAAATAGCCATTTATATGACTTGATTAATTCACTAGCTTAAAGATAGGACTGAGTAATGTAAATAGCATGATGCGGCGAATAAAAAAAGAGCGCCATGAGTACAGCGGTGAGTTTTTAGAACTAAGCCATCAAAGTCTCTACTAGTACACAGATGGCACTAATTTCAAAATAATGTTTTCGTTAATGTTAATCCAATTTTTGAATTTATATTTGTTTCCCAAAAATTTTAGTTATACGCAGATTTTTTGCTTGTATGCACTGCACGCCCCTGCTAGCTACACATGTATAGCATAATGTTCCGGACACCACTGTCCGTACTTCCTTAGATACCTTAGGAATTTATTGTAAGCTCACTCCAACATTAAGGGAATATTTAAGTTCATACCACCGACCCATTTTCACATAAGTGACAAAACTGGATAGAGTTCAGAATAAATACGTCAGAGGAAATTTAAATGTTGCGCGCCCATCACAGAGAATTTGGGAGAAGCCTGGCTGAGCGATATGGTCATGAAATGACGGAGACCAGATAACCAGATCATCAAAACTGTATTAAGAATAAATACTTGTAGATGCATTTTTTATTGAAAACACATTTTTATTGTAAAGTTGCCATTTTAAAACATAGTTCTTTAACCTTTCCCATACGGTGCTAAAATAATAACACGCGCTCCGGTGCTGTAAACTCAGTGTACATGGAATTTTGCGATTTTTAAGTCTGATAAATATGAATATTTTACATTAATTACTTATATTTATATATATATAAAAGTGCTAAGAATGAGAAAAACATTGGTTATAAGGAACGATAGTACAAAGACGCATATAACACGTCAAACTCAGCCAGCGCACGCTCTGCCACTAACTAAAATGACGATCAGCATCCGGCACCCCGCGCACTACGCCTTCCGAACCTCTCCGCACGTACACATACATGTATGTATTGACAATTTCACATCAGGTTCTTCGAGAAAACATTTTTTATTTTTGCGTATGGTAAATACTTATATATTGTAATTATTTTATCATATACATAAATTTATTACAGAGCAATACCTAAAATATGAATTCTGTATTTGTAACAATGTCAACTCAGTTTACATCACCGGAGAGGAAAATACAGAAAAATATATATCTAATTGAGAATATACATAATAATCGCAGTAGGTAACTATATATTTTTCTGCTTATCCTTGTAAGTGGTTCATCTTTTAATACTGGCAGAAGACAAAGAGAAAAACGTCTGTCAGACGTCGAGAAAGAAATGAAGAACGCCGATAACTCAGATACTGACTCAAGAGTCAGCATCCAAGTTACCTGTCCCGAGACTCGTTTAAAGTGTACAATTCTTAACCTTGTTCAAAATTCAATGTACAGCGGCAGAGGGCATTTCCTGAATTTCAATTCTCAACAAAAGCTTTCCGCGTTCGATAAGAAATATTAAAGTTACTTTGTGGCTCATTGTTGTTTAAACGGGCATAGGTAGTGTGGACTGTATCTAAATACGTTAGACTTTGACAAAATCTCCGATTGTTCAACACCTGGCAATATTTCTAGTGTTCTGTAGCGGATTATTGCGATCTCGCTTCATGCGATACTGGAGCATTCTACATTTACTATAATAACCAAGTCCACGATTCCACAAACTATCAAATTATTCAACATCGTGAATGACTAAATGTAATATTCGTCAATAATGACAGGAAAAATATTTTTATAACCTTAGTTAATATCAGAATTAATAACTGTTTGAACAATCGCCGCACACTTGCATGTGATGAAATTGGCGGCAAATCTGTTTTATGTTGCCATGCGACACGGACGGACGAGTATAAGGAAATAAATATTAAAAAGATAAAATAAAATGGGTAATTTTTTTTCCAGATAATCCAGGTGGCGAACAAAAAAAATTTTTTTTTTCAGTAAATCGATCTGTACATTTATCTTATTACATTTAATTTGTATTAAAATTCGTCAGTCGAATGGTTTAAAATAGAATTAATAATAAAAGTCTTTACAATACGAAGTTTCCAATAATGTATAAATATATATAACAATATATTTTGACAAGGGGCAGAATGACTCATAAAAGAGTCAGATTTCCTAACCGTGAAATTCCGGATTAGCCGTCTGGGAATTTGGACGTACCTTCACACTTAATATTTCGCAGAATCGAGACATTTTGTAATATTATTTACGAATCTCCAACGCGGATGTGTGAAAAAAATAATGATAATTATAACGCTTGGCTGACTTCGTTGTGTATTTTTTTTAAACTAATTTTAATCAGGAAATAAACATACAATGTGGTTATTGTATTATGTAGATATTATAATCTATGCTGATTAATTTGAAAGCATTTGTTTATAATGTTAGAAAATTACGTCGTAACACTAAAAATAATTCATGATTGCATACAATATAATATTGTATACGTTCATGTTTGATATCAAATTATTATAAACATATACATATGTTTAAAACAACTTTGTGGAATATGGAAGTAAAAAATTTAACACTTATTATAATTAAAAAAATTATACTCGAGTTATAAAAAAATACTAACAGTGGATATTATTAAAATCTACATTGAAGAAAAATTCTTGCATAAATTCAGTTTAGAAAAAAATAATTAATACTTACGTTTTTCACTGACCAAGAACCACACTGAAAATCTTCTGCTTCGCACTGTAAATATTGTTTATGATAATTGTTTGTCACGGAACGTCAAAATAACGAAACGCACTACTATTCAAATTTTCCTACTCTACGCCGACAAGCACACTCCGAACTATAAAACAACACTGAACGCTCTATGAAATTCCACGCGCGGCCGTATATTCCGTGTTGAAATGTCAGGTGATATGGCGGCAATTTCCTTTCAGCCCATTGGCTGGAATTATTTGAGCTCGTACGGACAAATCCGAACACTATTCGGGTACCTTCGGCTGTCATCGTAGACTTACACCATAGAATTCACATGTTTTACACATTTAATTATTGTTTTTACGCCACAGAAATGTATTAAATAATTATATTTTATGAATACCTAATTAAATTAAAAATTAATAAAATGTCATTGTCGATCTATTCAACATTTAAACCTTTTTGATATTTTTTGTAGTTATTCCGCACCAGTTTTGTAATATTACATCTATTCAACAATAGGTGTCGTTAGTGTGACATTAGAGCCCACGTTAGATAGGGACCCAAAAATTTTGCATTCATTCGCATTAATATTTTTGCGAGTATCGATACCTTTCCCAATTATTAAATCATTTCGCGCGTGTATTATGGAAACACGTGGAAACATTATCAATGTATACAGTAGCAGAACACCGCTACTGTATTAAGTTAGGGACTAGACCATCGCCGGAAAGTGAAAAGTATTTTTTAAATTGAAATTGCTTTTAAATATATAAGTACACGTATATTTTTTTTAATGAAACTGTAAATATTGTACGAGACAAGAAATTTATGTTTGTTCTTACTATTTAATGGTTATTATTATTATTAAACCACGCAATACAGTAATTCGTATATTTTATATACAATACTTATTTAGGGTGTCCTTTTTTACATCTGTATTGGAGCCCAGTTTTTGTAGTTACGCCACTGATCTATACTATATCTTTATTCTATATATAATACATTATTTTTGTGCAATGGCTTAGAAAGAGAAAGTGAAATTAATAAGAAGTTTTTAACAACATCACTAATGAATCTTGGCACTAAGGATTCGAACATAATAACAAATCTTGATTGCAACTTCTTTTTTTATTTATTGACCCCTTAGAATAACAAGGTTCCAACTAACATTTTTGGCTGATTTAAGTTATTGCGTAAAAAGGGTTCCAAATGCATTATTCTTTATTTCTTCTATACACACCAACTAAATATACATATATGATTAAACGCTTTTAAATAATATCGATCTGGCGTGTTATTCCTATAACTAAATGTATACAAAGTATGTTTTGAGACAAGAGTTACTTAATAGGGCGGACATGTGATTTAAAAAATATATATAATTGTATTTGAAATTATTTATCGTTATGAAATATAATAATTAACTATAGATTGTAATTATATGTACTTACATATATGGAAATAAATTTAAAAATATACAACATTTAGTACGTTTTGTTAAAGAGGTAAGTTATATTAAATAGTATAGAGATATCTTTAATTTATTTTGTTATCCAATGGGGTACCGATTATGAATTTACGTAAAGTACCTACCTACATTATTCCGAAAAATTTTGTGGTGTAAATGCAGCAGAAATTGTCTATGAAATTCGAAGTCTTTGATTTTTTATTGTCTACATTTCCTTCTGAAACAAGATGTCGGCGCCAGCAGCAAAGGTTAGTTGCCGCTGTCCAATTTTAACATTATTTTTGTACTGTAACGTATATTTTATCCAATATTGTACTAATAATTTGAATTTATTTACAGCCTAAGCGCGAGCCAGTTCAGGCCGTTCAGGTCTTCGGTAAAAAGGTGAGTTAACCAACTTTAAAACGTATCCACGTGGTTATGCCATTAAGTGATTTTTTTTATAATCTTGATCCAGTGAGCCTCTATGAATTTGGAGAAAAATTGAGTGTTTATTGTGAATGTGATATTTCTACGTTCTTATTTTATATGGGCACGCCGATAATTGAGGTGAATGACGTTTATACGCGTTCATTTGACGTTTATGCATAGGGCATTTTGAAATTACTATTAAATGAAAATATGTTCTTGTTTTATATTCTTTACTAGTTTATTGAAAATTTACCGCTGTCGGTAGTAGCGTAGTTTTCCTAATGTGGAGGCTTCCAACAAACATAACCATACTTTTTTTGCGACATTTAAAATTACGGTGTACGAGTAATTATTTTGGATATAAACTTTTTCTAGCTGAATCATTGATTATATCGAAGTTACAAAATGACATTCGCTTTCACTCGTAATTCGGTAAATAAACATAACAGCGCTGTATGTAAATATAAGCAATCTCAACTAACAAAATAATATTATTTGTGTTTGTCATTTATGCATATATATTAAAGTAAAAGCCCTTTACATGATTAGGAATGACTATCCGATTCTGCATTCCGTTAAAACCAATTTTTAATAGCAAAATTTTAATTCTTTATACTTATTGTTTTTTTTTTCTTTCAGAAAACCGCTACTGCAGTGGCATACTGCAAGCGTGGAAATGGTAACCTTCGTGTCAATGGCCGTCCCTTGGACATGATTGAGCCCAAACTTCTCCAATACAAACTGCAGGAACCCCTGTTGCTGTTGGGAAAGGTATAATGCGCTTCACTATCCCCAATATTATTTCAAATAAAGATGATAAAATATAGCTCCATTAATTAGTTTATTGTTGAATAAAAAAATTACTCCCCACACATGTAAAGTGAATTAATTCATTTATCATCAGTATTTCTCAATATTACGTGTTGAAGTTTCTTGTCCTTATTTATTTAATCTTAATATAGTGCATACATAAGTATATTTATACATTATGCTCTAATATAAACAAGATCAAAATCGTTCCTTTTATGTTTCGCATGTTTACTTTGTTTCATTTTGAATCTATGTAGTTTCTCCTCCTTTCTTATATTTTCTGGTATTTCATTAAATTTCTGTAAGGGGTGTCCAGCTGAAAAATTTCAAGATTAAATTGTAAATGCTCGTAAACTATCAGGGTGAGGTAAGTGGGAGGGGTATTGTTAGATGCGCGTGATTTGCCAGCCGCAATGAGTCACTGGTCGGGAACGCATCGCGCGTTTGCAGTTAAGCAATATTTAAAGTGCGGTGATTCATCGGATCGTGTGCTTTTTGTACTCACTTTAATATTCGACGAGTAAGTGCCGAGCCGAGCACACAACTTATCTGGTGTCGGGTTCAAAAGTTAACCAAACTCCTTTAGCAGCGACACCAGAACAAGTGACTCAAGTTTGACATGAAATTATGCGTAAATCAATAAGGAAGATTGCAGCCTGTACTGGAATAAAGAAATCAATAGTAATGTTATTTTGAAAAAGAAACTACAGTTTCACCCATACAGACGGCAAATCGTGCAGTTTCTCAATGAAAATGACTATTCTTTACGTGAAACTTTAGCGAGAACGATGCTGGAATGTTTTGGAACAGCACGAATGCTTGGAAACATTGTTTACTGACGAAGCACATTTTCATATTGATGGCTATGTTAATAAACAGAACATGAGATACTGGTGCCCCGACAACCCTAGGGAACGCCATCAAAAACGTTTGCATTGTCCAAATACGGCAGTGGTGTGCAATTTCGGCTCGAGGGATAATTGTCTTTAATTTTTTTAAGCAGTGAGAGACTGTCACTGCTGACGTGTATTGCCGAATGATCGACGAGTTTTTGGTACCGCAACTGTTTCCCGGGTTCAACAACAGAACACAATTTCAGCAAGACGGGGCCACTCCACACACAGCTAGAGTTTCAATGGAGAAGCTGAGGGGAACTTTTCCCAATAAATTAATCAGCAAGTATGGAGACATACCCTGGGCACTCGTCACCAGGCCTTAAACCGTACAACTTGTCATCGAATTTCAAGCATTTATTACATGATTTAGAACAATTTCTACATCAAAAATTAGGAAAATAACCGTGATTATGAAAAAATTAAGTGAAAATGGGAGTTAGGCAGATGACAGGGTCAAATCCACATTCTTTTTTGTGGGGATACCTTAAGTCAAGAGTTTACAGAAACAATTCAGACCCTACAAGAAAATATCCACCATGAAGTTGCTGCCATTGAATCAACGCTTTGCTCTCGCGTGTTCGCAAATTTAAGAGTCCGATTGCATGGGTGTCTTGAGAAAAATGGATGGCATTTAGATGATATTGTTTATAAAACGTAAAATCCACATCGTTTAACTCCATTTTGTATAAATAAAGTATGAGAATAACATTGTAGTTTTTATTTTTATTTAATATTAAACTTGAAAATTCCCTTTACATCACCGATTTCTAAGATTTAGCCTTCTTCCTGAATGGCAGTCACAGTCTATCTTTTCCTCTTGTATGATGTTTGTACTCATGTTGATTTATGTGATAAGTCAGTATCAATAAACATAGCCTAAATGTAACAGGTTGGCAATACAATCGTTGGACTATATAAGTTTGATTCTCATTCAATATTGCTTAGTATGTTATAAAAATTATCCCATCTTGACGAATTTTTAAGTAATGTTTATAAATAAATTATTAGTGTAGATTTTGTCAGTAGTTTGAAAAGTTACTGTCAAGTTGACAGTTTTACTGTAGTAGAATGACACAATCAGTATTATTTTGATGTACATGACTTGTATCAGTACATATTTCACTGTTTCAAATGGCCGATTTTGAATGCAATTTTTCTTTTCCAGGAGAAGTTCGCTAGTGTGGACATCAGAGTGAGAGTGAACGGAGGTGGTCATGTGTCTCAGGTGTACGCCATCAGACAGGCTATCTCCAAGGCCCTCGTAGCCTACTACCAAAAGTGTAAGTCCTGCGTTTCATTCTCTGTTAAACAGTTACAATCAATGTCATATTTTCATCAATATTAAATTCTAAGTGTTGTAATTTATATAGTATGTGTTTTATCTTTAGAGTTTTTAAAGTGCATGAGCAATAAGTGACAAATCACATTCTTATTTTCACTAACTCCAAAACATGCACTCTGCTCTCTATACTTAAAAAGTAACAACAATTTGTTCTGGTTGTGATAAAATTATTGCGCGATGAGAAATGTGTTATATTTTCATACCATGTTTAATGATTTAAATCTTATTTGACTACGCAAATTAAAAATTCATGTAAGCGTACGCTATTACTACATATTTATATATTAATTTAATATTATTATTGATTTTGTTCAAAATGATGATTCATTTTATCCCGAATATTAGCATCTATGTGATGTGAAATGAAATCAAAAACTGAAGTACTAGTTTCCATTCTTCTCACCGATTGTTTCATCTTCTCAATTAAACAAGTGCAATTATTTACAATTACAGATGTGGACGAGGCGTCCAAAAATGAAATCAGAGATATATTTATCCAGTACGACAGGACACTTCTGGTAGCAGATCCCAGGAGATGCGAGCCCAAAAAGTTCGGAGGTCCAGGAGCCCGCGCTCGTTACCAGAAATCTTACCGTTAAATTCTATGGAAGTTGGGAGACTCTGGTTTTTTTTACCATCGCTGTCGTTCCTCAACATTTTTTATTTGTATGTATGCTGCTTTGCAGTTCATTTGATGGGAAATGGTGGGGGAAGACAGCTCATGTACCTCACCTGAAACTGTACATTCTATTTTAATAATAATAAGGGTAAAAAAATATCTTGTCTTTCATTATTTTATTCCTCCTCCTTTATACTTTTTAAGACCTTTTCTGCATCACATTACATATTTGGAGATTATTAAGTTTTATTCTTTGTTCATTAATTTACATCAATAAAAACATTTCTACCTACATTAGTTGACACGTAATTGCGAGTAAATATGTATAATCTTAACATTGTATCATCACTATCGCAAAGTATTTTCTTTGGCCTAATAGACAGCCATTTTTTTTCTCGTTGACTATATGTATGTATGCGTTCTTTGTACTGAATGCTAATTTTATATTAATAATTATATAAAATACTTTGTTTAAACCGTTATTTATTCATTATGCTACATGTTTCGATACCTATTCAGAATTTTCCAATCACCTTTTGGAAACAAACCATTCCTTTGATATTAATAAGGGTTTAGAAATTTTACTAGGGGTTTACAGTTAGATAAATTTGAAATTTTAGAAATAAGAAAAAGTGTTAATAGCAAGATAAATACATATTATAAATAAGCAAATCCTCTTTGCAAATATAAAATCTTTTAAATTTGTTTTCATATTCATATAGTTCTTAATTATTCTCCATTTAATAGCTTTATTTTTATCTATGCTTGTATTTTTTAATTTCAGTATACATACATTATTTCCTGAAGAAAATACCATAGGTATCGAAATATGTAGAATAATTAATAGATAGTGGTTTAAACCAAGTATTTTGTACAATTATTAATATAAAATGAGGCCACAATATTATATATTTTTCTTTTGATTTTGCAAAGACATTTTAGATGAAAAATCATTTACTGTAGTAAAATGAATTTTTAATAAATAACTAACATTTATTGGCCATTTTGATACCACGGAATATTCAATGTATGTCTGTCCTGATGAAGATGTAAGTTTATTGCAAATTAAATGTATTCATTCGAAAGATCTACATATAAAATCAATTTATCAAAAGAATATCCCGGTAACAATGACAATATTTTTTTGATAAATTTATTTTATATGTATGTCTTTCCAATTAATACATTTAATTTGTATTAAAAATATCACAAACCTATGTTCTGAATAATTGCTACTTCACAATAAGAATGTGTTCTTAAAATAAGTTTATTGAATATGTATGAGTTTTTTGCTAATGCAGAGGTGAGTGAGAATGATAATAATAATAATTGATATGATCGTTTTTATTGGCTTTTAAAAATAAATAAAATTTCTCTAAACTCTTGTAATACCACTGCCTTTAAGATGTAGCATACTCCTTTCTATAAGTTGTGTTTTACTCTTAAAGCACCTTGCAAATGAAAGGCTCAATATAACGAGTTGTGACCTACAAAATGACAAGAAACAGTAAATAAATTGTACTAGTGAACATAAATATACTATAGAAATAGTTCATTATTCTTGGTCTGTGTGAAATAAATGATCAGTCAGTATCTGCGTTGCAGTACATGCCATGATTCCGCTGACTCCTGAGCTCTATTACTGGTACATATCTGTGTATCATCGGTCCGGTAACCCTGTCCACATTTCATTTGGGGTGAACAATTAGAACTAACGTTTTACAATATTTTGAGTATGTCCAAATCTTTTTAGGAACTAATTACTGGGTTTTGTCCCCTGGGGGATTGTCATCAAGATTAAGATGTCTCACAGAGACAAAGCTATTATTTTTATGTGAGAAGTATGAAGTCTTTGGGCATTACAGGGCTTATGACCTGTCATCGGCTGGCTTAAGTGATCACTTTACACTAGAGGTGTTGTTTATGATTCTTCTCACGGAATCGGATCTTCGAGCTACCCGATTGAAAAGAACCGATTCTTTTGATTCGTTACTTTGAACGATGACTCAAATACTCGAGTTGTCGAGTAGTTGTGAATCGGGTTATACAAATGATTCGATTCAGTGAGTCAGCGGCTCTCCTGTGTGTTTTGTGTGTTATGACGTAGATAGTAGAAGTGAATACGACTAACGATTCCGGATAAATCTTCTTAGATTTTAAAATATGTTTGTTCTGTTTTTATTCCAATACAAAACGAGTGCAATTTTCTTGGTTTGGTCGTAAAAAGCAAATGATTTAAAACGTTTAGTGGTTTAAATATTGTTTTGTATTAATTCGATAGAACACCATTTTAAGTATTATTATAGTTCATTCGCAAAATGTAAAACCCATGTCCAAAAAAGGAACAAATTAATAAAATTAAAATATTTTTCTATCAAACAAGGATAATTACATAAAATTCAAACGCCATCTAAAATTCCCTAAGTTACTAAGCTTCCCATCATAATAAAAAAACAATATGAACTAAACTAAAATAATCTGACAAACATACAAATGTAAAATAACCCTTAAAATGGAAAATAAATTATTTTAATGAAAATAATAACAAACACCGAATA
This sequence comes from Eubasilissa splendida, assembly GCA_031772225.1. Classification (NCBI taxonomy): domain Eukaryota; kingdom Metazoa; phylum Arthropoda; class Insecta; order Trichoptera; family Phryganeidae; genus Eubasilissa; species Eubasilissa splendida. Next base: position 5,490,460 of record CM062864.1, read on the forward strand.
AAAAAATAACAACATACAAAAAAGTACATTTTATTTCTAAAATAAAATAGTATAAATATAGTAAAAAGACAATCAACAAAAATACAAAAATAACATAACCTTTTGCTAAAATTATATTGTTCAAAATAAAACAGAACAAATAAGTCACATAGAACACATTTAAAATCAAAAGAATACTATAAAATACAAATGAATACATAAAACAAATTAGAAGTCATTTGAAAAATTATTCGTCTACAAATATTAAGAAAAGAAAACAGTATATTTTGTATAAAACACATTCAAACAACATTAATAATATTATAAACACACATTATGTAATGTATTAAAATGTATTCTTATTAAATTTAGATAAAACTTAAAAAATAATTATTAGAAAATAAAATATATAAATTTAAAAGTTGTATAATTTGTTGAGTATAATATCAAAAACACTAAAAAACGTAAATGAATAGAGATTAAGCAATACTAGAAAATGGCTAATGCGTCCATATACGCTGGTGCCCGCACACACACATGCTAATATTAAACGGTTGAAGCAAAATGTGTGAATCACTAATACAGATGTACAGACTACACATCGATATTCGCCGATGTCCACACGCACATACTCTGAAAGGACTCGGTTCGGAATCAGACTCGGTCTCGAACTCGGAGCCGAGGAGCCGAAAGAATCAAAAGAATCGATTCTTTCGGGACAACGGAGCCGATTCTTTTCGTTCTTTACAAAGAGTCGTTCAAAAAGAACGAATCGTTCATACTCGAACACTTCTACTTTACACAATGTAACGTTCACCTATTTACCCATGCTACCACATCTATCAAATTTTTAGAAGTTGTATATATTAAATCAAGATGGAAGATTTCACTTATTTATTACCAATTATGCTGTCGCCATCTATTGACATTTTTTGAAAATTTGATATTCTTTCTCGTGTAATAGTATAGATGTCGCTGAAGCTGAGACTTAATTTGAAGTGGAAGCAATATCCTTTATAAATACTAATTTAATGTATTAATTATAAATATGTAGCGATCAGAATTCATATTCACCGCTATCTCAGTCGGCATCGACGCTAGCGACAGCGCTGCCGGCTGCTGCTACAAGTCTGGTTCAATCATTCACCGCCAAGCAGTCTCTCCAGTTTCATCATTCAGCAGTTCATAATACACGCGCACCTTCTACATCTTCATTCATTCCTTTCATTATATCTATCTTCATTGTTATATCCATCATAATAAACAACTCAACACGCCCTCACATTTCTTTCATTTAACCACCGTCCTAACCCCCAAAAATATATACATGTAAAATCAATTTCGTCGAAAAATATTATTTTTGCGCTACCGGGATGCGCAATAACAATATTTATTTATATTATTAACATATACTAATGTTTTATTCCTTTAAATTCAGTCATCAGAAATTTATGCTGATTTCCTAAAATATTTGTACTGAAAATATTAGGAAACACTTCTCATTTCATTTCTACCAAATCTGAATAAATAAAATTGCCAGATATCAATGAAAAAATAAAGAAAGAATGGTATAGTAAGATTAAAAAAGGATCACTTAGGTGGATTGGTCATATGGAATGTATGAATAAAGAAAGATATACGACGTAAGTGTTAAAGGCACCAGAAGTAGAGGAATACTTGGCATGACAAGGTACTAGAGGATGGTCCTATTAGAAGCCTCAATAATCGGCGAGCTTGTATGAATGTGGATGAGGCGAGAATTGTGTCAGAACAGAAAATGTTTGGCGCTCTATCATCTCTGCCTACCCCCACGAGAAACAGCATGATATTTTTTAAATGGGACATCACAATAAAAGTCAGGTGTGAGGTAAGATGATGAGTTATTGATGTGCCAAATTTGATCTTGCTGTTAATCCTAATATTATTTTAATTTCGGATGCTTTATTTTATTCCTAAATAAATGTCGCAGACATTACACAAAAGCATAGTCAACCATCCAATAACCAACACACATATGTGGTACTGTTTACCTACTGATCGATATTCTCTATAACTGAATACATATTACCATAACATACCCTTCCAACAAAAAGGATCGGAAGTTTTAACAAATTTGGATGATTAGTTTTAATACGTTGTCAGATAAATTAGTACAAACTTGTTTACAGATTCACAGGCTGATAATGTGTCTACTGACGGATATGGTGATCTTATTTAAATAGCATAGGACATTTCAAATGATGTTCTTTTGTAAAAAATTAAGATAAATAATGTGAGTGGAAGATGAACCTGTTAGAAGTTTTGACAATCAATTGTGCGAAGAAGATATACACGGCAAGAATGTTATGTACACTGATGAGTATGACATTCTATCCTATTTACTTAACCTTGCAGTGAAACACTATGATAGTATGTTAGTTAGAAAATATGGTATGAATACAAAGTGACCAGATGTTTTATGTTGGAATGTGGGTCGTATAAAATATGAAAGAAAAGGGTCAATGTTGTTCAATTTTGCTTTTTTTTTTTAAAAATAGATTCATTCTCAAATTTACATGTAGTTGTTTCTTCATAGTTTTTTGTACACCAATATATTTGTTTTTTTTTATTATAGCGCTTATTTTACAAGATATGTGATGATATTACAAGTTAGAGATGAGTCATTTGCGAAGTAGCGAGGTCCATAAAAAACAAACATAAATTATTAAGGAGAACACATTCTTATTGTGAAGTTGTAATATATTCAGAACATAGGTCTGTGATATTTTAAATACTAATTAATACATTTAATTTGTATTTTTAAAAAGCATAAATTATCCGTTTAATTTTTAATACAAGTACTGGTCTAGTTTTTCAATAGATTTTTATTATACTTTCATATGTCAACATAGTTTCCAACACCCTAGTAGTAAGTTCAAAAACATCATCAAATTACAACACCACTGTTAAATGATGCAATAATGCAGTTATATTAATTCATAAACTAATAATGATATTAGTTCATCTAATCAAAAGCCTTACTCCAAGAAATAGCTTTTCTTTTTCGGCAGTTCCTCGTTAAGAGGATGATGTCTGCCATGGTTCATGATTGTGAGTGAGTGTGGCTAAGGAGTTCTATTCTTGAACCGCATACCTGTCCACATGTAGCGCACATGCATCCGCTGGGCAGGGCGGTTCTTAGTGATGGATCTTCCTCATTTTTGTGACCGTATAGGAGTGATCCTACTGAGTATATTGCCACTCGGCTTACTGTGTTGACATAAAGAAACAGCAAATAACTTGTAATTGGTCTTTTGATTTTGTTTTATTATATTATTTGTAAATTAATCATGTTATACTGTATGATTTCCAAAAATTAAAGCTGTACTGCAAAATTATATTAATTAATTTATACGTTTAAAAAAAACCAGCCATTTAAGTAATGTTATAACATTTAAGGAATATTGACAAGAATAAAAAATCTGTTAGGATTTTATAGAGACTATTGTGGTAAATAATTTTGGTTGACTTTTTAAATATGTAATAAAATTCCAATATACTAAGCACACAGCAATAAACTGACCATTATTGCTTATATAAAAATATCAACAAAATAAATATCGTAAGACTCGTAATTCTTCATTGAGTACATGCATATCTAAAATAATATATTTACATTAAATTTTATTTTTAGTAGTTTATTTAAAAAATAACTTATAATTTAATTACCCTCTCAAATATTATAATGATACAAGCACACAGCCCGTGAGGATAAAACATAGACCTTATTGAATTACACCATCAATATATGATTCATTTCTGGTCTTGTGACATTGGTCAGTTCTTTTGTTTTTCAAAATTTGGTAATTGTATCCCTAGTTCAATAAATCGGACCCGTTCATTCGCAAACTATTCACCTCTACTCTGCAGCCCTGCTCAGTTATTATATACAATAGAGTTCGGCAAGTAATTTTGCACTATACAAAACCTGATGGTGCCAGATTGTTTGAAAAACTGGAAAATAAAAAACATGAAAATGTCTAAGTATTTGTGCTTTTAGATAAGATAATTTAAAAGATTAATCCAGTTTTATGGGTGCTAGCAAAACATAATGTTTTTCAATTTTTAAGGAGAACGCATTTTTATTGTAAAGTTGCATTTTCAGAACATAGTACTTTGGTATTTTTAATACAAATTAAGTATTTTTTCTGTATAACATTCTAGTTGATTCATTTAATTTGTATTTATAATATTTTTCTATTGTACACCAAAATAAATGTGATAAAAATAGTTGCGAGACACAATCACTCGCATCGCCCCAGCAATAGATATTGCCAGGTTACGAGACGTACCAGATTAGTAAGATTCTACTAAATTAAAATACTATCAAATCTTTAAAAGTAAATTTTCCAAAAATAAAGCAAATTTACACTTATTAATAAATAACTTGCGAATTAACAACAATTATTACTAATAATAAAACTTAACAAAAAGTTAATGCTTTGCATCCCTGGTGGGGATCGAACCCACGACCTTTGGATTAGAAGTCCAACGCGCTATCCTCTGCGCCACAGGGACAGGTGGCAAAGACACCAGAACTAACGTATATCAGTAAATATTGGAAATTAGGTAGATGACCGTACGCGCTGTCGATCGCAGCTTCCTTTTATATTTTTTTTACTATTCAATTTTTATTGAATTTATTTATTATTTAAAAAAACGATCATGCAACAGAATAACGTTTTATATCGCATAGTGTGATATATGTAATTCATTTTTATTGTCCATGTAGGATCATTGCGAGCGCCAAATGGTACACGCGTTTAAAGAAAGATGGCGCTAATGTACGCATTACACGTAAATAATATAAGTCATAGAATCTTACACGAATCCTAAGTGAACTTACAAGAATTTGAGGAGTACTTTGTAATTTATTTACATTATAAACAAAAGTATTATTGAAAATTGTTTATATTATTCACATAAGCTACACATATTTTATTGGGTACATTTATGAACATTCAATCTGACACCTGTCACAAATTGTTTGGTAAACAAGGCGGCGTTGTATATATTTAAATTTACAGGTTTCACGTGAACCGACGAACCAGATAATTTAATGTCATATTAACAAAAATAAAGTTTTAACTCGGTATGGCTGAAAACCAAACCAAAACATCGACAACTACCGCAAAATTATTAAAAAATATGACCACGGAAGAGTTTCAAAGTAAACTTTATGTTTGGTTTGAAGAAAATGGTGTATTGTCAGAATTAAGAACCCATTTGCGGCATCAAATGATTGCAGCATTAAAAGCAACAGAATTAGGTTTGTACTTGAGAAATTTTATTGAATATTGCTATTTATATTATAGTTTTTCCGGGTATTACGCCATTTTTAACTCTTTCACTTAAAATTCGAACCGTATGCAATGTCATTTTCATGGTTAAATCGAAAATAAAATAATAATTTTATGGAATGAAAAACTCAACAGCTTATTTACGAAAGACAAATCGAGGTCCTGGGCACATTGGGGGCCCCAAATAAACAAAGCATGAAAACTAACTAAAATATATCTATTAATATTTTTCTCGCTTTATTCTTCTCATACTCATTTATTTTATTTAAAAGTTTTAACACTTCAATGTGATTTTTGTTGTTGAATGATAAATTACTCATTATTTTTAGGTTAAAAACTTTTGTACTGTTTTACTATTTAATTTTTAGGTCGCAAAGTTAGCAAGGAACAAAAGTTGAATCTGAATCTATCTCCCAAGTACCAAGCTTTAAATCTTATAATAGCAGAATACTTGTTACAACAGGTGAGTGAAAGTAATGTTTTAATTTTGGTTGAACATTAGATTTTTTATTTTTTATTAACCTTTATCTGCCCGCTCTCTATGACAAAACAGACCCTTTTACATCCCAAATATTCTTATAACTATTATTACAACATTTTTACTTGTTATTTTTATGTCTGACAACTAAAAAATATATTATTAAGGATATTAAAATACATTCTTATTGTGAAATTGTAATTATTCAGAACACAGGTCTGTGATATTTTAAATACTAATTAAATGTATTAATTATAAAGATATACATATAAAATCAATTTTATTGAAAAATATTGTTGTTGCACTACCGGTAACATATGGGTTTGAAAATTAGTCATCAAAAGTACTGTCGCTGTAGCATAGTTGGAAAATGCACCTTTCCTGGTTTGGAAAAAGATTCAGGTTCGAATCCCGGTAGTGCAACAACAATATTTTTCGATAAAATTGATTTTATATGTATCTTTCTAATTAATACATTTAATTAGTATTTTTAAAATTTGTACTATTTTTTTATATCCTGTCTACATTAATACAAATAGGGGTAAAGTATTCTTGAAATACAAACAAATGTAATTCGTAAAGCTTATTGACAAAATAAATATGCTAACCAATTAGAATTGTGATTATTAAGTTTAATACAATTTTTATGTAGTCTAATATTTATGTTTTAGATAGTATTATTGTAAATAAATGTAAGTAACCATGCTATAATCGACCACTCATTCTATTAGTAGTAAAATATAAAAATTACTTTCGTGGAAAATGTTTCTGTTTTTTTATATTCACCTTTTCAAACTTGTCCATTACTACGCATGTCCTACGCTGGTATGGTACCTCTATTGACTGAACGAATTAAGTTACCTTTACAAAATAAATATTGTTCTTATTAATCAAATACCTATAGTGTGACACACACACACTATAGAAACTGTGAAGTGCAATAATTCCATTTAAAAGATATAAATTTAATCATTACTACTATTCCGTATTCATAACACATTTTTACCGCATCAACTAGACATCGCAAGAGCATTAGCGGTGTGGATTTCTTCAACTCCGGTGCACCAGCACTGTATGTTTGTTTGCACTGTAAATTGTGTGCACAGTGATATTGTTGTTTTTGTGTGCCGTGGTGAAGTTTGTGATATCGTCGTCTTCGATTGGAAGTGGAGATCTGCCGCCCGCATGCCGTTTGTGTGATCTCAGTTGCGACTGTGGGGTGACGGAGGCGTGTCATACACGAGGTAAGGCGAGCGGTCGTGCAAATTCCCAATTCCCCGAGATCACTGGTCCTTCGACTGGAATCCCTACCCATCATCAACCCTTATCCATTATATCCAGGTCCCCTTCCTTCCTTCCTTCCTTTACCCCCCTCTCAATCCGCGGGACGCACGACTCGAAGATTGCACAATTCATTCGGTAGATCCTATTCGGCGCAGGATCTACGTCTTCTTACAATTACTGTTGTTTTATTAACATTGAAATAGACATCAAACAACTATTAACAAGAACGATTATTGTATCTTTGTAATTTAGTACAGTATGTTTATTTATTATAAAAATTGTGCTGAACTAATTTATAATGTTATAGACCTATTTATATTTATTTTTTCTAACTTCATACTTCACTCAAATATTTATAATATTGGATTGGACTTTAAATATTTTAATTTCATTTTTTAGGTTTTTTAATAAGAAATAAACAAAAAATAAATAAAAAGACAATTTTTACTCTATAACTATTTTGATTGACAGGTTTTTAACATTTTTTAGGGTTATCATTATTCTCTGTCGGTGTTCAGTTCAGAAGTACCTATGCTGTCGTCATTGCCCAAATTTATTCAGCAAGAAATTTCAAATGACAGCGGAGAAATGACTAAAGAAGAGTCACAGCATATTAAATTTAAGGAAAGAGACGTGTGGGATATCCTTGAAGCTTTAGGTAAGATACACTTTTAATATCCTTAATACAATATAAGATACTCTCGATTATCCAAGGTAGCATCAAAAATAAATGCAGACATGTCATCTGCCGAAATTTTTGGTGCATGATAAGTTCACAATTTTGCCAGTTTTGTTTATTTTTATGTGATAGGATAGTTTTATTTTCTAATACATATTATATTAGATTAAATAAAATTCAATCACTTTGTATGAAACCATGTCCAAACCAATCCTTTAATGTTCTATCTAACTGTATATGTATTCTGTCTCTCTCTTTCACATGTAATTTTGTATTCTATCTCCCTTTTTGTATTTATGATTAGTTTTAAATACGTCCTGATGAAGCTTGAGATAAGAGAAACCGGTTGACATATAATAAATTTCGTGGTTTCATACAAAGTGATTGCTTTCTACGAAAATACATGTAGCTAAATGAAAAATTATTTTTTAAAATGTTATTAATATTAATTTATTATTATTATTATATTAATTAATTATGATATGGTTATATTGCTGCTATATATAAAAGTGATAAGAAAGATTTTACTGATTTGCAAAACATATGCACATGAACATAATATTTTATATAATGCCAGCAAATCGATCATAATGGCGTTCAAATATGGAAAACGGCCAGATAATATCCCCCTGTGTGATTGGACGGGATGGAATTCAGCATTCAAAAAAAGGTTCAATACTTTGGCCATATCTTCAATGAAGATGAACAAGACGATGATGACATCGAACGACAGAGGAGATAGTTAAGCGCTTGTGCGAATATGCTGTCATGGTGTTTCTACCGATGCAGTAAGGAAATGAAGAGCATCCTTCTTAAATCGTTCTTCATCTGCATACCTGGTTGAAATACAAACAAGTGATGTACAACCGTCTACGAATTCAGTATAACAACTAATAGAATAATGTTCAGGTTGACGGGTTACTGTAGCACATTTACAATGTTTGCCGAAGGCCGTGTCCATGGATTCGTTCCGCTTCTGAGACTTCGAGTCGCTGGTGTAAAGCTACGGCTGGAGCTCAGCACCAACTCTCTAGTGCAAGCGGCGCTCTCATGGAAGGCTACCTCCCTGACCAGAGAATGGTATCGACTGCAGAGTAGCTACAGATATAATAATAGCTGTAACTGAAATTTATTATTTATACTTTGTTTATAGTATATGTGTATGTGAACTTCACCTTTTTTTTCTTCTTTTTTAATATAAATATTATTTTGTTTATTTATTTAGACACATAACATATAAACGAATTGTACGACTAAAAAAAGACATTTTGTTACATATATTTTACACAGATTTTAAAATGCATTGCCCAACTAGGCAAGCCTATTTTAGGGCAAAATGGCAAACTTACTTACTTTAATGTATTATTTATATGACGAATCAGGTCTTGCACTAACAACCCAATCACTTTGGAATAAACACATTATTATTTTAAAAAAAAAAAATTTATAATATTAATTAATTAATAAGTCCCAGATAATTCACATCTTGAGTAAAATATGTTAGCTATGTCATAAAATCATGAAATTTTTTCCAGGTCTGCCAGCAGGATCGGAGGAGTCACAAATAATATTTTCTGCCTATCAGTCTGATCTTCTCCATGACACACTGCTGGTCTGCCTCATCCGCATGCTGCCCGCAGCTCTTAGAAACAAGGATACGCAAAATAAAACAAGTTATTACAGTATATTTTTACTTTTTACTATGGAAGTAGACTTAATGCAGTAGAGATGAGATCCCTCAAATGTATATGTGGCAAATCCATTTAAGATAAAGAAAATAATGAACAAATTGTGAATGCATGTTATCCAAAATTATGCATAAATCTTGTCACTGATACAACAATGTGCAAAATGAAATATACATTAAAAATTCATATGTAATCGAAAATAGTTTATAATTAGGATTAACAATTGCCTCCGTACTTTGGTCCATCATTCATATTCAGCTTGGTTCGACATTGAGGATAGGAATTGAAACAGTGGCAAAAATATACTTACGAGAGAATAACTGGTTTATTCAACACCAGTCACACTACCATGTTGTGCATCTGGATATAGGCATAGAAGTGAAGAGAATACCTGAAACAGGTCGCTACATAGGCGCAAACTCCCATTCCACAGTGTGTTGCATGGTCTGTCGATATTCGGTACTAGTTTGGTGTTGTTCTGAAAAATGTCATCCTGTGTCAACTTCGCCATGGGACTCTTATATTTCATCCTAATAGTTAAGAATTTATACATATTTTTTATATGATATTTTATTTTGGTCTCTTCAAACATTGTCTGAATTTTATTTCAAAAATAGTTGGTGTTCTTTTGTTTTGTGGAAATATTTATTCCTCGTCGGTATCTGAAAAGATATTAAAAACCCTTATATATTATACCCCTTATCAACGTTTCTCTCTCTAAAGTGGGAGTACCAGTGCGCGATAATCAAAGTGAGTTGATCAAAGTAAAAATCCTTGAGTGATTTTTTTTATATATCAATTTTTAATATTGACTTATGTATGAACAATAATAATTACAGATAGCTTTATTTGATAGATCGTAAGATATAAATGTACTTAGTGTAATTCTATATAACATATATCGATATATGAGACCACTCCTGCAACAACACTGTATATCGGTTTTGGGCAAATTTGCATTATGAATGTTACACAATGTTGTATACCTTCTTGGACAACGAATAGTATATATATATATTTAACAACCATATAAAACAAATAAAAATTCTATTCCACACATTTTCTAAGTGAGCTTCCTTGCAATGACACTGTATATCATCCAAGATGGCCGACGCTCTGTCTATCTATCTTTGTAAGAACCGACATACGGTGTTGTTATAGTGGTGGTCTCACGTATAACACTTATTGATTTATTTGTCTATTTTGAGTCGGTAAAACATCAATGTCATAAACTCATAAAAGATCTTAAGCTTCCAAGAGATTGTACTTACATCTGTTAAGGATAATCAAGTGGACTGTATGAAAGGAAGGACAAGAATGACACAGTACTAAGAACCGCTCACCTTTTGAAGCCCCGCCTCTCTCTCCACGATCAGTTATGTAAATCCCTCGATGGATGCTGGAAAATTGATCATTTTTAACACTCGAAATGAAGAAGGGTACCGTCGGCCACTTTGCAGGTATTTCTTGGGGTAGGTAGGTAACCGGTGCGTAATCGGCGATCAAATTAACACTGAATTTCGCCTCGCTGATGGGCGAGAGCAAGTAGGTACTAAGTATGTGTCTGGAAAAGTTGAAAGGAATCTGTTTATGTAAACGCCTTTGATAGCTGGTTCCAGGTTTCCGATTAACAATACGCACACATATGATATGTGAACTGCACTAACTTCTTTAATTTTGCTGTTTTTCTGGTTCGATGTTGTTGTTCTTTTTAGCTGGGTTGTTTTCTTTAGATTTCGTTCGACCGATGCGTGCACTGGTGGTTTATTTGGACCGCTAGACTGATCGAAACACGAGATGAAATAAGAATGACGCCTGTCGATTACTGTCTTCTTAGCTTCCGAATAAAGACAGCAATATTCACACACACACATGTAGATTATTATAAACCAGTAAACCCAGTGGTGCCAATCTATATAGGGATTAGGAACTCTTACATCCATGCCTGCTATATTTTATCTCATCACTAAATACACTCGTTTTACAATGTTAACGCAAAAAAATGTTGCAATTTGTCATTCGTGGATATTATTTGTGAAAGATGCGGTGCGCTGACGTACTTCAGGTATGCGCTATCATTAAGAGCACTGCGTGCACAGCTTACAGGAAACATTGCCCCACCATTGTGAATAATCGTGAACCACCTATAAAATGTTACCCACTTTTAAGTGCGCTTTAAGCCTCTGAAAAAACAAATTTTATGTTGAAAAATGAATTAATTCATACATGTAGTGAGAGACACGTTCCATATAAAAAAATACGTAATGTCTTTGTTATTTAATTTCTCAATCCTCGTGTTAAATTATCATTTTATTTATATTCAATTCTATTATGGAAAATTATTTATTTGTACTTATTAAATTTAATGCATTTTTTCAGGTGTGCCTCCAATTGTTACAGCTCATAATTCTCAATCTGGTACTTCGTATATTCAAGATATTAACAAAACCACCGCAATCGAAATTAATGGAAATGGCCCACCGCCATTAACTGGTACAACAAATGAAGGAAAAAGATTGCCCAACAGGACGATTAGGAAGAATTTCAGAGAAAGGAAAAGAAAAGAAATTGATTTAAACCAAAGTACTAGTGACGGGTGTAAAAGCACTCCTGAAGAGAGCGATGTCGATTTCAAATCTAAAGAATCATCGACTGTTCTGAGCCGTGTTGAAATTGAAAACGTTTTAGCAGAGGTAAATATGCATAATATGACAATTTAGTCTGAGCCTGTTCTGTTATGGAGATAATCGAGAATAGGTGTTTGTTTTATCGATATATTTGAGAAATAAGGAATACATTATGTAGGATCTATTAATTCCACCACAATCTTAGTAAATAATCTGACAAATAATAATAGCTGGAAAACATCAGTTTAATTTCATCATCCCTGGCTCTGTAACTCGTTATGGGTCCTAGTTTCTTCAAGAATATGCCTCCATCGGTTTCTGCACTGGTTTGCTTCTCGCCAATTGCTAAAGCCAAGAATGGATGAGTTCATCATCCTTCAGATTTATTATTAAGCAGTTATTTCAGGGGCTGCACACTAGTGATGGTAAAATTGTTATTTTAACCATTATTGTGTCTGTGATTGTGTTCAATTGCAACGATGATTAATAATTGATTAACGTATTTCTTCAAGCAATGACTAGTACACTAAAAATTAAACCTCCAACAGTTAAATCTTAGTTACCAATCATCGTTAAATCTTCATTACCAATCAGTGACACAACCACAGTCACGTAACGGTTTACCATCACTACTGCACACCATTCATACGCTCTATTTGGTCTAGCCATTAAACCTTCTCTAATTTTATTAATTTTGTGACTTTCTACTTATCATATAGGTCGATTTTCATTAACAGATTCACAAATTCTTCTCAGGAGCATTTTCTGTCATCCTTCTTTCAAATACATCTAGTGTTGCTTCATCTTTCATAATAATCCGCATTTAATGGTTAACCCCCCCCTCGCCCTTCTTCCACGTTTAAAATCAATCAAAACCCCCAAATATCCATGATTTTAATAGAATGCTTACACTTTTTAAATGGGATGGCTTCATTTTCAATTATATTTATCTATCGCCAAAATATTGTCAAGTAAGTTTATTTCATTAGGAGAACACATTCTTATTGTGAAGTTGTAATTATTCAGAACATAGTTGTGTGATATTTAAATACTAATTAAATGTATTAATTAGAAAGATATACATATAAAATCGATTTTATCGAAAAATATTGTTGCACAAAGTAGATGGCTTTCAAATAACGGAATGATAGATATATTAATTTGAAAAAGTGTAATTTGTCATCAAAAATAGTGTCGCCATAGCATAGTTTGATTATGTACCTTTCCCGGTTTGGAAAGAGATCCAGGTTCGAATTCCGGTAGTGCAACAACAATATTTTTTGATAAAATTGATTTTATATGTACATATATCTTTCTAATTAGTACATTTAATTAGTATTTAAGTTTATTTCATTATCTATTTATATTTTTATACCTTACCATAAAAATTCATCATTGTCATTTTCATCCCTTTATCCTAGAGTTGGGGATCTTGCGCTGTTACAGTACTTTGCCAATTAAGTTATAATTTGTCTTCATTGAGTCTTTATTGCTATTTATTCCTGCTAGTCTTGGCTGACCCACCGGTTGCCAAGAAGATATATCTTGGTATCCGTTCCTCTGGCATTTGTAGTACACGTCCAAGCCACTTCAATGTATAGAAGTAGGAGCTCTGTGTGTAGAAGTATGGATAATGTTTTCATCAATTTGTTTTTTTATAATGTGTAAACATCTTATTTCGCCTACCCTTCAAATATTTCATACTAAAGTAATCTCAGAAAAATGTGACAAAAATTAAGCAAACAAATATTTTATACATACTCATCACCACGTTGAATATATATTTTATTCAGTAATTAGGTACTCATAAA
>CM062864.1:5504444-5813722 GCA_031772225.1 Eubasilissa splendida
ATAACCTAAGAAATAGTGAACAAACTTCAAAACATTTACCTTTTTTTGTGGTGTTATAGATCCTGAATACCTTGAAACTCTTAAAAAGGGAGTTAATACTTCAAATAAATATATAACGGTGTCGTTATCAAGGCGGTATAGTAAAAATTGTCCATTTGGAATTTCCATCGGGTTTCACAAATCACGCAAACGACGTCTTTCCATTCTCGAGTTTCGACTAAAAATATAAGTTTTTAGTTAAAATAAGTACTAATACAGTATTCAAAGTTCACAGAAAAAGGTTTGTTCATAAATTACCTATTGATTTCCTCATCCGCAGCGTCTTAGAGAAGAATCACGGCCAATCTTGTTGTCATTTTTGTTTTGACAGATTATGGTACGTTTATCTCCCTCACTCTCTCTCCCTCTCTCTCATTCAAATATAACACGGACGTTAATTTACGTACTGTCTATTTTTGAGGGTAGGTGTAACAATCACCTTCATTTCAATATTGAAATTTTGAGAATAGGTCTGAATATATAAACATGAACTAATACAAATTCAATATTTTGATTTTCGTGTCACTCACATGATCATTTTGGTACCATTCACGTACGTCATCAAATAGTTCCATGACTTTTTTTAAATATATGACTCGATTGGAATGAAAATTTAAACACTGACAATATAATATGCATTAATGTAAAAAATATGTTTTGTTTATACAAGGATTTAATTTTCGAAGAGTGAATTTGTGAAAGTGAGTTTACTGTTGCATAAACGTGTCATAAACTATTGAATTTATATTTCCATAAAGAATATGTCTAGAATGCCCCTCATCCCGCAACTAATGTTCCAAACCCCTCTCCTATATGTACACTTTATTTTGTGTGTATTCATTTACTGATCTGTGGTTGACTTTAAAACTATTCACATTATCATGTACTAACGTAACTCACAGTACAAGCTGTAAATAGAGAATGATGCTTCTGACGATAACTACTTCTCGTGCCTTATCCATTCATTATTATCAGATATTGGCTATCATCACACACAATTCTCACCTTACCCAAATTCATACATCTTCGCGTTCAAGCTCGTAGATTATTAAGGCTTCTGATAAAATCATCTTTCAGTATCTAGTCTTCCGCGAATGTCTTTTATTTCTGGTGCCATCACCACTTGCGTCATATGTCTTTCTTACCATTCTATTCTGTCTTACACCTGTCCCTGTACATACAATTAAGCGATCCTTTTTTAATCCTATTAATTTTGCTAAGATCAGCTATTCATTCTCTCATAATTTATTCATTCGTTACTCTATCATAAATGTATTTGCTACATATATGCATAAGTTTTTCAATATCAAATCGCATTTTAAATCAAAAATGTTAAACAACTCCTTCATTTTAACATATTTAAGTTGTTATAAAAGACTCCCCATGCTGAGGCCCTGACTCCCCAGTGCTCACTGTTTGTTGTATATGATATCGTGGAGTGTGGGTTGACGTGTGCGTGGATATGTATTTGTGTGTGTGTGTGTGTGTGTGGCTGAAACAGGTAGATGAAATAATTAAGACCGCACAAGCCTGGCCTTAGTTGTTTTACATATACCACTGTCTTTCTATATCTGGACATAGAACTAGTCATAAACTTTTTTTAATTAGTGTTTTAATATTTCAGGAAGACCTTTTAAATAAACGACTAAGTGAATTAGAGGTCAATTTTCAGAATAAATATTCCGAAAACATAACCAAAGAAACAAGTGACGTCGCATCACAAAGTTGTCATGTAGAGGAACAAGATTCGTTAAAAGATGAAAAGAAAGCGATCGATATGTTAAGGATTGAATTAGAGACAATAAAAAAACAATTTGAAACACCATCAGTCGATCTGAAAGAAAAAGTTTCAACCATAGATAAAGCTGTACAAACTCCTTACTCTAAGAATATTCAAACAAGTTTCGATAACGTGGATAGTGTTAATATGTCAGATAGTTCAGTGAAACATGATGATTTTGAAAAATTACTTGAGTCTCGAAAAAAACTCAAAAGTGGTGTCAATTCTGAGGTAAAATCTAAGAGTAAGGAGACAAACAGTGAAAGTGATAGTTATAATAAAAATCAACAGATGGCAAAGACAGACGAGAAGGTGGAGTCCCAAAAACAAACTAATAATAATGTTCAACAAATAGATGGTTCAGAAAGCTCTTTAGGTTATGTTTTGAGAACATTGCATCACGAAAACACTTATCTGAAGGCATTTACGGCGCAGGTATAATATAAACAATTTATAATAATACAGTAGAACCTCCATTATCCGGACTAATTGGGGATTAACATAGTCCGGATAACGAAAAATCTGTATAATTGAGTTGAGCAAAAATTAATTAATACTTTTTACTGAAATATAACTTCACATACCTACTTTACATGATTGTACATAGCATTTAATTGTATGCCTACAAAAAATTATAGTGTTTTGAGAAATTCAATTATAGATTTTTAAGTTGTCTTGAGTCAAATTCTTTGTGTCTCTCAAACCATCTCACAGCAACATCTAACCACTGAAATGCTTCAAAATATGTAGGACCGATATCTCCCCCTCAGCAATTTCCACCTTGTCTTCTTGGTGTTATTCTTCTGAGGATAAGTCAGAAACTGCCTCAATTATTTCCTGATCATTCAAAATTTGGAATCCAGGATCATTCGCGTCACAATTTAACCACTGGCTGACATCTTCATCACATTCACTGCATATTAAAATTTGTTTTACTGCTTTTATGATGTCTCCTACAATGCTTACATTTGACGAAACAACATCGGTTGCATTACTGTTACTGGAACTCGTTAACAATCTTTTCAATATTTTGTTTCATGATTTTTTCAATGTTGACACATTAGAGAATTCCAATTCTGCCGCCATGTAGCAATAGTTGTTTAAATCAATTTTGGAAATTGATAACTGATTCTTCATTATTTTCATCTGCATACAATAGTTGTTGAAGAAACTGTTTCGATATAAGCACTTAAATGTTTCTATTACACCTTGATCCATCTGTTGTATGTATTATGGATGTAACATTTGGTGGAAGATATTTTACCGTAAACATTTTATCAATCTCATTTAAACATTATATTGACGGATTGCATCTGCATTGTGCTTATTAACAACATCGTACAATATATTTTTCTGTCTATCTATTTCTCATGGGACGCATAATTTAAAATTAAAACTCTCATATTAAAATATAGCTCTGATTCGTGCAATATTAATATAATTTATTACACTTATTACAGCAAAGGCAGCAAATACAAGAATTGATATCAAAGCAGATGTGCATGGGGAAAGAAGTCAGTGAGGCTAATGCACAAGTTCAAGAACTCTCCACACAATTGACTGAGATGGGTAGACTTATGACATCGGCACAACCGGAGATATCCAGGTTTGAAATGTTTAATTTAATAAATATATAACTGCTGTTCTGTACAGGAAATAAGAATGTAGACATGGGTGGTTCACCGATCTCAGCTTCTCTCAATATGGCTATGATGATGATTATGAGGTCGAAAGAAATGAAACACAAAAGATGTTCAATATCGGTACACTACGGCAAGACGACACAATCGAGAATGGCTTCCTGCCTGCAGAATACCCTGTTTTTATTCAGATACATAACAATACATACAGTCATATTTGCAACTACCTACGCTGTGACGTTTTACTAAGAATAATAGTCTTTGTTCTCCTGAAAGCTATCCCATGAGTTTTTTGGCGCTACGCCGATGACTACACCTTTAAATTACTGATACGTATCTTATCATTTCAATTATATGGCGCCTCTGCTGCGACTTTGCAATTCTGTGCGATACAACTGCTATTCAGTTCTCTATTTTTAGTATGCCAGAGTAACACTGTAAATTATTTTCAAATTTAGATTTATGTAATTTCATTTTATTAAGACTTATATTTATTCCTGTTGGAAGCAATCTTTTTATTGCAATGAACTTCTAATGCCATCTAGCAAGTTTTACTCAAAAGTATTAGAGATTTTTTCTACCTATTTTATAAGTGATTTTATCTTAGTTATCTAAAAACTATGTTCTAAAATCGCATCTTCGCAATAAGCACATTTAAAAATGAATAACTTAAAATGTATTTAATACAAATACATATAAAATATATACATATAAGTTTAATTTGATAAAAATAAAATTGAAAAATCTCTGGCGTCTCCTAGTAATTGAACAATAAAAAGGTGATAGCTTTCAAATAAATGGAACGTTCGATGTATCAATTTGAAATAACTGCAACATATAAGTTCGAAAAATTGGCGACTATTTACAAAATATAGTGTAGTGTAATTGGACAACGCACTTCCCCGAATAGGAAGAGATTCTGGTTCAAATCCCGGTCGTAGCTAAAATATTTTTTCGGTAAATTGAGTTTATCTATATGTATATCTTTCTAATTGATGTATTTAATTTGTATTAAATATCACAGAACTGAAAAAAAATTACAACTTAACAAATAATAATGTGTTCTCTTTAAAATAAAATGTATTTATTTATTATATGGATCTTTTTCAAATTTTCAGGGAAAAATCTGCACCAGGCAGTCATTATAGAAAAAATGCTGGTAGAGAATCCAGAAATGATTCTCATGAGAGGATAACTAATCAGACAGTGAACTCTTCCGGTGACTTCCTTATTTCATACACAAATAATGATCGTAAATCAAAACTAAATTGTTTATATTGTTCATAATATTATTTTTTATCCCTTGACAGGTACAAATACAGCTTACACAGACAACAATCAAAATTGTTTTAAAAACAAAATGCAGTTCCTTGTTGCCTCTTCTGATGAAAGCGCATCTGAAGAAATAATAGGAAAAAACAGGTTTTAAAACACTCTTTATAATTTTGATTTTTAAAATTTAATTAATTTGGTGGTTTAATGTATATCATCCTATCGAAGCCAAAGATATAAATGTGTGATTTTGGCCAATTTGGCTTAAGTGGGTGGATTGACTAGAATTTAACAAATTTCTACAAATCGAAACATGTGTGCTATTAACCTTTTAACTGCCAACTCTATTTGAAATGGAAGACACCACATCAACATAGGGTAAGCTAGGCTTTAAGGGTCTTGACTTATCTATTAAAAACTGGGACCTGTCAGCCACAGATGGCAAAATGATTTAAAAATATGATTTTAATCCCTGCAAGTTTGCAAGGTCCAAAAGTATGTGTTAATATGCTTATAGCTTGGCGTTATATACAAAATATGGCGTGTTAATGCGCTCGTGGCATTTAAAAGGTTAACTATGGAAGTGGGAAAAAATCTGACCTTATTTTTCATGACATGTATACTGAATTGTAACACCTACCAATTATTATAAACTGAACCCCAAATAAGTAAGATTAGAAGTATGATAATATAAAAAATTATAAGAGTAACCAGAGATATGATAAAAAAGTTCAAATCATTTTGCACATTCGTGACTTTAGCTCCAACGGGACAATCTCCTAAAGCTATTGTGTGAATTTCTGTTAATCTGCAATTTCGCTAGGTAATGTAAACATTTTTTTAATAAAAAAAATAGAGATGCGTACATGGAATACGTGTCGCATCAATATTCTTACTATTTTCAAACTAAGCTAATATAAGCTTGTGCTATGAAAATAGGACCTACTTGATGGCCTCCTGAAACGAGGCACGAACCCCCGACCACTAGACCACAAGCACGTCATTATCAAGTTAAAATTGAAAAATAAATGTGTTCATAAATACACATGTACATTAATTAAATGTCATTAGTCAAACACAAAGATTTCCTAATGTTTTTTTTTTTAACAAAGTTGGCGCTATTGTTGGAAATTTTTTACTAATTTCGATCCATGTATTTTATTGACTCAATCGGTTCCACGTTATAATTTTTTGTTGGTCTCTTGAATTTCGTTTAACGAGGTTTTACTGTATATGTACAAAGTGGTCAAGACAGAAAATAATTGTTACCTAGGGCCCCATTGATTTTTAGGAGTCCCAATTGGTAAACACACCCCACTGGTGGCAACTACTGTACTGTTCATATTTGCTTGGTTAGATTTTTTTTAAGAACCATGTTGTTTCAGGAATAGATCACTGTCTAATGGCAGAAACACTCTGAGAAGACCGAGGAAGAGCAGTAAGGCAAAAGTAAAAGAAGAGGATACCAGCCCCACTGATGATGTGCTGAAGGAAGCTAGAAAGAGACTAAAAATGTAAATAATCTTTTCATTTAATAAAATGTACAGATTACATATCGACCGTCCTACATATGATCTACAAATCGACCCCTCCAGCATAAAGAATCGTAACTAGCAAATATGTTATTTTGCATATTTTTGATACATTTTTGGTGGCAGAATTTTTTTTTTAATATACAGTTGAACTCGGTTATAATGAGGAAATACTTATTATTATTTTGATTCAGGCCTGTTTTCATACAACTCTTCACTGTTATAGTGAGCTCGCTTCACTGATATAACGTACAAAAATATTGTTAACAAGTGAACAAAATACACTACACGGTCTAAAAGCCCTAATTCTTGAGAAGTCATAAAATCAAAAGCAGCATCTGCCGACGACGTTTCTTATTGTTTACAATTCCTTTCAGGTTTGTGAATTCTTATAAAAAAACAATAGGTGTTTATTTTGTGTGCGTAATAAGTAGTAGTAAGTTTTAAACTTTAAAACAGCAGTATTTTGAATTTTGTTAAGAAATAATGTAATTGAATGTAGTAATTTACTTTTAAATGTTTTTGTTCATACAATTATATATTTTTTATTTTTCATATATATTTGACTTGCTTTTAATTTTATTGTATATTAAATATTTTTGTAATAACGAGTAACGGGTTATAATAATAATAATGTGTTTATTCCAGCGTGATCAGGTTTTTTTAACCCGATTCGCCATAAATATAATACATTAAAGTTACGAAATAAATATAATCCTATGAAAAAGAAAAAAAAAACCAAGGAAAATATGAATAATTAAAGAGTAAAAAGTTCACATATGTATACACAAAATGTAAATATTACGTTTATAACTACTTATAATGTGCAAATTTAGCTGGTCCCTTCGTACTCGTTATAACTGAGTTCGACTGTATATGAAATACGATAAAATGGAATCTCAGTTTTCGCATGCCCCGGTTTTCATACAATTCGTTTTTTTGTCCCAGTTTTCGTACATCCGCTCGGTTTTCGTACAGTTGAAAATGGTCCGCACCAAACTTGTCCGCCTGCCAATGTGACTCGGCCACTCAATTCCCGGAGTCGAGCGCCCACACAAAGCATGATTTCATGGTCTTCAGTGATTAAGGCATGTGTGCAAAGTGGAGTGAGTTACAAAGTTTTGTGAAAAAATATCACCCTAACAAAGCTGTTGCAAACCGTATCTGCAACATGTTCAATGACAATGCCTTGTTCCATTTTAGGCAAATCTTAAAGAGATGCCAGAAACAAACCTCTCTGGACAGATTTTTTATGGGACAGAGGTCCAGATACTCTCGAGCTGGTAAATTCCTTATTGAAGGAGATTCCCCTTCCAAACAATAACCTCTGCACATCCCTCTCCCTTCTTCTCCGTCTTCCAAACGCCAACAAGTCTTCAATAAATGTAAAAATGATGTTAAATGTTAATTTATCCACTTCATTTGGCATTATATATATTTATCATTGTTTTCTGTATGTAAAAATACAGTTATTCTCTATAAAATATATATTTTTGGATGTCTGGAATGGATTTATATTATTTCTTATGGGAAAAATTACTTCAGTTTTCGTACGTTTCGGTTTTCGTCAGACTTTTTCAAACGAATTAGCCACGAAAACTGAGGTTCCATTGTATATGAAAATATTACTGCCACTTAAAATGCATATATGTATAATATACCATACACTTTACATAGGAGAAGTCGGAATCAGAAAAAAATCTATTTATCATAACCTCTCAGACCTCTTCGTATCCGGGGAAGCGTGTTCACTATTTTCACTACCGGGATTCGAACCTGGATCTTTTCCTATGTTCTGAAAAATTGCAACTTCACAATAAGAATTTGTTCTCCTTAAAATATATAAGTTGTATTAATGTTTTCAAAATTTAATAAAAATGAAAGGCGTTTGAGATTCCGTAAATATAAAGAAGATTGCTTTCAAATAATGGAACGACAGATGTATCAATTTGAAAGTTTGTCATCAACTTACTATGTTGGTGTAGTGTAATCGGTTAATGCATTTCCCCAGATAGGAAAAGACCCAGATTTTATCTGTATATCTTTGTAATTGATACATTTAATTTGTAATAAACAATGTTGGTCATTGTTTCCAGAAGTGAATCTGCTGATGCTATCTATTCTAGCGACATGCGCGGGTTTCAAATTACTGGCTCAGCGTTCGTATCGCTTGTTCCATCGTTCAAGGTGACTAATTATGATAACACGCATATCTTCTGTCAACTGAAGGTTATTCAGTACTTAAGACCATGGGAAATGTATTGCATGCATCATTAGAGTGGAATTTGCTGACACATATGGGAATGTTTACACGAGACAAGTGTCTGGGTTCCTCATGTCGATTTTTATCTCAATTCCAAACGCTGATTTAAAAAACATTCATTGTAAATTGTTCCGTATTCGTAAAAACATACTTTTGGTGATTTTAATATCAGCCGTGAATAATTTTACTGTCCATACATTTTCTACTGCTTGCCCTCAGTGTGAATTGTATGCCTGATACCACAAGCAGTCCTTCTTTATTCTCGGTCCCCGAGATTGCTAGTCCTTCAAAAGAATCCCTTTCCCCACATCAATCTCTTCCTATATCTGTCTCCTGATTTCCTTCCCACCTTGCGGTAATTCCAACATACATCCGGAACCGCTGCAGGGTGGTAGGCCGTTGTGTATATTTGGATCATCCCTGCCAGGCATTTCAGTTGCCTGAACAGGTACGACTCAAATTGTCTACCTTGATCTGTCTTTATTTGGACCGTGGCCTAGAACCGGGTTATCCACACTTCATTGAAAGTCCGCGCTACCGTTTCCGCATCTTGGTCCTTCATCGGGAAGACTTCGAGCCATGTTGTGAAGCGGTCCATGCGTGTGAGGCAATATCTGTATCCTTCTGACACGGAAAGTACCATGATGTGGACGTGTCTAAACCTTGCTGATGGTGGCCAGAAAGTTCCAAGCGGCGCAGAGACATGGCGGGTGATTTTTTTCCATTGGAATAGAATACAGTTACGGGTCCATTCCCTGGAGTCGGCTTTGATGAAGGGCCAGACAAAACATTGTGTCATGAGTTAGGCCGTCGCTTACTGTTTGGATGAGACAGTTGATGAACCGTATCGAAAGCTGCCTGTCGGAACCTCTGTGTGACGATAGGCCTGCCTGTTGTTGTGGAGACGTCGCAAAAAAGGTCTGCATCGGTGCCAGGAATCCGTACCTTCTTCAGTTGCAGGATGGATCCTTCCCAGAAGTATTCTCTTAATTCCTGGTCGTTCACCTGATCTGCTGCGAAAGCTGCGTAGTCCAGGGAAGTGTAGATGGACTCGACCCTGAAGAGGGCGTCTGCGATGATATTGTCTTTGCCCGCTACATGACGTATATTGGTACTGAAGTGGCTGATGTACTTGTTGGCTTTCTGCCAAAAGGTGTATGTGATCGGCTTATGGTCTGTGAAGATTGTGAATGTCCTGGCAAGGTAGTTCTCTATCATAAACGCCGTATTTCCACTCAGCGGCGCTGAACTTCTTAAGAAAAAACCAAGTGATTTCCATCGACGAGCTGATGGAGGGTGACGCCAGCTGTGGTATCTGAAGCATCGCTGATGATGGATAATGGAACGTTGCATTTTGAATGAGCAAGCAGTGTTGCCTGAGCGAGGCCTTCTTTGATTTGGCTTGGATGGACTCTAGTGTCCACGGAACAGGCTGTTTTCCTTTTAAACTCCCTTTTAGGAAGTCGTTAAGCGACACTTGTGTTTCTGCAGCCCCAGCCCTGGATAGGAACCTTCTGTAGAAGTTCAGCGTACCCAGGAATTGGTGAAAATCATTAATGGTCTCCGACCTGCCATAATTTCTTATCACCTCCACCTTCTCTGGCAGTGGGTAAGCGCCGGACACAAGGTACCCTAGGAACTTGACTTCTGGTTCTTGTCGGGGCCACCACTGTGGGAAGGTTGAGCGAGTGTTCAATAAAAGTCCCTTTGAAGGTTTAGCGTTTATTCTCACTGGGAGCAAAATAAATTAAGATTCAATACAAGGTTACATAATGAGAGGGTCGCGCGTCGGCGGTGTGGTCAACCCGAGTGCTGGACGGAGACTCTGCGCGGTCGGTAGACGTGGCTTTGTTATCTCTGTTAAAAAGAAATCGCATGGGGCTGAATCTGGAGAATAGGGTTGATGAGGCAGCAATTCGTAGTGTAATTCGACCAATTTTGCTGTGGTGATTGCGGATGAGTGAGCTGGTGCATTATGGTGAAAGAACACTTTTTTCTACATCAATTGGGGCCGTTTCTCATCAATTCAGCCTAATAAATCAGCATAGTACTGCCCCATGATTGTCCTTTCCTACTCCAAATAGTCTATGAGTATGATGCCTCGCGAATTCTATAAAATGGTGGCCATGACCTTTCCGACTGATAGAACCGTCTTCACCTTCTTTGGAGCAGGTTCGCCAGGTGAAGTCCACTGTTTTGTGTCCAAACAGTACTTTGAAGTGTCATGTAATTCTGTTTTTGATCCACTGTGAGCAAACGCGGCACTCATATCTCCGATAGCTTTCTCATGCCCAATTGTTCATGTAGGACATTTTGTACGCGTTCAATTGAGATGTTTACAATGTCAGCGATCTCTCTGATATTGATTATGTTGACCATATTCTCTGTAGTCACCTCGATTGGACAGCCTGGCCACTCTTCATCAAAAACGGATATTCGGCCTCACTTGAGTTCATTAAACCAATATATGATGGTAGTTATCGAAGGTGCATGGTCCTTATAAACGGCATGCAACTTCACTGACCGATATCGCTCTTTTTTCATGTTTGCAAACAAACACAAACTTGCCCACTTTCAACAGCTATCAAAACAAAAATACTCCATAAATTTGTCTGAAATTTTGACAGGCATCATTCGAAAGATGGTGTTCAACATTGGTATACACATTTTGCGTTAGTGGTGCCCATCGCATCATTGCGTTAAATACTGGTATTTATCATACAGCCCTCATATAGTAATCAACACATTTTGACATATTTGGTAAAGTTTGCTCATGTAACTAGTTTTTACTTCTCTGTCCCTAAACCAACCCTACAAAAAGTTATTTATTTGTGCATTAACCTAATTATATAATAATAATTTTACCACCGCTTTTTGCAGGTTAGAACTAGAAAGTGATGCTGTGGACCGCTCGTACCAGGAATTCAAACGGAGACACTCGGCCAATTTGATAGATTCTATAAACCTGCCCTCCAGAAATGAAGGTTTCTACCAAAAGCCAAAGGATGTGAGCTCTGATGCGTTTCCTAAATCTGTTTACTTCAGTGATTCTAATTTTATTCCGAGGAATAAATCTTTAGTTACCAAAGGTGCGTTAAAAGGTTAACTTTTTCTTTTTTATTAAAATATCCAAATGTATTTATTTTTACCTTAATGATATTTATTTGCAGGACTTTCAAATTCCAGAACTCGCTTTGATCTGCGGACATCTCTAACTCCAGAAGTAGCAAAACAAATCCCATACGATGATAGACAGAATGCAACCACCACCTTCAATATTCAGCGGAGGGTTCATGAACCGACGATGAACATTGATAAGAATGATTTACAAAACTATATAGCTACCGTTGATAAAATGAAAAAGTTTAGTTCGAAAAGTCCCAACACATTTGCTAAATTGTTGGTTCAAAACAAGTTGCACCGAAACGTGAAATCGATGCCTGATATTTCAATAGGAAATAAGTACACTGGAACTACGGCTTTCTTATTGGAAAGAATTGCAAATTGTACGACGAATGTAAAGAAATATAATCCCAAAATTTCAGAAGCTAAAATAGTGAATTCATTATCAGAAACAAACATCTTGGATCAAAGGAAAACAGTTCACAATTATTCTAAAAGTTTATCTGGAACTGTTGATGATATTCAAGGAGGTGGAGATGATAAATTCTCGATACACAATAATGGAAATCCCAATAGTACAATCAACGATTATGAAAAATATATTGGCCGGTCCGGAGAACAGTATAAGATAAAACCATTATTGCATTGGAAAAATGTGCAAACTAGTCCTAAAGTTATTGAAAAGGTTGCCAGTAGTTCAAGAGACAACAAAAGTGAAAGTATTGTTAATTTAAATGCAGCAATAAATGTAAATAGAGGGGAATCTCAGAATATCAGACCTGAGATAGCAATTAGTAATTTAAATAATGATAAAGATTATATAACTACTAAAGAAAACAAAATTGAACTCAACAACACCGTCTCTAATGAGGGCAAAATGCCATTCAAAGTTCCAGATAGAGACAGTGTACGAAGAAGGTTATTCACAAGTGAAACCTCAAATTCTCTGAGTATAAATTCCAATCACAATATTATAGTTAGTGTTTCAAGTAAAAATAAACCCAAAAATTGTATGGAAACAGTAAGAACTGAGAAATCAGATAAACTAGAATGTGACGAGGCGAATGAAAAAACTAAAAATGTGACACCGATTTTAAATGCAGAATTACTAGATAGCATTGAAAATCTTTCAATAGGCGATGGTGAAACAAAACAAACTGAAATTTCCCAAAACAGCTCAATAAATATTGAAGACGAAAATGAAACAAATATTGAAGTACATGAGACAGTTGTAATACCGCCAATAGAAGAAGTTGAAAATTATAAAATTAGTTTAATAAATTTCAAATTGAATGAAGATGATGACAAATTACCTCTGAAAGATCTCAGCATTCAGGAAACTGACACCGAAGGTACACCAATGGAAATAATCAATGAGAAAGATTCAAATCCTGTTTTAGAAAATGTCTTAGTTGATTTAAATGATATTAAAACAATTATTACTAACACTATCGGAGATGGAGAACAAAAATTGGAAGAAGTTATTATATCTTCTGCATTAAATGATGGAGAAATTCTTTCACTCAAAATTGTTGAAGCCGATAAAGAAATTGATGACTGTATGAAAGAAAATAGTATTTCTGGACATAAAAATGATGTTATACATTCCAATGTTGAATTACCGGTTGAAATAACAAATATTGAAAATTATAACAGTCCGAGAACTGCACACGAAACAGTTGTTGAAAAATTTAAAAATAAGTTAAATAAGAGTGAATCTGGCACCGATATAGAAAAATCAAACAAAGTTGATGCTGATTCTATTAGCAAAGAAAATCAAGATAGCCCACAAGTTGAAGAAGTAATCGGTACTCATATAGCGGATGTAGAAGATGCGGAAGCAGCTAATGAGACACTATTGTCTGAGGAATTGGTAGTTCCTTCGAGCATTGAAATGAGCAGCGATCAGAGTCCTGTATCCGTACCACCAGTGTCTGACGATAATGAAAGTTTCTGGAGTTAATAAAAGGGCGGTAATACTTACCTGATTAATTTTAAGTGAAGCCAAAATATCTTATATAATATGTATGTATCTCAATGTCATGCGAAAATTAAAAAGGAAATTGAAGTTATAAATTCCAATGAAATGTCTATTTAATATATGACACCCATCTAAGAACAGGTTTTAAACGCTAGTAACCCAGAAATGTTCTGTGCATCATGTAAAGGAAAATTTGAAAGGAAATTGCAATGTCAAAAATTTAATTACATTAATAACTTTTTGTTAGGAGAACACATTCTTATTTTGAAGTTGTAATTATTCAGAACATAGGTCTGTGATATTTTAAATATGAATTAAATATATTAATTAGAAAGATATACATATAAAATCAATTTTATCGAAAAATATTGTTGTTGCGCCACCGGGATTCGAACCTGGATCTCTTTCCAAACTGGGGAAGGTGCATTATCCAACTATGCTACAGCGACAATATTTTTAGTGACAAATTTTCGAACCTATATGTTACCTTTTTGATATTAATATATTTAATCGTTCCATTATTTGAAAGAGCCATCTATGTTCTGAATAATTACAACTTCACAATAAGAATGTGTTCTCCTAATAATAAAGTTGTATCAATGTGTCCAAAATGTAATAAAAATGAATTGATAATTCTGGCGTCTGCTATCAGGTTACTCAAAGGTATTTGAGATTCTGTAAAAATAAGGTAGATGGCTCTTTCAAATAATGGAATGATTAAATATATTAATATCAAAAAGGTAACATATAGGTTCGAAAATTTGTCTCTGTAGCATAGTTGGATAATGCACCTTCCCTGGTTTGGAGTGATCCAGGTTCGAATCCCGGTGGCGCAACAACTATATTTTTCGATAAAATTGATTTTATATGT
Source organism: Eubasilissa splendida (assembly GCA_031772225.1). Lineage (NCBI taxonomy): Eukaryota > Metazoa > Arthropoda > Insecta > Trichoptera > Phryganeidae > Eubasilissa > Eubasilissa splendida. The sequence goes on from CM062864.1 coordinate 5,518,946, forward strand.
ATATCTTCCTAATTAATATATTTAATTCATATTAAAAAAAAAGTTGTTTATGCAATTAAATTTTTGACACTGCAATTCCCTTTCAAATTTCCCTTCGCTTGACACGCAGAAGGATATTTCTGGGTTATTACTAATTTTAATTCTAAAGTTTAATTAAAACCTGTCCTTGGATAGATATTATATATTTTAAATACACTTCATTTGATTTTATAACTTCAATATCCTTGAAAATTTTCGCAAGACACCACATTACACACTGGGTATGAAATTTTCATCCGGGGTACTTGCATGAAAAAATAAAACAATAATTTTTTCAATAATTTTGTATTTATGTCACGTTATAAAAATGCAAAACACTTATATACATGTACAAAATATGTAGTTTTATATATTTGTTACTCTGTAGATAAATATTCTTTAGTATATGGTAAGAGAATTAAAAGAATTAATGATGTTCAAGAAGTAATTTCAACAACAAAAATGATTTAAAACCCTTCATCTTTCTAATCTAATATTTTATTATCAGTGCTTTTAAATTGCACGAGGACAATAAATATACATGTGAATATATTGATTGAAAATTTAGAAACACTATGTCATCTCTTATATACATTAGTTACAATTGTTCCACAATGCACGCCAAGTAGTTAAAAGGTTCCCTGCTGACTCAATTTCGCAGGTTTATTTCCTAATGCCACCCCCCCCATACAAAAGTAATATAGGTACGAGATGTCTTATGGTTGGTATTGGAGAACTCTTAACCATCAATACAGATATTGAACTAATTGCATGGAATTTTAATTCAAATGGTGGCTGGATACCAACATTATTAAAATTAGATTTTTATTGAAGCCTAAGGAAACTGCCACGAGAATACTCGTGACTGGCATCCGTCAGATATCTTGCGATCGGCGGGGAACTTATTAAAGAAAAAACATAAAATTATTAAGTGGATTCTGCAAATTTAATACATATCTTCAATGTACATTTTATTTTAAAAAATTTGTTTTAATAAAAATATTCATTTATATTACTTTTTTATTAAACATTATTTTATACATTTCTATTCGTAAATTCACAGATATTCTTGGATACCATGCCGGAATATCTGACCTCTTTGGCCGACGTGTACATTGTCTTAGTCCATTATCAAGGCTAGCTCTAATTAAGGACCTTCAGATAAGCAGGCAGATTAGAAACTGAATAAGAAAACTGACTTCTGTTGTAAAAAGTAAATATTAATCACAATCATTGTGACTGATTTTAATTGTTTCGCAACGTTGACAGAGTTGGCAAAGTCGGACTAATTTATTGTAACCTTTCCATATAATTTAACAGTCTTCTATTCGATAGTGCTTCATCATAACATTGATAATTTCAATTTTTATATCTGTTATACAAACATAATTATATATTAAACAACTAGGTGAAAGACCGTTAATAATGACAGGAAAAATCATATTTAAAAATTTATACAGAGTTCGGTAGGTACTTACCTTTTAGTATTAAATTAAATCATTGAACATATAAGAAGTAGGTGAATAAAGAAAGCTCAGCTGTTTCATGTATTTTTTTTTAAATGGAACGTTACATCCAATTTTTCATATCCTGCCAGACGTGCATGCATATGGCTTACGCTTGCAAGCCATTATGAAAAGTATGACCTGTGGCGAGAATTATATTTAAGTAGATATGAAATCTTATTTAGAAGAGTTGGAAGACTGACATTTAATCTAGTCTAGCTATATTTAAAAAACACAGTTCTAGTGACATTCGGTCAGGCATGGAAACATAATATGTATAATTATAGCTAGAATTTTTCAAAAGACATGGAAATTGTAATATTTGAAGCAATAACTTTTGTTTTTTTGACATTTTTTACAATAAAACTAAAATAATTGTTTTTAATCAATTAAAGATAGGAAAAATAAAAAATAAAACTTTTTGCATATACGGTAAAACTCCGTTAATTCTTAATCCTATATTTTCACAGGATTTGCACTTTTTTCAAAAAAATTTGCCCCGAAACTAACATTTCATACTAATTTCTACTGATAATTCGTAAAATCTGATTATTCGCAATTCGTATGCGTTTTTGACACCCAAAGTAAATAATTTGTTCACGTAATTCACATATTTGCAAATGTTTTTAAATCCTTAAATTCATTCGCGCTACCTTGACATTTGACCTTCATCTGCAACTAGCCCCGCCTACCAGCCAATCACGACGCCGTTCCTTTTTGTAAAAACGCCGCACTGACATGATAGGTGCCGAACTGAGTTCTGCCATATGACATATGAGAAAACTCATGTATATCAAATTCCATAGTGCATTTTATAAGAATTGTTAAAATAATGTTTTTATTGAATCACTTGATCTAGTTTCTATGTTTATGAAACATTAGCATATGTAGGTACGAAAGAAACTAAATCTTTCATATCTAAATATGTTGACATATTTTATTCTTTTTTTTTCACGTTTCGTTCTCTAAAATGGCACTAACAACTTGTAATTCGTATAAATCCTTGACCATTTGGATAAATGGAGTTTATTTTGAAAACCGACAAAAAATTGATATCAAAGATAAAATTGGCGGAAAAATTCGAAACCCGAATACCTTTCTGGGTTCGAACTTGAAAAATCGTGGGAAAATAATAAGTTTCAACCAACAAGACCAGCGAGACATGAAGATTTAAAAGTTTTAAATTATTTTTCAGGCCCATTTTAAATATTTCAATTCGGGTGGAAAAAGTGAGTTAGACCGCCAATAGAATTAATGTGCGTGATTTTGCCTTGAGAGACTGCCACGTCACCACTCACCACACACCTTTCTTATTCAGGAGAAATACGTTATTTGATAAACATAAGAAGCTGAAATAATGGAGTCATCGTGTTTCAGTATGAAAATCGCGATGTCAATAGCGGCGGCGCGCACTAAATCGCAGATGCAGTAAACTAATGCGTTTTTACAAAAAAATATTTTTAATGTTGTCTTTAAAAAACTTTGTTCTCATTATTCGTAATTTGGATTTTTTTTTTTAAATTTCGGTCCCGTGAGTTATAAATTAACAAAGTTTTACTGTACATATATCATTTCAGATTAAATATATTGAAAACTAAAATATAATTATTCTAATTGGTTATAAATGAATGTATTTGATTGGTGATTTTAACCCATTTTTTGGTAACCATTATAGTTTACACATTGTTAATATCGTTGGCATATGCATTTAAGAATTATTGGTTATATTCATGTTTACATTTGTTTATGCATTATGGTGCACGGATGAAACTTCTGAGATTTATCGATAAAAGTCGGCCTTCTACTTTACATTCAAAATACGTTTGACAATGAATCATAGCTCACTTCGCACTCAACTCTACTGTTCATTACGACACACGCCTCATCTGTGTTCACACGACATCACAAAATAATGTTCAAAGTAATAAATTTATACGCAAAATTAAATAGAATATTTACTAAAATTTACAGTCAATTTGTGTAATTCAAATAAAATTAAACTTTGATAATTAGTATTAACCAAAACCAAAAGCTTGACTATCTTTATATTCCTGATAAGATGCAAACTGGTGGTTAGGGATGTATCAACAAGTATCCCAATTGAAATATTTAGATCCCCAAATCTAACAGAAGAAAGAATCAGCGTGCGAAATCCATAAAAACCTCGCCAGTGCCAAATATGTATGGATTTTGCATAACTAGCCAGAAGTTTACGAGTAAACCAATATTCAGCCAGCAAGAAGCTATCTGTGTATGGATGAAAAGGTGTAGTATTGCAGACAAATCTAATCTCTGATGATACTAATTTAAATAGTCCCATTTTTATGAGACTCGGATCCAAATTTTGTTCTGATAATTAAAAATCTTATAGTTTCAGTTTGTAATGCTTTGATTAAATAAAAAAAATTATGCTATAGAATAGACGTAAAAAGGAAATTTAAAAAAATGGGATGTTGTAAGTGTATGTATAAACTATTTTTATTATCCCCTTCAAGAAACACCAAACAACTAAATATACAAGTAATTGGCACTTTATATAACCCTTTTTAATTTCTTAACAAAATCGATCAAATATGGGGACTTTTCATATTATGACCTATATTCATAAATAGGGTAGTTTCACATTTTTAACTTATTTGAATTATGCATACGTATTTAAACTTCACATAAAATTCCCAAATGATTTGATTTAAAAGATGTGCAAATAACATCTAGGAAAAAATACTACAAATTCAGATCATATTTATTAATAAATCCAGGACAACTGTTCTTTTAATGATAAGTTATGTTAAACATTAAAAAATGTATCCAAGATAATATTTTTCGAGTGCGTCAATGGAATGACGTGACATTTTTGACATTATAGTTATGATTACAAATGAAAACATATTTTGTACATTTTTAGTACATAGCATCAGCATAGTTAACTTTTATACTAAACTATGTGTTTTATATTACATTCATTATTAGCTTATCTACCCTATCTATGGAATAAATGTTAAACATTAGCAATTACATATACTAGAGTATAAGATGAGAAATTTGTTGCCATTTTGAAATAATAAACAAAATATACCACGTGTCATAACTTTATCATAATTTTAAAAAAATATTTTAATACGAGTAAACTAAAAATTAAATGAATCTCGTATGAAGCTGATATTAAGTTGAAGGTAGTGGAATATGCAGAGATTCATGAAAATTTAAAAGCAGAAGTTAAATGTCAACAAAAAACTTATTCGTGACCAGCAAAAATTGAAACTGTAATTATATGATATCCAAAAAAAAAAGAAGCTCATTGTGGAACGTATAATATTTTAATCCTAATATAATAAAAGTCATAATTTATTACTATAAAAACATAATTAAAAATAAGTTTTTATATATTTTAATTTTTTTTCAACGTTGTCGTTTTATACTCGAATATATACAGTATTTTTTTTCCTTCAAAAGACATCACCAATATAAAAACAAAAATAGCTACCATGAATGTTAAAAAGTATAGAAAATGGAAATTTTAAAACAGTTAAATACAATGATCTATATTTAGAACATTTTGCATTTAAAAAGTTATTTTTATAGTGTACAGCGCACATCACTTTTTGATTTGGAAATTTTTAAAAAGAAAATCCAATTAATAAAATGGATCATAATAATTCTTCAAATTATTATTTAATTATATTTTTAAAGTTTGTTTTCTCCAGTAACACGGTGAATTGTGATTAGATTTGTGACCATTATGGGTATTGTAGGAAAAGTATGCAGTATTAAATATAATTTGATTTGAAAATTATATTTTGTAATCCAATTAAGAAAATTTGTCACTACCTACTTGAAATAGAAAGGTATAAAATTACAACTACGCATGCACAGCTCCAATTTTTGTATAAGAAGTTTAATAATAAAAATTATTTTTCTCTGCTTATACTTATATTAAAAGATATTTTTTATTAGATACAAAAGTTAATTAAAATCAAATAACTCGCAAAATATTTATATATAATTTTAATATGTAGAAAAAACTAAACTAAATTTCACAACATTTTAGTAGTTTTGATTGATTGGCAGACATCAAGTGAGTGATTTAATTTATGAACCTCCCACAAAGATACAATTTATTATGAGATATAAGTTTATTATTTTAAACAGATTTTGCAAAAGACACACCTCATCAAAACACAAGACTAGTTCAAAAATTAATGTTACTTTAAAATAAAAGAAGTCTTAATGTACAAATAAAACAATAAGGTATTGCAGTTTTTTCAGCAAAATTATTTTGTGCTCAAACAAATTTCTAATTTACAGGTTATAAAAAAGGTGCATTCATTTAAATTGCTCGTTTCTAATGGCGCATGTGCACGAATAAGATTTTGCTGTCGTGATTTTTGTGTACAAAATACAACACACAATAAATGACGGTTCACTCAGCGCTTAATCACGCCCATGGGCGTTGTTACGTTGTCTTGCTAGACGCCGCCAAAGCCCAAGGGTGGACCATTTCCATGCACATTTATTTACATTAGTATGTCCCATTGTTTTTGTGGTGGATGTGTGCTTGATCAATGATGTATAATTGGCATTTGTTAACATTCCAGAAAAGAACCGGTAGTCAATGATTTAACTATATAATGTCCTATATGCGAGTCTCAAGACGAGTTTAAATATTTGAAGTGGTAACTTTGTGATGCATGTTTTTAATAATGACACAATACCAACATTGTATTTAACCACTTAGGTTTTATTATTTAATAAAACTCGCTTTCTGAATGATCTCTCTTTCATCAAAGCAGAATCAAACTAAACTCAGATATCTAATTTTGTCACTGTTCATATCATATACATAAAGGGCGGGCCATAGAAGATAATGTCGCACAAGTTAACGAGTCCAGGCTTGCCGACTCGCATCAACTTAAATAATAATAAATGATAAACCAGTCACAATAACCCAACTTAATGCGAATATTCGTCAAGAGATAGCAACATCCCACACTCTTTGTGTCAGTGTTTCAAAATCTAGATGCCAGATTCGAGAAAGGCCAGCGGTGATGGTGGACATTTAGATGACGTTATTTTTAAGACATGATTTTCCCAATTGTGCTCTTTCAGTGAAATAAACATTCATTATCATATGACCTGCAGTTTTTTAATGTTTTTGAAGTAAAAATTTTCTACCCGTACAGTACTGTACAATATATCAGCTAGTAAAAAATAAAACCTCTACTCAAAGATTGCTTCTGATTGGAAAAAATTAACAACTCACTAAAAAGGAAACATAAAGATTAAATTTAACGAGATCAAATACGGTTTAATGTATTTAACTGGCAATAGAAAGTTCTGGATTCAAGTTCCGATAAGAAATTTCCTGAAAAGATCAATTTCTACGTTGCACGCGGGGCACCGAATTAAGCATTTTTACTTTGCTGTCAAAATCTTCAGCAACGTTTCTCCTTATTTTTGTAATAATGTGAATGTGAACACAACAGGTGAATTTTTGTAACATACTCTAAAGTATGAAACTAAAATAAATAATAATAATTATTATCTTTCTTTAAGTGATATATCTAAATTATTTTAAAACTTAAGCGGTTAAATACAAAGTTATTTTCAATTATTCGAATTGCTCGAATTTATTTGCATGTTAGAATGATTATTCTCATTATTCGTAAATGTGGCCGGAAATGAGCGAGGCATTCTTAGTTGAATATTTTAGACAAATCTAATTAATGCAGCTTATTTTAAAGAACCTGTTAAAAAGAGCTGCGTCCGAAAAGAAACTTTTTGTTTTCAGAATATCTTCAAGAGCATTGGTCGGTTCAGTCAGTCTCCGCTGGGAATAATATACATCGGACAATGTTTACACAATAGTAGACATAAGATCTGCACGATGACTGTATACTGACCTTTGAAGCTACTCTTTAGACAGAACCGTGGACAGGGCTGATTAATGTATATTTTTAGGATTTTGTGAAAAAAATTATCTTCGCTTTGATTAAAATTCAAGATTCACTTTTTTTGCACATAAACATATATAAAATTTAAAAAAAACACAAAATGGAATAAGTTTAATTATATTCAAAATCCGAAACTAACGTTTGGTCTGAAGTTCTTATTTACGAAGGCGGAACGCGGCGAATTTGGTCCTGTAACCCTCATCCATTTAGACACTTGCATCGGGGGCGTTGCGCTGGATTTGTACTGCTGCTCCTTGCAGAGGTTATTTGACTTTGGTGTCAGCATCACCAACGGGTTGACTATGGTCCCGTTAATGCGCTTGACAGAGGGTGGAGTGAAACTGCCTTCGTGGGCCTGGTCCTGGCTGAGTGTGTAGATGTTGGTGATCTTCTTGGATGTGGGTGTGCTGGTGCCGAATTTGGATATGTGTCCGATGTTGAAGGAACAGCTGATTGGGGAGTCGGGCTCCTCTACAGAATCGTCAGGATGGGCCGATGGCCAACTGGAAAACAATTTATTTAATTTCATAAATTAAAAAACCGCTATAATATGTAATATGCGTGCACTGCATACAAGCAAAAGAACTGTGCATTACTAAAAATTCTGGGCAATAAAAATTAATTAAATAATCTTTATCTTATAAAAAGACCCTATAAAATTCTAGCCGTTATTACTTAGCATAACCTGGTCTATGACATAACTCGCGAATTTTGTCTAGCCGTGGGTTATTTAGAAAAATTCCGAATCATTCATCCCAACTGTTTTATTTTTTTATACTAGGCGACATCTGTCACTCTATTGTTAGATTTTATAGAAACAGAAGCAATAAAGTGTTTGAAGGAGAAGCAGCTTGTTTCATGTCTTTAAACTTGTGACCATTGTGACCAAAGGAGAAGTATTCTCCTTCATTTGCATCAAGTAGATGCAACTGGATTCTGACCAGATCCAATCAGCAATCAAACAGAGAAAAAATGTTTTAATTATTTACCTTTTTATTTCTTCTTGAGAATACAATCCGATTTTGTGTCTCCACTTATATATGTATGGATATTTCTCCCGGTCTATTGGACAATCGCACACCGCATCGTACACTGTCTTATCCATCTTGTGAGGTTTATCACTGCAGAGAGGATTCAAAATTAATATTCAATTGGTTATGAATTATTTGCATGCAACAAATACCATACGTTCTGATGAACACATGTGTTATATAAATATACAGGGAATAACAACAGACCTAATCCACAATATTTTATGAGCGGATACCTGACTAAATTACATAAAGTATTGTGGATCTGCAGAGCAGTACTCAACCAACTAATCAACAATTTTAATGCAAATTGCTTATATTTCTTCTTATAGTTATTACTTAGTCGTAATCTCAGCTACCTCCATATTTTTTATTTGGAGAAAACGTGAAAATCTGATAGGAGCACGAAGAACAATAATTAATGCATTTCTTATTATAAATGATAATCCCCATAATCTGGTTTAAAGTACAAAATTAATACAACATATTCTTCTAAAAACAATCTAGTTTTTTTAAATTTCTGAGTAGCGAAAAAGGGGCAAAAGCAACTGACTTTGCAACTAACACCGATTTTGAATGACCAATTAATATTAAAATGAGTTAAATTTGACTGCTCATAAATAACATAACTTTTAAAAATTGTATGAAAAGACAACTGCATTAAAAGTTAGAACAAATAATAATGGAGGTTGTTGACTTTGCAACTAATACCCTTACTTGTTCACGAAATTATTTAAACATTTTTTATTTTTTTCGTAGAAAGCAATCACTTATATTTCAATTGACATATTATATTAAGTAAAATAACAAACCGGTCGACATCAATAAATTTCGTGGTTTCACACAAAGTGATTGTTATTTTACTTAATATTTAAACATTGTTTATTATTCATAACTTTGTTTTTAACCACTTTGATGAGTTGAATTTGATACACCAAATGCCAGAATGTCAAATAAACTAACTAAAAGCATGTTTTTTTTGCATAAAAGAAAAGGTATTTTTCGAAACTGGTTTATGTATTAATTTAACTCGAAATTTTTCATTTTATTATAATATTTGAAATCTGATAACATCCGTTTTCGGAGTAACCACAGGGAACTGCTTTCATTGGGAGCTGTTTCACTTTAACTACTTCTGGTTCAGCTTTGATTATTATTTCTTGACAAATAAAATTTTAAAAATATATATTTTCGTGATCGATACGTATTTGAAAATTTATTAACAAATAAACAAAATAGAGCAAACCACGGGGGACTGACAACTGAATTAATATAACCGGCTGATCTTTTTGTTTGCTTGACTTTTTATGTCGGCATAAAATAAATAAACAAAAAAAAAAATAGCATCATCATATTTGTGATTAAAAATTTTAATCGAAATTTAGGACAAAAATACTATTTATGTATTTTTGTAAGTTCGGGCTTGCCATCGTTGATGTCAATGCTGACAATAATTTCACTGAACTGAGATTCAGTAAGGGTGAATATTCCATGTTTAAACATAATTCTATCGCGGTTCTTGACATTGCAGTGATGTCTCGATATGTTGAGTATATAAATAAATTATGTAAAAATCATCAAAAGGGATAAATTTTAGGTATGCAGTCCAACAGGTTTATGTTTACAAACGATACATTTTTTAAATGTGCATTCTTCAAGTTGACCAGGAAGAGATACAATATGTCTTGTCATTTTTTACATTTTGTAAAAAGAACGAACTTTCGTCGGACTGACGCAACCGGCATTTACAGGTGACATCTTTTATCATATGTATTTTATCTTCTAATACCTTTGACCTACCCTTATTCTACTACAAAAATGCCAAAAAATTTGAATTTTGATCTTGTCAGTGATTCTACTTTTACTTTTTACTACGTCGATTTATTCTATTTAGGTAGTTAGATATTTAATGTCAGATTAATTTTAATTTTGTATTATAATTTTTTTTTCAATTTTTTTTTTTGCAATTTAGGTATTTTACTTTTCAGGTACTTTTATGTTCCAAATGTATCAGAAAAAAATATTGATAATGTATTGAAAATAGACAATTTTACGTCACAATTATATTTAAAAATAAATAAATTGCTATATTGTTCTTTTTTTTAAATCTATCCGTGTAATTATGAATGGCTATGAAAATTTTAATTCAGTTGTTATGGCCTAATTACTCTCGGGTGATTTTCAAATATATATTCATATAGGTAACTTTTTAAAAATAAATTGTTTTTTAAAATATTTTTTTTATAAATAAAATATTTTCATTTCTTAATTATCATAATATAAGTGTAATGTTAATTAAAATACAATATTAGGTGTTATGTTCAAATAAATCATGGCAAAATTGAAATCAGTGTTAATACGTTTTCCTACTTAAGAATTTTTTTGATGGTCCCTTGGAAAACGTATTAAGAGGGTTTCACTGTATTATACACGACAATAGTATAAAATCATTTGCACAATTTGATAAATCAAAACTCACCCGTGGATATAAATATCTAGAAGTACATTATCCTGCAGAGTTTTAGCTCCGTCGTCTGCCTCTTCATACTCAGATTCTTCCGAGCTCAAAAATTCAGGAGTGACGCTCGACTGAGGAGTCACAAACAAATCCTCACTATCCGAATTGTATTCGTCATCTGATGAAAACAAATCAGGGTTTTCATCCTTCAATCGAGCGACATCTTCAGAATTATTCTCTTGTTCGTGAATAATGTTACTGATTGGATTTCTGTTGTTATTTGGACTAGAGGATAAGACACAATGATTGTGATTTCTGTCACTTTTGGGATATGATCCAGCACGTACTCCTTCTCCTCTATCATAATCTGTAAAAAAAAAAGTATATATATCACGAATTACAGAAGATGCGGATAACATATGAGACTGATCTAGGACACTCGATACATATGACAATAAAAGTCCTTTACGAGAGTTCAAACACCAGTATTTAAATATTATTCAAGTTGTATAATTGAAATCACCCCTGCAACAACACTGCATATCGGTTTTGGGCAGATCTGAGTTACGAATGCCACAATATTGTATATCTTCTTGGACATCGATTGGTATATTAAACAACCATATAAAATAAATAAAAATACTACTAAACACAGTTTTTCAAGATGGACGATGCTCCGTCTATCTATCAATATTTCTAAAAACCGATATATAGTGTTGCAGCAGGGGTGATTTCAATTGTTGGCTACCCGCGCCGCGTGATAAGTAAGGATTATATTTATAAATTCTCACAATCGAATTTTATAAATCAATGAACTGCATCCCAAAAATGATGCAACTTTTTATATGGAAAGAAAATGAAACTGTACTATCTATTCTATACTATTAAAAATCACACTTTCAGAGTGAAAGACAGAGGGATTACAGGAAGTGCAAAGGATTTTGAAATATGGATGGCAATTGCACAATCTCTAGTTCGGATGTCCCGTGGAATGGAATTACAACAATTTCAGTCGTAAATAGGAAGCACCGCAAGGTGAAGGAAGTAGAGACGTCAATGAAGGGAAGGGAATCTAGTCAAAGGACTAGTGATCTCGAGGAACACACACAAACAATAGACACTATGATCACACAAATACAGTGCTGGTGCACTGGAGTTGAATGGTCCACAACGAGAATGATTCGCGCTGTCGAGATCAACCAAACAATACTGCTCAGGTTGATGTCTGTTGGCGTCAAGACACATTTCACACTAAGGCAAGCAAATCGGAAGGTCGGTGGAAGAAAATGTCTGGACCAGTCCATAGAAAAGTTGTGGACTGGTCCACATTCTTCACCACAACACAATGCAGCATCCCACTCAAGTTAAGAAAAGGGTATATATATATACATATATACACAAATCAATGTGACCTATCGTCAGTAGTGAAGGGCAAAATTTCACGAAATGCACGTTCACCAACATGAAGTGTTCAAAATTAACGCTTCATTCAAAGTATGTTGGTACCACTGGTTGGCCCACTCCCGATGCAGATCGAAATCGCTTTGCACTTCATATAGTTCAATGGAGTGTGGTTAAATCGTTATTGAATTATAGTTCAATGAAGTGTCTAAGTGCAAAGTGAAGTGTGTAGTGTGATACTTCGCGAAACATACACTTCATTGAAGTGTCTAAGTGCAAAGTGAAGTGTGTAGTGCGATACTTCGCGAAACATACACTTCATTGAACACCATGAAGTTAGCTGCATACTCATGTAGTACTTTGCCAAGTTTTTTGTACTTATTTGTTGTCTTCGTTCTCTACACAATTTACTGTTTATTGTGTTTGTGTGGGTTGTCGAAGTGAAAGTGAAAATTTCATTGTATTCACTCTAACTGTGTAATTTGTTAGTGTGTAATGTGTGTGAATCTCTTCATACCCAATACTACACCGAGAGCCGCACTCGCTGCTTGTGATGCTTCCTGTGCGAAGTGTGAACTATCAAAGTATTGAAGTGCAAACTGTGAGTATAACGAAGCAGTTCATTGAAGTACTTCGTCCATTGTGGACCCATCACTAATCGTCAGGCACAAAATGTGAGCAAAAAGCAACTGAAGTAAAATCGAGCGTGGGATGCGGGAAAGGAGAAAAATTGAAATGTGATGATTATTTATTTGACAGCGTGTTCACTTACACCTACATTACTATGACAGCCGAACAAGGAAATTTTTACTGATTTTATCTGGTTCATAAAAAAGTAAAGGTGCAATTATTAAAAATATACTTTCATAATATATTAAAAATTTCTTTAATAAATATAATTAGCTCACCATTATCAAATATCAGTCTTCTGGAAACAATATCAACGCCAGTCTTGGGACTAGTAGAAAGCTCAGAACCGTCCCTAGATTTTATCTGACTTCTTTTTAAGGAAGCATTCTTACGATGGTTCCTAAAAAATTGTTCTGTCTGCCACGTACAGTGGCACTTAAAGAGATCTGACCAGATGTCTATACACTCCTCTTCTGTTTTATAAGTCTTGACCGGGCATTCGGTCTTCTTATCTGAAATCCACTTCACAATGCTGCCCGCAACGCAACTAACTTGGGCACAACTCGCTCTGTTTTTCTTATCTCCGAAGTTCTTTCCTTCTTTGGGGCTCGACCTATATGTTATAATAGTTTCATCTTCGTCAGATGAAAACAAATCAGAATTTCTATTGCTCGGGTGTGTGATATCTTTCAACGTTGCCTTCAACAAATCCAAATCATCATTGTACTCGAGCTCGGCTCTCAACTTTTGTGCGACGAGTTGCGCCACCCTCGAATGAATCAGGTGGAAATCGACAGTGTGAAACCGAGGATCGTCCATGTAACTGGCTACCGTTTGTTGTAAATGTTTCGTTTCTGACTTCAAACACTCCAAAACCATTTCAGATTCGGTTGCCAAGGAGTGGGCGAGTCCGAGAGTCATCCGTTTGGCAAAGACTAAGCAGGATTTTTCTACATATAAATAAGGACTTAGGCCAGGGTTCAAGAAGAGATTTGTAACAGTTTCATCTTCGATTACTTGCTGGGTAGTCTTTGAATCTGACAATGTTCTCATTCGAACACAATTTGATTTATATTTACTAATATTTTCACTTAAATTGCACGACTTCAATGCCATGCACAGATCAGTAATAGGACTTAAAGCATTGTCAATATTATTTCCTCCTTTTTTAGGACTGAAGCTAATTTTCTGGGTAAAGGTTTGTACAGTTTTCTCTTCGACCGGCGTCTTGGGAGAAATTTGGAAACTATCGGGTGCTATAACAGAATTAGAAGAAGTGTTCCACTGAGACACGTATTTCATTTTAAGATAGTCCTCCAGAAGACCGAGACCTTCTGTCGAAGTTAGATCGGTAAATGTATCCAAGAAAGGCCAGTACTCTCTCCATCCGACTTTCATCTTCTGAGCGAGATCCCTGCAAACAATGATAAAAATGCATACAATATATTTTGGCGTACGCATTTACAAAAAAGTTATCAATCCAGTACATTAAACTTGTATATTTCTTGTTACAAACGTATTTAACAATTATCCGAGAATTCATTTGCATGGTGCATATACCTACAAACAGATACATCAAGTACAAATTTATAGATTAAATAAAACACTTTGTATAAAACCACACATTTTATTAAACGCCAACCGGTTTCACTTAGCTCAAGCTAATACACCCTGACATGGTTTCATACAAAGTGATTGCTTTCTACGAAAATACAAACTATATATTATGTCAGTGCTCCGCGTGTGCCTTGAGCTGATACAGGTGTGACGCGGTCAAATATCGATCCAAAAATAAAACTTTTGTGTTCATTGACACAAGCGCAGGTATCACATTAATTAGTCATTATATTATAATAATTATTAAGATTGCATAAAAGTAAATACAGTATCGTTTTTATGTATGTATACTTATTAAATAAAAAATGAAAATTTATGTATCAAATTTATATCTATATATTTTAGCTTTTGGTGTGTCACAGAATTCTAGGAAGAACTCTGGTGTGTCGTAGGTGAGAAAAGGTTGCGGAGCACTGTATTATGTGAACCGTGACAACGCAAAATAAGAACACGTGGACAACATACATAGCATGTTGCTATGTACTCATGCCCAAGTTCTCACAATGAAAGAATACATTATTTACGGTATAACATCATACAGTAAAACCCCGTTTATTCGAAGAACATTTATTCGAAATTCGCCGGTAGTTCAAGTTTTAGAGCAGAATGTGGTCCCTCTGGAAAGCTTTCATACTAAATTGTACTTATAAATCGAATATTGTTATTCGAAGCTATTTTTGGACCCTATCAGATGAATTTGTCGATCTATTTTTCGCCTAACTCGATTTTTTTTGTCAGATGTCAGCAATCTGGAAAATACACATGCGCTACGTGATGTGCCTGTCCAAAGCTCAAGACCATCAAAATGGGTAGTTCCGCCCCTATACCGATTCACGACGCATAAAGTTAATTCTCATTGTTTGTTTTCTCACTCACTCAGTATACAAGAAAAGATGACAAAAATATCTTGTCCTCGATTTGAAATATTTATTTTTTACCGCAACGCATTAACTTAAGATCACATGCTTTTTTCTCTCACTCGTTTTCTTTACATTAGAAAAAGATAGCAATTATTATCTTTGCGCCCTTAGGAGTAATGCAGTTCTCTAGTTCTCCCAGCTACTAGCTGCGAATGTCAGTGCTTGCCAATCTTCTGTTCCGTATTATTACCGTCATTATTTTTGTTTACTTAGCGTTTGTATATTTTGATGTACAAACATTAGTACGCGATTGAGTTCCTCAGACTTTTCCGTGTTTTATAAATTATTTAATTTGTATTTATTTTAATACAGACATTCTCTTTCAATTTAAGTTTAGTGACAAGGCATTTTAAAGAATGTGTAGTTAGCGTTTCTCAGATTTTCTCATATCTTGTTAATTATTTTATTGCCATCGTTTTATATGTAAAGAACATTATTTGTTTTTCTTTAATATTTACGTATTAGACATTTTGAAATTCGCGAATGCGTAGTTAGCGTTCCTTAGACTTTTCCGTATTTTTGACTGATAATTTTATATTCTCGATAATAGCATTAATGTGAAACTCGTACAAAACGCCGACAGTTGCTAAAAATCAAATTAATACAAGAGATTAACAAAAAATATTATCCAAAACAAAATTAACAGAAAAATACGCGACCCATTAATGAGGTTGTCGACAATATTAAACATGATGACAGAAAGAACTTTAATGTTGAAAGGCGAGAGCCAAATGTCGCCGCGACCACCACAAAATAAATGTTTTAAAAGCTCTGGATATTTTTGTCACTAACTTCAGTGGAGAAATGGCGGGTTAACAAGTTCGACTATTACATCGTTATTAAAAATGGCGCGAAAAAATAGTCCATTATAATAGTGGTTTTTTTAAAAAAATAATATTGTGATTTGTTTACACTGTATTTCGACAACTTGTTTTTTAATTTTAAATGTGTGGATATATAATTAATTCGAGTTCCTATGGAAAACGTTAATATGTAAAAAAAAATAATCAAATTTTTGAAATTTTTATATTCATTATCTTAAATCGTTATTCGAACTTTTTTCTTGATTTTTGGTCCCCTCAACTTCGAATAAACGGGATTTTACTGTATTTATATCACGTCCGCCACGTGAAATCCGTAAATCTGTCTATATAAAAAATAGTGAATATATTTTGGTCAGTTCTCTGGAATAAATCTGCCATATAAAAACAATCTTAATCATAATACATAACCTTCACACATCTCTCTACAATAAATATCATCTCTCTATAATAAAATCATATGAAGATTGAAAAAACTATCATCTGAAAAAGATTACTACAAGAAGGAAAAACACTTTGTTCTGAATGTAACATATTTTTTACAGTCTTCCATGTATCTAATTTCTAAAATTCTAAAAGTGATTTATTAAAAAGGATTAAAAGAATTTCTTTCATTGGTTTTCATAAAAAATAATCAAAACCAAAATTTTCAACAAACCACCATTTGTTTTTTACAACCTCATTATAAAAATTATTTAATTACCTGCCAACTATCTCCAATCCTTTATGAACATCGTGTAATCTGAATCTAGCCGCAGCCAACGTTTCACCAGCGGTGCGAAGACCAGAAGATCGCGGCGGTGTCTTCCACTTCCTCCTGAAGGTCACTGCCTCGTCACGGTCCATGGGTCCAGCAAACGCCCTGATCTCCAGACGAGGATTGATGGGATCCGAGTTGAGGGTCTGAAAACAATTCACAATTTAAATTAAAACAATGTTTTAAATTAAATTTTACAAAAACATCAAATGAATATTTTGACAAGTTTGCTTCTCGTTTCGGAGATTTGGCGGTAGAGGTTGATATGCATCATTCGGTCATTCTACTCTGTACAAAATATAATAGACATCCTTGCGATATTTGAAACGACAAATCATATCTATCATACTACTAATATCATATCATACTAATAAATTAAAATATACTTTTTTTAATTTTACAGATTTTGAAATCCATACTGATTCAGATATTTTATATAGAATTAAAATTTTGAACTACTCACAGGCGGGCTGGCTGGTGAGAAAAGTTCCCCGATGATGGGCTGCCTGGTGCTGTCCTCGCTGTGCAGAACGGGAACATAAAATCTCTCCTTTAACATGCAACTTATTTCAAATACGAGAGAGGCATCCGAAGAACCAACTCGCTGACAAATAATCTGTAAACAAAATAATAAAACAGTTTCCTTAGTTTTCCCATGTTCAGCTGATATTACATGTTGAAAAACAGGAATTAATGTCGAAAGTAAATGGTTAACATAGTGTAATTAATTAAAAACTCATTCTTCCGGCAAGAGAAAGTTCTGAGAGAGAAGCAACCGTTTCCGCGGTGATTTGAAATAATATTATTAAAAAACATTACAGATTGTTTAATTAAATATTCATATAATATGCTTTTGGTGTTATAATGATAATATTTTTCTTGATTTATTTTTAAAAAAAACCTATTAAGAATAGATTTATAATCTTATAGTCTGTCAGCACCTTTTTATAACATCATTAAAAATATACAGCACATCTAGTTGTAAATGTATTTCCAATCCAAATTGGTCGTAAAATGCTGACAAATTTTTGCTAACATTTTATGAACCATTTGTTTGAAATAAAAAATAATTTTACGCAATTGTTATCACGCAAATTAAACTGGAAAACAAACATGTAACGATAGTAAAATAATTGTTGATGTTTGTAGCATTAACATGGTGGTTCGACATAATTTAAAATTGAATATTTAACTTTGTTTAACAGTGGTCTAAAGAAAGTTTAATATAGATACAAGTAAAATAATAATTTATTATTATTATTATGAAACTTGCTGCAGAAAGTTAATACATTGTTTGGACACATTTACAGGAACATTTAAAGAAATTAGAGATTATTGAGGAGAACACATTCTTATTGTGAAGTTGTAATTATTCAGAACATAGGTCTATGATGTTTTTAAATACTAATTAAATGTATTAATTAGAAAAATATACATATAAAATTAATTTTATCCAAAAATATTGTTGTTGCGCTACCGGGATTCGGACCCGGATCTCTTTCCAAACCGGGGAAGGTGCATTATCCAACTATGCATATCTTTCTAATTACAGTAAAATCCCGTTTATTCAAAGAAAGTTTATTCGAAATTCACCGCAAGTCGAAGTACTTTTGATGACAAATTTTCAAACCTATATGTTACACTTTTCAAATTAATACATCTATCGTTCCATTATTTGAAAGCCATCTACTTTGTTTTTATGGAATCTCAAATACCTTTGAGTAAACCGATAGCAGACGCCAGAATTAACAATTCATTTTTATTAAATTTTGAACACATTGATACAACTTATATATTTTTAAGGAGAACACATTCTCATTGTGAAGTTGTAAGAACATAGGTCTTTCAAATAATGGAACGATAGATGTATTAATTTGAAAAGAGTAATATATAAGTTCGAAAATTTATCATCAAAAGTACTGTCGCTGTAGCATAGTTAGATAATACACCTTCCCTGATTTGGAAAGAGATCCAGGTTCGAATCCCAGTAGCGCAACAATATATTTTTGATAAAATTGATTTTATATGTTTATCTTTCTAGTTAATACATTTAATTAGTATTTAAAATTAGAGATTGTTGTATTTGACTTACATCTTTAGGCTGATCTCCGTATTTGTTCATCACAGTGAGACTGCACTGAGGATAAGAGACAAGGAGATCTACAATTTCTTTTGCGCCAAATTTAACGGCAAAATGAAGTGGAGTCTCATTCATAGCCTTGTCGGGCATGTTCAGGTAGAGGTCCAACATCACCACAGCTCTGGTCTAAAATGTAATGTCAATAATAATATAATATGTATAATAAAAATAAAGCTTTGTTGACTCGATGTGTAGTAGGAATTCTGTGTTGAATTGAATTTTATTTTATTAAAAAAAATAGATATTTTAATTCATATGTATGATGTGCAGTAGCTATTAGGGATACTATCCGTGTAAAAAAACATGTTGATATTTATTAATTTATTAAAACAAGTAATAATTAATTGATTCATAGTGGATAACAGTTTTTTTTAAATGAAATAAAACTTACACATATATTTGTTACTAAAACAAATATACATATAAAAATTACAAAGCAAAAACACATTCGAAGACAATAACTATGTATGTATTTAGCAACTGAAATCCTGCAATAAAGTTTATCAAATAATTTCATCTTATCCATATTTAATTTAATTTCAGGAAACATAATCTATAACATGATTCTATTTGAACAAACTGACAAAACCATTTCCTTCAAATTTTTTTATTAGTAGTAAATATCTGAGGACTATTTCCCTTAATGTAAATCTTTATAGCTGACCATATACATATTTTGCATTGTCAGCAGTTAGACAAGAATTGGAAACTTTTATTTTATTATATACTTACACATGCACCACTCGCCGCTGGATCACTACCTGCTGTATGACAACGATCAGATTGGATTAACTTAAGAGGGTCATTAGCGAGGACCATTTACGTTGAAAAGTAAGACCCATTTTCTCAGCAACCGCTAATCTGATTTCAATGAAATTTTGCACACTTCTGATTTAGTATTAAATAAGTTAATGTAACTAAAGGTTTAAAAAAAAGAATTAAAATAAAAGCTGTAGCAGCTATCAAATTTTGATGTTTTTTCCTCTGTTTGAAAGAAAGCGGTAATTAAACAGCTGATTCGTTTGAGATTTCCTTAGTCAGGAATGCAGTCAGTGATGCCATGGACATTTAAAAAAAAATACCCAATGACTTATATGGTTTTTTTTTTTTCCAATTCCTTAGAGTCTACGATACTCTGAGTACTCTACATGCGGCTAGACCGCCAAATCTACTTCGACAAGGGCATCAGCGCTAATCGCTTTGACACTTTTACTAACTAACTTATTGTAATAAACATCATATGTGTTTTATATTAATACATGAATTGGAAGGGTAAAAAATTCTGATAAAAAACCCTCTAAACAATTTACTGGAAGTTAAGTTAAACTTATATGGTTTCCAAAATAATGGGACTAATGTACAAAAAAGAAAACTTTTCGGGAGAGCTGAAAAACTAAAAAGTTCCACTATTTGAGGATGGTGATTCCAAGGGGTTTTTGAAAATAATCAAACAAAAACCTTATGGAGGTGAACTTTTGGTTCAGAAGTTAGAGTGCATAGGGCACATCCAGAAGAGGGTGGGCTCTAGGTTGAGAAAATTGAAACCATCCTACACATCAAAAAAACTCCAAGACGGAAAGCCAATAGGTGGTCAACGCCGCCTCACTGATGTGGCGATAAAAATTTCAAGCAATTCTACTTATCGTAGATATGTGCGGATTGAATTTTCTTGTACAAAAAAAGTCTAGAATAATATAATGAAAAAAAATGAAAAATGATTTTTTTTTCATTTTTCTTGGTAATGATAATGGAAACTTGACTTGTTTAAAATTAATAATTTCAAGAAAAATTATTTTTAGTTATTTTTTTCCCCGTGGCTCGAAACAGCAAAAAACCATGAGATTCAGTTATCTCAACACAGAATCCCTACTCAATAGTCATTAATATTAATAGAACGCAACTCCAACAAGTCGATAATTATGTCTACCTAGGACAACAAATTTAAACGCAGCACGAGGCATCTCCAAAAATATTACTGGAAGAACAAAGCTGGGTTGAAACACGATGGAGTTTTTGAATATATATTCAAAAGTGATCGTCCACTGTGTTCAATCAATGCATACTTCCGGTGCTCATATATGACTGCAAAACATATGACTCAATAAAAGAGAAGTTCAAAAATAGAGAAACGCAGAGAGGCATAGAAAGTTTTATGTTGGGATAAGAAAAGAAATGTGTTAAGAAAACAGACAGGAGTAGTTGATATAAATGAAAGATGGGATCCTACTGTTGAAATCAAATGCTGCATTGATCTGCATGAAAAAGATGTTTTACACTCATGATGTCAACCTTAGATTACGAATGAAAATAGTCAGATGCTATATGTTCTCGATATTATTTTATGGAATAGAAGCATAGACACTTTAAAGAAATGATAAGGTGACTTGAAGCATTTGAGATGTACATTTACAGAATGCTCAAAATATACTGGACGGATAGAGTTACGAATGAAGATGTTATGGTTCGGATAAATAAAGAAAAATATATATTTAAAACAATAAAAATCTGAAAACATTCGGAGAAGTATGAGATCTTGCACCTCATAATGCGGAGAAAGATTGCTGTAAGCCGGAGCCCTAGAAGAAGGAGAATGTCATGGCTGAAGTACCTGAGGCAATGATTTGGCCAGTCTACTGTAGAGCTGCACCGGGCCGCAGTGAACTGCAGTGGTGATAGGCAATGTCCGTTGAATGGATAGGGCACAAGAAGAAATTGATATAACTGAATACGCCAAGAAAATGAAATAGCAATGGGCAAGCCATATCGCTCAGATGGGCAATCGTTGAACGGGTGCAGTTATCCAGTGGTACCTGAGATGATTCATCTTTCGGCCGACAAGTCACCCCAAAACCCGCAGGACTGACTAAATATTCGGAAATATATGGCAGTGAATAGCAGTGGACAGAGAAAAGTAGGAGACACTTGGGAAAGCCTTCATCCAACAGCGGATACAAAACGGCTGATAATGATGCTGATATATTCATGTGTGCAATATGTATTTGATAATTTGACGTGAAACAATGTCTTACGTACCTTGGAGCTTTCTATATTTTCATCACCGTACAATAGCTGCACAAAGTGAGGGTCACTTATAGTCGATAGGAGAAAATCGCACATAGGAGCGCTTGTTGTCTTTACGGCGACGTGGAGTGCGTTGTAACGGGAACCTTCCTGTTGTAGAAAAACAGAAATCATCGGTGAAATGGGGTTAATTTAAAGTAATAATTTCACACTTATTACTTTAAAAAAGTAAGGAAAATTATCATACAATAAAAAAATATGTATCTAGAGAGATACATTACATCCTTTGTAATAATTTACTGTGCATTTGAACCCCGCAAAAAAAAAAAACTCAATTACGATTACGATTGTATTGATCAAAATCAATTCACAAATCTAATATATAACAGAGTTCAAACTCTCAATTTTCAAAAAAAATGTCAGTGTGACAAATGCAACATTTTGGAAAAAACAGAATTGTGATATTTTTTAATGTAAAGCATTCATCAAGCGCGATGATGAATGACATAGGATTTTCATTTAATATGTTTTTATATTAAATACAGTAGAAACTGGTTATAACCCATCTTTTATAATGTATTAATTATACAGAGTAAAATCTACAGTTTCATTTATCTCTTCTCAGTTAATCTATTAATCTTATAAGACATTGATGTTGTATCGTGTCAATTTTTTTTTTTTAACATGTTAGTCCAGTCACATCATTTATAGGAGTGCATATGTCGGGGGCACATTTGTCCAGGGCGTAATTGTCAGGTAACTTTGTGGTTTCAATCATAGGAGGAAGAAGGATTAACATTACCTGCAGTATGGAGGGAGTATCTCCGCTGCTGACTAGGTATCTAGGATTCTCCCAGACCATCCGCTTCACAACCTCCACATCCCCCGACTCGATGACTTTCCGAAACACAATCATCTCCTGTAACTTGGGTCCCTTGAACTGGCTCGGCTTCTCACCGCCCGCAAACTGCGTCTGCACGGGTTGTGAAGCTACAGCATGGAAAAATAAACACATAGCATACATTAAATAATGTAAATCAATAAAGTATTTGGAAATAGTTATTGATAGGCACATGAGATGAGATGTTAATTTAGATGGATTAGCTAAAAGATTGTGAAAATTTATTTATATATTTAGAATACTTATTAGGAAGAGCAGATACTGAGAGTAAATTTAATTGTGTATTTTGATCTTGCATATTTCCCTTTACCTTGTATGTGCTTACATTACATATTGTATTGCTGCATTGGTATATATTTCTTTCTCTTTTTTATTATATTTCTTTCTAAATAAATAAATGAACATACAGTACAAGCCAGGCGCGTGCAATCAGTACATTGAAATAAGCTGTACGTAATTATATATTTTGGGAAAAAAATGAAATGAAATACTTATGACAGAATATTACAATACAGTAAAACCGCGATATAACGAAATCCAAGGGACCAAAAAATAAAAATTCGTTATAACGAATTCCCACATATAACGAAATAAAAAAAAAATAAAAATAAAAAAAAAAAAATATCCTACTACATATATGTTACGCGCCGTCGCAAAAAAATGTTGCGCGGCTTCAAAAAAGATCGCAAATTCTGCAAACAAAGGAGGAGGAAGGCCATAGGGAACTGAATACATACATATTTTTAGTTGTTTGGTTAAATATTTTAATTGTGTTTAAATGTAGAGCCGCTTCAAACATAGTTTTGGGCATGAAACATAAAAAATAATTCAAAAATAAAAATTTTACAGTTGAATCGTGGCATTTTTATAAAATGAGTCGTATATAAATTACGAAGGTACTTACCGGTAACGGCTGCAACCACTTCAAAATATAATCGATAAAATTGTTCACTTAAAAATGATCTTTAACATTGTTCACTTAAAATAATCGTTTATTTTCCCTTGTTTAGTTTTAACATTTCTTTCACTGTCTCGTATAATTATTTTAGCCAATGCATCGCAGTGGGAAAATGCATCCACCGGTAATTCTGGTCTTCCCGATACGTATCGTTGGAGAACATCTAAGGCATGAAAAACTTCGGAAGTTGACGGTAACGAAGCAAATGAGATTTCATTGCTTTCCTCATTCAATGTGTCATTTTTGTCCTCATCACTCGTCTCAGATACCGTAATGCGAGGCGCGGGAACATACAAAGCAGACGTTATCACTTCATGGTCGTAAGAAATAAAATCATCGTAACTTGTAGATCTCAACAAAATTCTTTCACCCGTTGTTAAACTCGCTTGAGGGGCGTCAATTTCATCTACGGGCAGCGAAGAAAACCCGCACTTTTTAAAACAATTCGCGATTGTTGTAGATGTTACCGATTGCCATGCTATACTCATAGCTCGACATGCATCCAATACCGTCCATTTTCTTAAGTTTTCTACAGAACAGCCATTGTTTACCTGTATAATACAGGAATGCAATAAACTTTTTCTGTAATGGCTTTTGAAGTTCTGTATTATTCCCTGATCTAGCGGTTGGAGAGCACTCGTAGTATTAGGAGGTAGGAACAGAAATTCTATATTTGGCGCAACAATTTCCGGTGCGTAATGTGCTGAACAATTATCCAAAATCATCAATATTTTACGATCTTGTGCTGCCATTTTTCTCTGCATCGTAATAGCAAAGCTCTTAAATATTTCCCGCGTCATCCACGCTTTTTTATTATGGCAATAAGTAACAGCGGGAAAACTGCTAAAAGTAAGGCCTCTAAAGCATCGTGGTTTTTTATATTTTCCGATGACTGTGATCTTTACTTTATCGGATCCGTCCATATTTGTACATAACGCGGCCGTCAGGCGTTCCTTACTACGTTTTCCTCCATGACATCTCTCTCCTTTAAGAGCTAGTGTCCGATCTGGCATCATGTTATAAAACACACCAGTTTCATCTATGTTATAAACATTTTTTGCGTCGTATTTCTCCCAAATATGCCGATTGTTTGTTATCCAGCTCGAAACTTCTTCTTCATCAACTTTTTGGGAATCGCCACAAACCGCGAGGCAAACAATGTTGTGTCGCTTTTTAAAGCGATCTAACCACCCATTAGATGCCTTAAAATCAATTCCCATCTGATGAGCCAACGACTTTGCTTTCTCAATAAGCATTAAACCAGAAGTAGATATATTCGCTGATCGGATTTGGGAGAAATACTCGAACAGTTTTTCTTCCAATTCTTCATATTTGGCAGGCCGTACACGCTGTTGGGAACCGCTCGCCTTACATCTATCAAACGCATCTTCAATCTTCTTCCGATTTTTTAAAATTGTGGAGAGAAACGAAACCGGAATACCATATTTTACGGCTATCTTGCCTTTACTGTCCACTTTGTTGTCGATGTCTTTCAATATCATTATTTTTTGTGCCATGGTTAAAGTTTTGCGGGAATTATCACGTACTGAAGCCATTTTAAGGTTTCACAAAATATTATGAAATGTACTTTAAATAATAAATTACACTACACTAGTATGCATAGCAGTAAACACACGAAAACAATAGTTAATAGAAACACAAAAAATAGTCCATAAAGTATTTTAAAGAATTATTTGTATTATTGACGAGTTCACACGAAAACAATTGTCAAACGAAAATGAATTTATGTAAATATTCAGTTCGGTCATGCAATAATCGCGTTAAAAACGGAACAAACTTAACTCTACAGACCTTACACTGAGACTGATATTCCCAATAAGTACATACTGCAACATTCTGCGTATTCCTGTTAATTTTTGTATTTTCCAGCTGTCTGGGTCTGGGATTGCAATACATATTAGAGGCGTATGCGTACGTAAAACATGTCCAAGTGAACGCCGCAAGAATTATGTCAAATGGTTTTATGGGACTATGAACCTACTATGAACCCAAGAAAAAGTTTGAATTGCCAAAATTTGACGCCAAAAAGGCCATTAAACCGTTCGCATACGGCAGATGCAGCGGCGCGGCTTTGTAAGTGCGAAATAATATTTTCATCTTTTATCATTTTTTTATTTCGTTATAAATTTACGTAAATGTATTGGCATTTTTTCGTACGGGACAAAAATGATTTCGTTATAAATATTAACGGGATTTCGTTATATATATGCATTTTTGTATGAAAAATTGGTTTTAGGGACTAAATTTCGATTTTTTTTTCGATATACGTCATTTTTCGCTATATCGGGGTTCGTTATATCGCGGTTTTACTGTATATTAAAATCTGAATAATTTTGCAAAAATTCTAGTTAAATACAGCTTATTTCAAAGTATCGATTGTATGCCGCTAGTATATGCATATAGGTATCTATATTCTGATTAATGTAATCGCTGGTTATCTTTGATAACATTAAACTGAGATATTTAACCTACCTACCTAGTACCATTTTAAAAAATCAAAAAAAATTATGGAAGGTACAAAAAATATTTGTCTAGATATGCATTGATATAAATAAACCTCCTACAATTGGCGCCAAAATTCGTAAAATTCATAGACTAGCTTTTTCCGAATTTTATTTTTACGAAAAAACCTTGAAAACATTGGTATAACTAAAAAAAACCACAAACATGGAGCTTCTATTTTATTATTAGCATCCATCGATCGCGATTCATATGGTTTAGAGATGAAAAAAAAAAAAAAAGTTTATAGTGTTGCCAGGCCTTAACGTTCAGGATAAGAAATTATTATTTATTTTGTATTTGTTATTTGAAAGGACAACTTCAGATTTTATGTATATTTGGAACGAAACAATTATCTGTCTTCCACATTTGTTGATGGCTGGTTTTAATCAACAGTATTGTCAAGGTCTTCTTCATTATAGATGTGAACCTCAAAATAATCATCCTCGACGTCGTTCTCATCATCCAACTCATCATTGGACTCTGCGGTAGTAACGAGCATATCGGAAATTTCTAGGAAGTTCGCAATATCTTCATTAGCAAAAAAGTCCAACTCCGCCATTTAGTAAAAAAAAATTTCAAAAATACGATAACTATAAATGAAAAAATATATATTAGCACTTCACATCACTCATCGGACTTATGATATAGCACTAACACGCATGAAATGCCGTTTGCACCAATGGTCAATATAGTCTATAATGATGCACTCACTGCATTTTATAGTAAAACGCGCTTAATAGCTAAAAAATAATAACTTATTCACTTTAATTACTCACTTACAAACAAATAAGTATCACAAAATAAGGGTACAATTGTAAATATATGTGTATTGCAGGAGAAATCCTGATAATACTCTGCACCGGCTGGAATCAAAATGTAACTGACAAGTACATTCCATTTGGAAAGTTCTTGTTGCACACAGGATTCCACCTCACGACTGGCTCAGAAAGCAGCTTCTTGTGAGGAGTCGCCGCGCGCGGAGCGCCGGCGACTAAACTCGAGAAGGCCCACTTGGAAACGATATTTTAAATTCTACTGGACAAATTCCCCGATCATATGGGTTTTACAATTCAGCGGCCCTGAAAAGGGCCTTTTCATACTCAGTCCAGTGGCACCAAGCGGGCCGATGGGCGCTGAGCGCCAGTGGCGGGCTCCGTAAGGAGCCAGCTACCACGTACCAACTCGCGGTGGCGGAGCTATTTTGTATGGGGCGACTGTCCACCAAATGTAACTGTTTTGTGTATTAAGATTTCGGACGGTCGTCCTCATTTATAACTATTTTATTGTGGATATCGCGAGCTGGTTTTGGTAATTAATGTTTAATACTCGCGATATCCACACTTGTATTGTCTTTGTATGGGGTGATCGCTCACTAAGAATGATTGTGTGAATTGTGGGCGATCGCCTCCCACCCCCTGTTTATTCCATGTTTCATACTTATTGTTTGTTAAATAAATGCCTTGATTGTGAATTTGTGGATATCGCGAGCTAGGTCTTATTTGTATTTGTTTATTACTCGCGATATTCCACAACTATTTTATATTTATTAATTTTGTGTCTGGAGCACGACTTTGGCACGGTATTAAGACCATTCGTTGTCGGGCTCCGGAAATTATGGTTCGACGGATCGCCGCATGGCAGCGGTCGCGTCGCAAACGGTCAAGTGGTGGGGGTTGTGAGCCTCCCCCACCATTACTGGCCATGTAACGGTTTTGAAATATGTAATAAATAGAGGGGGTACAGCGGTCGAGGATCAGTTCTCGTCTGCGGCCTACCAGAGTAATATCTCTCTGTGTTTTACTTCTCTCCTGCACACATCACCTCCTGCACGCCTCGCTTCTATACGAAATATAGCAAAGCGGAGTATTACCACCGGCGATTTTGGAACACTCGGACTAGCCGCGTACTTTTCAGTGCGTTCGGCGAAATCTGTCTGTTCCCTAGCTATGGCGTAACTGGATGACCATTTGTGTTATCGTTGGAGCGTACTTGTGCCTAACGGTACTTGTGCGTAACAGTTCTGGTATTTTAGAAGTGCGTAATTAGCATGTGCAATGCGTTTGTCATCAATATGAGTGCCGTGTGTTCAAATATTATACTGAAAATCCTGTCATTTGAATAAAGAAGAAATCTGGCAACACAAAATTACCGGCATCTGCGCGCTCTGTCGCATAGTGCAACATTTATTGTCTATGGTATAGCCCTGAATTTTGATGTTTATCACGCTATCCCTCTCTCAGACGGCGACAGTCGTCCTGGGCCTTCTTGGAGTCAAATGGCTAAATAAACATCATTCCTCAAGGAAATATAATATCGCCAACACTTTTTACAACCTTATTACATATCTTTCTATATGATTAATTTAATTTATGTTTAAATATTTGACAATATTTTATACAAAACATACAAGTACAGCCATTGTAATATTCAAAATTTTAATGAAAACCCATTTTATTACTCCTCAGTATAACCTCATAAATCTGCACAACTTTACAAATTACATTAATATAAGAGTAACCATTATATTATCACTATTTGACATGCACTAATTACAGCTGAATTCATAATATGTTTCACTATCACATATTTTTATCACAGCATTCCTAACTGTGTTTTTTAAACATAACAGATAATGATTTTTCTCTACTTCTGCACAGAAATTACGTACTTTGCTTGTGCGATAGTTGGCTAAGTCACAATCACACCATTTTGGTAGGCAGAGAGAATAGAACGCCACATTCTTCTGTCCAGGCACACCACTCTTGCCTCGGTCACTTTCATACATCTTCAAGTACACCTGTCGATTTTCAAAGCTTCTAACAGGACCGACCTGATACCTTCAAAACTCGCTTCACATATTTACTTTACTATTCTCTCCTCACTCTTACATTCCATATGCTCAAACCATCTTAATCATAATTCATCGACTATGCTATAAACAGATCAACATTAACTTTTAATTTGTTGATTCTTCACTCTTGTCGCAAATGGATCTTCCACACATATGTCTCAATGACTGCATTTATACCACATTCAGTCTACTTTCATTCTTCTTTTACCAATTCCAGGCTTCACTTCCATAAATTAGTGTTGGCACCATAACTCCATTACACACACCCAGTCTTGCTTCAGATGACAAATTCTTATTGCCGATAACTGATTGCCAATTCAGAGTATTAATTTATTTTCCACAATCATCCACCTTTCAATATCCTTCTCAACTTTACTATCCCTAGTAAACATACTTCGCAAGTACACATTCACTTGTTACTAATAATATAACTCATTCACTTATTCTAAGCATTCATATTTATAACTATATCGTACTTTCATTTCTCTCGAACACCATTTTGATTTGCTAACTTTTCATCAGAAGTTTACTCTCCATCCACTCTCTAACGGACATCCTAATCACCAAGCAACAAGTTTTCACAGTTTTACTGTTAGTTACTAACACTGAATTGTACATTTCTATGGCTAATTATTAATGATATCGGTTTTTAATTTTAAAAATTTCATAATATTGTTTTAAAGTGACTCACGATAAATTCACAACATACATAAAAAAAATTAACAGATTACCCCAATTTTAAGTAAATTAATGTGAAATTTTTTGTAAGTTTTAAAACTAAAGACATACAAATGAAAAGGATTAGAAAATTCAATTTTCTGCTGTCGAATAGTGTAGAAACTAAGAAAAGATGAATAAAAATGTGTAGCATGTCTACTAAAATATTTAGCCA
This sequence comes from Eubasilissa splendida, assembly GCA_031772225.1. Classification (NCBI taxonomy): domain Eukaryota; kingdom Metazoa; phylum Arthropoda; class Insecta; order Trichoptera; family Phryganeidae; genus Eubasilissa; species Eubasilissa splendida. The sequence goes on from CM062864.1 coordinate 5,549,341, forward strand.
AAAACTAATCATTTCATTCATATTTTCTTGTACACAGAGGTGCATTTTGAATAAACTTGAGTGACCTGAAAGAGACAAACAATCACAATGTTAAAACTATAATCCTGAACCACCAACTAAGATGAGCAGACCATTGTATATGTATGGATGATACGCGGCTTCCCAAACAAGTAATGTTTAAGCAGTTATCTCACAGCAAAAGAAGACAAGATGGGCCAAGAAAAATATTCACACAGAAGGCGAATTTGAACAGAAGTGGCACAGACCCTGAACACTGAGAAGTTCGGTCCATAAATGAGCGCATTGCTCTGTGGAAACATGCAAATAGAAAAGGGCTGCCGCAATAACCGAAAAAATAAAAGGAGGAAGATCCATCCCTCAGAGTCCCCTGGATGCACTTGCACAACATGTGGAAGGGAATGTGGTTCAAGGATAAGGCTCCTCAACCACGCGAGAACTCATAACAGATAAACCATGGCAAACTTCATTCTCACAACGAGGGACCGCCGAAGAAGGTGCATTTTAAAAAATCTTTCAAATAAAAAACTGCATTTTATTTACTAGGTAGATTATTGATTTAAATATGTATGTAAAATAATAAATAATCAATGTAAGAAAATCAAAATACTAGGTAGTAACAATTGCATATTCTCAATAGATTCAGGTTCCCGATTATTGAAGTTTCATTTATTGCAATTTTTTCCTGGTAACATTAGTCATTAAATTCAACAAAATGTTTCAATGTTGAATAATTAAATCACACATATAATTGATTTGTCGCATATAAAAGTGCACATTGGAATAATTATTATGATAAAAATTATTCCAATGGCAACGTTTGTTTGTCAATGTTGCTGTCACTGAGATCGTGGTACCCCGTTTTAGTATTATGAGCAACTTAACCAAACTTTTATAATTACAACTAGAAATTAATATAAATAAAAATACATTAATAATATGTTGGAATAATCCTTTTCAATGTTAAAACTATCCAAATATAAATTGTTAATATCTTAAATGATACTAGGACTTGAATGACACTTTTTTCAAATGGGTAAATATATATTTCCTGTTACTTTCTTCTCAATTTATTTCAAATACTAGAATCAGTTGCTTAAAATTTATATTTTAAAAAAGACACTTCAAATTAAGTAGAATATAATTCATCATACCTTCACCTGAACTGCTGTCAACGACCAAAAGTCCATCTCCAATACTTTGGTTGTTTCTATCCAAAGATGGTTCGGCCCCCCTCAGAGCAAATGCGACAGCTTCCTGGCGATTTCTCAATGCTTTGAATCTCGCTTTTTTGTATTTCTTGGCTATCTTAAAAGCCTCCTCTCTTTCTGTATAAACGTGAAGCGCTCTGAGTTCACTGGAATCTATAATGTAAGCAAATAGAAAAATTACTTTTAATAAATATGTTATTTCAACATTATTTTCTAGAAGCATTGGGTAGGTACTCTCTAGTGAGCATTTAAAAAAAATGTTTTTCGTTCTACCTCAGCTGTATCAAAACATTCTAGAATTTCATTGTTTTTGTTTTGAATAAGCAAAGTTTTGAAAAGAGATATTTATCTGAAAATAGGTCATATCAATATTTTTTCTAACTTGACAAATCATTAACAGGATCGACTCCACAACCCTTTGTGCTAAAAGAAAGTATCCTAACTACTCAACCCTGCAATCAAGGCAACTTATGTGCATAAATATTTTGCCTATTATAATTACTATCTAATTACATTTCAAAATAAAAATGTAATGTTAATATTTGAGGTAATTAATTAAAAGGAAGATGCAATTAAGTGCAACACTGGATGAAAAACAATGAGATTTAGATGCAGCTGTTCATCCATTTAACTAATAAAAACTGCTGCCGATTGCTTGTTACTAGCTAGTGGCCGCTTTGCAGCTAACTATTTATTTATTTAGCTATTTTTCAATATTAAGAACATCATTTTTCATACTATAAAATCTAACTTAACATAACCAATTAACACAAACAAATACCCACTTTCATAAAATGATTTAAATACATGATGTATAGTTCCGGCAGTTACACTTTCACCACTTTCATAGTTGAAATACAACTACCATGTAACACCATCTGGCGACAGGTTTTGTTAACAATACAGTGTACACCACTAGTACTACTATATAATTAAGGATCATATTATAAGAATTCACAAATAGTCAGTCATTCGTACTGTGAATTTTTAAATCTATTAAAAATAAATTGTATATTATTAAAGTGAATTGGTTATTTCACATGCTATCTTATTATATTATAAATATCTAAAAATCGTACTGTAAAGCATGTTTATTCTTAAGCTGGTGCTGCTTATATTGTAAAAAAAAAAAAGTGAAGGATGCAATATCAATATTACAAAATTTTAATGAAAATTACTTCAGAGCTGTGTGAATTCTAATAGCTTCATCTTACGTAATATAATTATTTACCTTCATCCGCTCCTACTTTCGACTCGCAAGGAATATAGACACCATAATAGACTTGCGCTGGTTCTTCCTCTACGGGAGATTTTTGAACAGGATTTTCTGTCTTAGGTCCCAGAGGGCTAAATGAAAGTAACCGTGAAAAAATCCCCAGGCCCTTCTGAGTCGGTGAGGGAGGCGAGCTTTTGGCAATACTAGGCTCCACCTTCGCCTGCTCCTCAACCACACAACTCGACATTATTTACAAATTCTCGATCGTGGCCAAAACGATAAACAAATAGTTTGTCGGGCTCATGTAAACAGAGGAAGGTAAAAACACAACATTACACCGATGCTTGAATGTGTACTTGCAAATGTTAGTGTGGAGCTATTCGGATGGGTGTTACGAAAATGTTCAGTTCGATTTTGAGCACAAAGCAATCCTAGAAATAAAACTGATTTTTCAAAGTAGCACGATGACGTTTCTTGCTGGGACGATTTCAACGACCAACAACACAAATAAAAATAAACTGTTGAAAATTCATTGCGATCTGTGACCAACCTAATGAAGAGAATGAAAAATGATTGCTGCGTAGTTCTTAATCAGAAAATGTGATGGCAGGGCTACTAAATTAGTTTTTTAAGTGGGTCGCAATAGGAAAGCAAAATAAGTAGGATCGAACGGACAATCTTGATTTTTATTTAACATAGTAACTTTTATTTTTATATCCATTTATAGGAAGCATTAAATTGACATATTATATTTATTATTTTCTCAGTTTTAATATATAATTGTAACATTTCATTTAATGTTAGGTTAACTCGTTTATTTGTGTTTATTTCTAAAACCTATAAGATTAAAAGCCAACATACTTATCATGGCATTCAATTATGAAATAAAAAGTGTTCACAAATGAGACAATCTAATATATGTCTCACATTAGGATATTTCTTGCATAAAAAACACATCGATTCCACATTTGATTATTTTTGATCATCTTCCGACTCTAATTTTCAAGGTTTGCATTTTAATGATTTCAAAATGTAAACCTAAAAAATTATGGTGATAATCTAATATTATTTTATAAATTATTGTTTCAATATTTACAAGTAATATGCGGATCCTTCAATGTATTCAGAAGCGTTGTACATATGCGATAGAGTAATCCGATAAATGATACATTTGAGAAATAGATACACGTTACGTCGTGCGCCGTCACCAGTGGATGGAATGCCAGCGCACCACGCCACCAGCTAGACCCAGTCTGTGGGTTAATAAACATTGTTGTCGGAATGCCTGTCTTAGATGGATGTGGGTGGTGGTCTGAATAATGCAAAACACTTTATAACACTAAGAACAATTTAATCACATCGTATAAATCAAACCCGACATTGTGAGCACGAGCAGAGTCTTTCATCTTCTTTACACGCCTTAGATCCATCCACTGAATTTGGACGCTATTGGTTACGAAACTGACACTATGTTTATGGTTAGGTTAGAGGTTGAAATGTTACTCGAATCACACTTGGCTGCCATGGTGTGATGAGGCAGCCGGGGTTCCGGATCACTACGAGGCCGGACCAAAACATCTCTCGACTTCTGAAGACTTCCAAAAGGCTCTATCTTGACGTTGCAACGTGGGCAGTGCTCGTCCCGCTTCCATTGCACGCTCGCAGCCTACCGCTCGTTCCCGCAGAGTCCCTTCTCTCTTGTTCTGCCGCGAAAATAATCCTCCAATTGTCGATCTCCATCGCCAATACTATCTTGGCGGAGCGCCGCTCGGCACTCGCCTCACGCACCTCCCCGCTCGGGAGCTCGCACCGAAGTCCTCCTACTCTCCCCCGACCTCTCTCTCCACCGGTCCCTGCCCATAGTAGAAGCATTATTTAAGAAGTTTCCACTTTATGCAAGTTTCCTCAAATTCGGTTGCATATCTAATAATAATCAGATAACATATTCTACAGCTCTAAGTTTTGAAACTTTCAACTGCTACTTCTACTATTTAATGGCTTATGGCTTCACGGCCCATTTAAAGTCTTCGCCTGATGTACGGCGCCAGACGTCACTGTCCCAGGCCAGCACACTCAACTTAGGACAGGAAACTTTCAACTACCCATAGCAAACAATAACTACTTTTCAACAATCGACGACTACCCAAAATGACCCAAAACGCGGTCAATTCGGTTCTTATCTATGATCAGGTTACAACTGTTTTTATCATAGAGAGTATTTTGCCATTTGGCAGTGTTATCCATAGATATGAAATGAAAATGGTGCTAGTGTTATGTTGGTAGTAATAACTATTTTGCTATTTTGCATTGGTATTTTGATATTATTTTGACAACTCGAACATCAGACAGCTTTGTGTGGATTGAACGATTGAAATCCTAAAACTTGTATTACTGAGTACGTGCTTTTGTCTAAAAAGTAGTATAAATAAGGTTTAAAAAAAACATATTTTATGTTATAATATCTTAAATTAAGTGACGACTACGAATTTTTGTGATTGATTTGATGAAAGTAAACAATCAACACACCCGCGTTATGATTCACCTTCTAATTTACCAATTATACTGATCGTATTTTTATCTTTTATGAATTTTAGAAAATACAGTAATCATGGAGTGGTTATTCGGAAAAAAGATGACTCCTGATGAGATGCTGAGGAAAAATCAGCGAGCCTTGAATAAAGCAATGCGAGATTTGGACAGGGAAAAAATGAAAATGGAACAGCAAGAAAAAAAGGTCATCGCCGACATTAAAAAGCTAGCAAAGGAAGGTCAAATGGTAAATATGAAGTAATATGTAATAAATAATTATATTATTTCGATTTAAAAAGTTTTATTTTTAATTTTTTTGACAATGGTATCCACCGGCAATTCTGTAGAGATAACTAAATCCTATTCTACAACTATACGCAAATCTATCTTTAAAAATTTATTACAAATTATAAAAATTCTTCAGTTGTCAAATATCTCTGAATTGTTTTAAATAATTTCCGTGTTGTCAGTCTGTTTTATTATTAATATTTTTTAATAATAAATTATTTATTAAGTGTAAATGAAATTCAGTGGATATCAATATTGTCCTTCGTACAGTTTTCTTCAAATCCAAAGATGGATGACCTTAGCTTGGATGTAAGATAGGATATGAATATGCTCACACTATAACATATTTTGGCTATGAAGAAGTGGACTGATTATACCCAATTGAATGTTCTATTGCTTCCAAATTCAAACCACCGTAGTGTTCAAATAATCAAATATTGTTACGGAGCCTTTGGGCCCTTGAGGATAGGAAGCCATAAGGGCCGCCACCGATCTAGCTCAGTCTGGGTCTTCAAGTGTGTATGTGTACTCTGTTGTCGCCTGCTATCTCAGATGAGATGATAATGGATTCAAGGGCAAACTCTACTTTTCACATTACACAATTTATCTCAACATTGAATGAATGTAAAATGTGTTGTGTTTTCTTTCTTGAGGTCAACATTCCTTTGAGGGAGGTCACTTAGGTTACTTATTTAGCACATTATTAACCAAGGCTGCCGCGGGGTGCCGAAGCTGCCGTGGACCCGAGCTGCCGCACATCCGCGCCAGAATTCATCTGCTCCAGGAGATTTCCCAGGCGCCATCCTGTTTAAGCCATGTCCAAGTCACCCATCCATTCGGCCATCACTCGCATGCCATCTTTTTCCTTGTTGCAGCGGGATCTCTCCTCAACCCGCGGGTTGACCAGGCCCATATATCTCTGGGTCCACCGCGGTGATCCTATTCTTAATCACCGATACCTCCCACCGTCATTTTCCTTCGGATAGCGGCGCACTAACCCGCTACTCCCTTTCCAAAAGTGATGCTTCACTTAGCTCCCCACTAGTCAGATTCTCGTCCCTGATTCATCCATTTAGACAGCCAATCATAAGTCTGTAAAGCAGGCTACCAACGTAAATTCAAACATCACATCATTCAGTTTGATTTTCCATTGAGGACTTGTAGATCAGAAAAGGCATCGCATGTGTAAAATTAAATGTGTTCATGCAATCACTTAATTTATTCATAAAAGGTTACTTTTGATATGTGACTGGACATATGTGAAGTTACAGGCGAAGTTTTAAAGCGGAACTCTGCATGATTTATTACTAGCTGGTAGCAGGAGGAATGATGCCCCGAGTGGGACAGGCCAGCAATGTGTACAGCCACTCATTCGCGCTCTGGCAGTGCACCGTGCATACGGTGCAAATTTAATTTAGTTTGCACTTTTATAGATGCTATTCTATGTTAAACTCACCATAGCATGTTGACACATCCTCTGCAATCTATGCCACAGCTGTAACCAATGTTCCCTCTAATTTTGGATCATGGTGTGCGTATAAACAATATTTTGTGCCATTTTAAGGACCAATGCTATTATTTGTGTGCTGTGGGAGAAAATAAGAAAAAAATATTGTACCAGTATAAGGCTACTGGTAGGACTTGGATAGACCACATTACTAATGAACATGTATTAACCGTTCCCTTACTGTGATAAAATAAAAACGTGTGTTCCGGTGCTATAAACTCAGTGTACATATAGACTTTTGCGATTTTTAAGTCGGATTAATATGAATATTTTACGTATCCTGATTTACTACACAGCGTAGTAGCATGGGAGGTATTCTGGCACACAAAAAGATTGTGCGCCGTAAAATATCATTTTCAGAGCTGCGATCCGTCACGGCCCTGCGAGGTGTGATCCTGTGCGGCACAGAGATATTCACATAATTAAAGGCAATGTTAACTCAGTTTACATCATGGGAGAGGAAAGGTTAAGATGTATAAATAACAACTATCAAGGAAAGCTCCGGTCACATTCTCCGCCATAATGAAAAATATGATCTTTTACAATTCAATATTATTAATTACAATTCGAGATTACCGTAGCTACATAACATCCGAAAGTGGTTCAATGTCCAAAATGTTGGTGTGCACAAAATAAATCAACATACTGCAACAAAATTGCCACCCTTCGATAGAAGGCGCACGTAAAGAAGTTTTTATAAAAATTGTGTTCACAATATATTTTTTTGTGGCGCCCGCACACCTTAGAGGGAACATTAGCTGTAACATTATATTTAACACTAACAGTTTATTACTTGAAATTATATTGTATACACTACAATCTAATAATAGTGTTGCTGATAGAATGAAGACTATTTACGTTCACTTATTCGTAAGAATTGTCATAGGTGGTTCCACCAATCTTCGGTGAAATTTACTTTGCGATGGAAGAGTAAAAACAGTAAAGCATTGTAGTCGAGATGTTTTAGCATAGAAGGTGAGGTTAGTTGGTTGTAATAAAATGCAAATGTGTGGCCTGGCCACCTGCCTATTTACTGATTACAATTTTTTGAACTATGTAGGATTTCATAGAAAGTTGTGCACGGTGCAATTGCGGTGAAAAGCACTAAGGCGACACATGCTTTGGAGGTAAAGGTGTCTCACGGCACTCATAAATTTCCAATGTATGACATTTCCAATTTCTATCAAATAATAATAATACTAACACGATAATAATACTAAAACAGGGTATAGTCCGGTGATAAATAATTGAATGAGTGAATTTTTGGACACGACATGACAGGACATGAATTTGGTTGAAGGACATTATATGACTTTTGACTGACACAGACACTGGTAACAAGTAAGGTATCGCAATGTCACAGTTATTGTTTTGTCAATTATTTAATGCTCACTAATGTGTTATGTGAGATCATAGGTAGCCCACACTTACTGCGTATTTAGGCTATAATTTGAAACCACTAAATTAATCAAACAAGATACAAGTTTCTCTGGTAAACCAAATATGTGTACCAAAAAAGAATATCATTTTTTCGTTTACCGTTTTCAACGGTTAGTTGCGCTTTGACTGCCGCCCTTACACAACGTGTTTTGTGTTATTCTGGTGACTATACATATCAAGAGTAAATTGTAATTTATAAAACTGAACTTTAACAACCCTATTTACAATGGACCAATTTGTACCAAACAAAGAATTTATTCGAAATTTGATGTTGTATCATTTCTTGAAGAAAGTGACAGCAACAAGTGCAATTAAAAATATTTGTGATGTACTGGGAGATGTTTTGGATGCTCGCAAGTGTCAAAAAATTTTGGTTAGGAAATTTTATTTTAAAAAATAGCCCTGTAAGTGGAAGACCTATTAAAGTGGATGACGTTATACTGGCTACCCAAATCGAAAACAATCCAACTTTATTTATTGAAAAAATCTTATCTTAAAAAAATCAGTAAGTGTTGAGACGAGGAAAATTGACAACAACAATTAAGCGATGAACACCTAGGCAATCGAATAGACCCATGTGAACAACTTCTGAAAATGAAATCAGAAACGCCATTTTTACAACATCTGATAACTGGATAATGGGTGCTATACTCGAACCAAGGACGCAAAGCAATGGCTTTTGAAATGTCAGGTAGTGAAACCCACCGCTAAACCCGGCCTCACAATGAGAAAAATCCTTTTGTCTGTTTGGTGGGACTGCAAGGGCATTATTCACTTTGAAGCACTCAAACCTGGACAAATGATAAATGCAAAATTGTATTGTGAACAACTGTACCATTTATTATTTTTATCTGGTCCCTCATTTGAGGTATTTGACTTTGAAATCGCCAAAAATTGAACATTTTGAAACTTTGATGCCAAAAAAGCAGGAAGGGTTCCTAACCCAAACATTAATTCTTCATAGCTGGATACTACTAGCCAGTTATAACAAAAAAAAATCCATCATATAGTTCCAATCTCCAGTCATCGGTGAGTATGCTTCCAAATTTGACATATTTCAAGGTCATTCATAGTCATGGTTTATATATAATTTTCTATCATTTCTATAACCCTATTATGTCTTTTTCGTGTTAGTGAAAACCAGAATCTTTTATGAGAGGATGTTGCACACAGAGACTATTACCACAATGTGAATTTGTTACTTATTTTTATGACACACAGACACTACTATTATAAGTTGAAATTGTTGCTTATTTTTATTGATTAATAATACTATAAATTATTATTTGCTTTGCGCGGCGTGCCGCGGGATTGGGAATACAATAAACCTTTGCCCACCCCTCGGTACGTCGCCTATGTTATTTAAATCTAGTTTAATTTAGTGCCGTGGACACAGTAGAAATAAATAAATGTCGTAGTCCACGGCACCCATACAAATTATCCCGCCAGTGTTCACATTTTTCTAAAACGGCCTTCTCAGGGCCGTGAGAATGGGCCCTCCGCTCAACTCACTTAACGACCATTATTCGGAACAACGAAATTACCGAAAAACTAGAATAACTCAAAAAGGAACACTGGCCGGATAATTCTTATTGCGGGATATCACGGGTCGCGATATACACTACAGAATTCCCTACTCGTGATATCCCCCCTTGTTAGATTTAGCACATATTTGTATTTATTAGTCTCCGGGAAACGGTTTCTGCCGCCTGTCAGCCCGCGACCGAAAAATGAAGCGAAGTTGCGCTGTTCGGCCGGCAGGCGGCGACAACCACCGCGTCACTCAGGGCGCGGTCAGGCTTGTAAACGCGCCCTGATTGGCTCGGTGGGGGATTTTGGGATGGCGGGCGCTGCTAACGGTGCATGTCCACCGAACTTGAATAAATACAAGGCCGCCGCAGTATGGAGCTCACTTTCGTCAAACGTCTCGTCTCATACACATCTTCATACTGCGGTGCGCTGAGTACACCTTTAGCAAGTGTTTTTCATTTCGCATCCCGCCTCATCCTTCGGAACCTCGCCGTCCAGCAGCCTTCATGCCCGATCCCTCGATCCGGTACCGACTTTCGAGTCTGTGACCGCCGACGGTTTGGAGCGAGTGTGAAGATCTCGACTTCGGTCGGGTGAATCCGCTCGTGCCCTAGTGAAGCGACTTGAGGCGACCACTTTTTTGTTTGGTTGGCAACAGAGAAGAACAATACATATTTTTCAAAACCTGTGCAAAACCCTGTTTTTGTCTGATGCTGGAAAGAATATTGAACCTAGATCCAAGATGATGGCAGATAAAAATAAAATAAAAATTGTTTTGAGTTATACACTGATAAGGTTATGTATGGTAAAAATATCTGAAATGGTCAAGCAACCACACCTAGGTGATTTCACATGGAGTAACCCGTACGGCATACCGTTTCCAATGTTCCAAGTTCTTTAACTTCCTTCATTCTCTAATTCTGTGACAACAACCAAGTTTGACAGCAATTTCCGTAAAGCAAAATAACGAGTGTTTCCTGATTTTATCCTGCTATTTATTTCTTTTTGAATACAGTCATTATTGCTTGTCCTGTATATTAATCCAACTAATAAATAAAAAATATTATATTTCAAGGATGCTGTGAAGATAATGGCGAAAGATCTGGTCAGAACCAGGAGGTACGTTAGGAAGTTTATGCTGATGAAAGCAAATATTCAGGCTGTATCACTCAAAATACAGACTCTTAAATCTCAAAACACAATGGCTGTTGCCATGAAGGGGGTCACACGAGCCATGATGAGTATGAATAAACAGTTGAATCTACCTCAAATTCAGAAGATATTACAGGTTTGTGCTTGGAACACCAGATTGATTACCTTGAACACACAAATAAGTTTTATTTTTCGTGTTTTGTTTTTGTATATTGATACATACTGTGATATTTATATTTTTTAAAACTTGCATAATTGATTAGTCATTTGAAAAATAATATGCACTACATTATTAATATATACCAACCATCATTCATCTACAATATAATAAAGGTGATCCAAAGTCAACCATTATTTTAAAAATAACTATTTTTTGTCCTTCAGGGTTAAAAATGTCATTTGACATATCTCAATTAAAAACTATACCATTAACTAAAATGAGTCCATATATGGTTGAGCAGTGCATTGAAATTGTAAAAAAGTGCTTTTGGGCAATGTCTATTTTTGGCAGGATGGGGCTACGTGCCACGTACTACATGGGGAAATAATAATAATACATTTATTAGGTTCACTTTTTACATCTATTATGTACTTACATTGATAAATAATGTCTAACAGTCTGACATATTACTCTTCCAAATTAATATTCATTAAATATACATTTTCACCTAGTTAATTACAGTAAAACCGCGATATAACGAAACCCTATATAGCGAAAAATGACGTATATCGAAAAAAAATCGAAATTTAGTCCCTAAAACCAATTTGTCATACAAAAATGCATTTATATAACGAAATCCCGATAATATTACGTATAATATCCCGTACGAAAAAATGCCAATACATTTACGTAAATTTATAACGAAATAAAAAAAATGTTAAAAGATGAAAATATTATTTCGCACTTACAAAGCCGCGCCGCTGCATGTGCCGTATGCGAACGGTTTTATGGCCTTTTCGGCGGTGCGCGGTGGTTTGCCGACAAGATAGTAAAACAATTCAAACTTCTTCTTGGGTTCATAGTATCATATTTTGAAGTGGTTGCCCCAGCCGTTAACCGGTAATAAGTACCTTCGTAATTTATACACACTCATTTTATAAAAATGCACGCCGCATTACAACTGTAAAATTTTTATTTTTGAATTATTTTTTATGTTCATGCCCAAAACTATGTTTGAAGCGGCTTACATTTAAACACAATTAAAATATTGTTTTGTGTTTGCAATATTCTGGAATTTACAAAAATATCTTCCAATTGGTGTTGAATAGGTTCTGTTCTTAATTTAATTCCTTTGATTATCCATTTGCTTATCTGTTTTAATAACAAAACTATGTAGGTATTCAGTTCCCTATGGCCTTCTTCCCCCTTTGTTTGCAGAATTTGCGATCTTTTTTGAAGCCGCGCAACATTTTTTTGCGACGGCGCGTAACATATAATAGGATTTTTTTTATTTATTTCGTTATATGTGGGAATTCGTTATTACGAATTTTTATTTTTTGGGCCCTTGGATTTCGTTATATCGCGGTTTTACTGTACTATGAGTGTTGCATAATATTTCAAATATCAGGCATATGTACCGAGGGTATGCATATAAAATTTGGTAAAATAAATACAACATCAGTAAGAAAGTAATATATATTTGGGTACCCTGCTTGCTACACTAGTAATTTACTGTATTATAGCAGACAGTGTTCCTCTATAATTATTACATCAGAAATTTCCTGAATGCTTAATTTCTCATTTCGGATCAATTGGCCACCCAGATCATGTTTTTGCATTTATGTGAAAGATAAGGTCTACGCTAATAGTTCAGAAACAATTCAAGCACTTGAGGTCAATATCCAAGATGCTATTGGTAAAATAGGACCTCCATTATGCAAAAATACCTCAAATAACCGTTGAGTTTGGATCGCCCTGTACATTATTCGTGTTAGAAGACCTATACATATCTTGTTTCTCATCTTTTTGAAACTGGTATTTAACCATGTTGTTTTTTTTCAGGAATTTGAGAAACAATCAGAAATAATGGATATGAAGGAAGAAATGATGAATGACGCTATGGATGACGCGATGGAAGATGACGATGAAGAAGAAGAGAGGTATTCTATGAATAGAATAATGTGAAATATTTGATTTTACTGACCGCTAATTGTGTCAGACCAATAGACATTTTGCTATGACCAATGATGGGTCATAAGCATGTTACTCATTGTGACATGAATATTATTGTAACTTTTATTATACAACTAGCTTTTATCATACATTCTAGGACAGTGATGGCGAACTTATGACACGTGTGTCAAAGGTGACATGCCACAGCGGTTTGGGTGACACGCCAGTATTCACTAATATTGGAGTTATCAAAGAACACATGTCCCGCCACCAGACGTCTACCCAACAACAACGTTCAAATTTATCACTACGCACATATTACATATGTATCTCTTTTGGGTCTCACTTTGTGAAAAAAACAATTAATTGACATCAAATCAAAGACAGATTTCCAATTTGAAAAATGATTGTTTAGAAACAAACACATCCACTTAATTCATAATTCACAAGAAATTGACTCATTAATTCAATATAATGGATTAATTAATTTTAATATTTTCCAATCGCAGGACATTTCTGGGTTATTATATAATACATATATATGTAACGGTCAAAATGATTTTTAATGATACATACACAAGCTCACATTATATTATGCGTCCTTATTTTAATATACACTGGTACTTTGGTATACGTCCTATTTGGATGCAAATTTTTTTATTTGGCAATGACTCGCGTGCATCAAATGGTGCGCGCTAATGTCCTCGGTCTCGTTCGGCAGAATTCGGTTTTTGGAGAGGGGGCATCTCTGCCACGACTACCCACGAGCGTCAGTACAACTGTTTGTACCATTCGGTGAACGACGCTCGCTATAACTCTGTAAATTTTGCATGATTTTGTGTTTTTACACAATTTTTTTTGTAAATTCATTAACCATGAGTTCTAAGAAAGTTAATGAGAAGAGCCAAACAATGAAGGAAATGATTAGGCTCACCATAGAAGTAAAAAAAGAGATTATTAAAATTATTAAAAGTATGAAGGTGGCATGCGTATTCCGGGACTTGGCTGCTGCATACCATATGCCAAGAACGATACGATTATGAAAAACAAAGACGCTATTAAATCTGCTAAGGTTGCAAAGGGGGTGAAATCGATTAACAAACAAAGATCAGGGATGTTAGTTGTTGAGAAATTACTTTTGATCTATATAATAAAAAAACAGTGTGCTGGCGATAGTGTATCGAAGGCAATGATTTACGAAATGGCAAAACTAATGCATGTCAATCTTTTGAAATCTTAATCTTCAACCTGTTCAATTTTAATTTAATTGCTTATGTATTTATATATTTTAGTATTGAGCAATGTTTAATATATTTTATACAACCCCATCAATGTATAATATGCTAATAACAATAGGATTTTTTTTCATGGGAATGGATCAATTCATTTTCCCTTTATTTCTTATGGGAAAATTATTTGTTTGGTGTACGTCCTGTTTGGTAAGTTCAAAGGTCTGGAACGGATTAAAGACGTATACCGAGATACTACTGTATTTACTTTGTTCGCTACGCCATTTTGTTTGACTCTTATTCTCAAAATGATGACTGCTTTAGTACAACCTTGTGACCCTTCAAGATGGAGAATTGGTGACTTTGTAGATGTATCAATGTATGAGAAATATAATGAACATATAAATTAAAGAACTCGTATTTTGTATTTTTCAGTGATGCTGTTGTTTCTCAAATATTGGATGAGTTAGGATTGCAACTTAATGACCAGCTCTCTGGTTTACCACAAGCAACTGGATCTTTAACTGTGACAGGTAATATATTAAGAGTTAATTAATATTACGACTATCGTCGGTCTAATATTAAATTATTTATTTTAATTATAAATATTTTGTTCAATTTTAATTAATTTTATTCTCAATAAATATATAATTACATATACCATCTTAGTTTAAACACTTGCAATGGGTATATTTGTGTGGATCTCCCGTTTTGAAGTATAATTTCAGAAGATCTCTGTTAAAATTAATATTGTTTTGCCATCAAAAATAATCTAATTTTCATCTAAATGCTAAGATATATAGGTCCATATGCATCTCTGACTTAATTCCACAAAATAATATTCTTCATTAAAAATTCTAGTATAAGGGCCGGTTGTGTGATTAATAGTAAATTTTTACCATGGAAGTTTTTACTATAGTAACTTTTTACCATTGCCCGTGGTAAAAATTGATTTCGGGTTGTCGGTACTTCAAATTTACTACTGTCAACGACAATCTCGCCTCTCAGTGTGGCTTTATTCGTCCCTGCATTCAAGACCTGTCACTTTTGTGGCAATTTTTTTTGGATTATGCGCTAATATACATTAATCAACGAGATCATCTTCGGACGAACTCTCATCACTAAAATAGCAGGATATTGAATGATTAATTGTTGTATACTGCAACAAAGTATCAATGTGACAGATGATTTTTGAAACAGCTGTGAAAAATTCGCCATATTTATCCATCGATTCACCTTTTTCGGCAATCTTTTTTTTTTATCATAGTTAAAAGTTACTGTTGATCACACAATATCACGATCCCTAAGAATAAGTATAATCAAGTTCACCTCGGGCCCCTAATAACATTGAGTAATTTATGTTTACAAGCGGATGTTGTTGTGACTTTTAAGAATGTTTGATGATGTTTTCTCATCTTTATTTTATAGTATATATAAGGCGTATTTATCTTTGCAAGAATAGTTACAAATTTACATTGTACTTATCTGTGTTGAGAACTGAATGTGTGGATGAAAAAATTCTTACTGTACAGGCTGTCGAACGGTTATATCGTAGCATTTAGGGCAGAATTAAATAAATAAATAAAAATATAGGTGTCCCAAAAAAATGTATACACTTTAAAAATATATATTATTTTCTATTATAAATTCATATTAATGAGCTAAATTAGTTTTTTTATTTCAAATCAATGACAAATGTAGATTTTTTTAAATTATTGCAAACTTTCAAACTTGTCCATTTAGAACTAAGTTTAATTTATGTCAGTTTTGCACCATCAACCTTATCTTTTACGTGTCCCCATAAAAAAAATGCAATGGTGCGAGATCCGAAGATGCAGAGCATGTTGAATTGTATTTCTTCATCAAAATAGGTCCTCATATCACAATGGTAGTGGGGATGTGCTGGAAATAAAACTCCTCATTAACAACTAAAACTTTTCTAACAGGTTCACTGGACACTTAAAATACAATGGACGCTCGATTTTGGAACTCCTGTGTATATTTTTTATTGGGACACTGTATACTAAATAATATTTTGAAAGGTTATTAAAAATATTGAAACTTTTATCATTCCAGTTAATTTGCAACCCGGTTAATACAAGTCCAGAAAATTGAGAGTGTATTGTATATTCTACCCAGGTCATACATCTTTGGTAATTGGCAACAGATTTGGTTTTGCAGTTTACAAAACTACATAATGCGTGTAATTTGTAGGAAACAAGCAACCCGCTCAACCGACGGCTGCGGCTGTGGGGGGAGGTGGCGGAGGCGGTGTAAGCGATGCTGATGCAGATCTCCAGGCCAGGCTGGACAACTTGAGAAGAGAATAAGCACACACTACTTCTCAAAATGTACTTATCGGGTTGCCAACTTGATGCTTTTCGTTCTGCACAATTTGATAGCGAAATTGTTTTAATTGCTTTGGAAAGAGATTTTTAACAGAATAAATGGATAGTTGATCTAGAAAGAAAATAAGAAAATTGTATATTGTATATACAGTCTTAATACAATCACACAACACAATTTCCTAGAAAATGAGCTGGAACAATGTTGTAGATTACTTTTGACATAAATACATGTTTAACCCATCTTCTGATAGGGTATGGAGTTTTATGATTATTTATTTTTTAACAAATAACTTAAATAGGCCCAGCAATGAATATTGCATAATTTATAAAAATCGCTTAGGCTTATTTTGTGTAAAATCATTTACAGTCATTTTATTGTAAATTATAAGCAAAGTTAATGCAAGCATGATGCTCAACATTATAAAATATGTGAATAGAAGTGAGGCTAACTTCACAGTACAGGTTCATGGTGCTTCCGTGTTATGATTTTTATGAGGGAAAATAAACACCATGTGTGACATCGGCCACTTGTAACGATTGTAACTTGTGTCAACGTACCGCTAATAATTATTACCTACCTAATGTTACAATCTCAGTTATGTATTTGTGTTAGCACATGATGGGAAATTAGAGTTAAGTATTATGAAGGGTATCTATCGCTAAGGTGATAATCGCAGGTAGAAGAATCTTGAAAAATTTAATTCAGTAATCAACAAATACAGATCCAAATTTTGTGTAGAAACTGTATCTATTTTTCATGAACGCGAGAAATATTAAAAGTGAATTTTCCTACGTGGATAAAAATAGTTTGAAAAATGAAGGTAGGTCGAGATCTATGCCCGTATTCACCGCACGCAAAACATTTATTAATTTTGTTACCATTCTCCGGTGATACTTGTATACAAATTATTATTAGAACTTTTTGATGAAGTGGCAGAATTATATCTCGACCCACCTTCATTTTTCAAACTATTTTTATCCACGTAGCACACTTTTATTTCTTCACTATTAACGGGTATAGAGTTTTGTACGATTCTACGGTAATTTAAAGAGTGAAAAAAGATATAAAATTCTGTTTTCCAGCAACTAGTGGTGCCTGATAAGAGGGAGTTTACTGTACGTAGTTTGTAAGTGTGTGCGAGAGAAGAAAAGAGTGAAATGGATAACTGTTTGGGCTCTCGCACAATACCATTTCAACAGATTCAAACTATGGTTTTGTTTATAAGAAATAATACATACAACAGTTAGGGCGAGTGCACAACGATGACTTTCTGTCGTGATTGCGAGGGAGAGTGTATGGCAGTGTGCATACTGATGACTAAATTTTCAAACGATAGAACAGTTGATGGCGAACTGCCGTACAATTGTTGTTTTACAATTGTGCGCTTGCTCTTACATAAAATTAACTTAAAATGAACTTTAATAATATTTTAGGAGGAAAATATTATAGTATTTACACCTGTCAAAGCTTAAGCTGTGTTGTTTTAATATATAAATTTCGAATGTTTGGCAACCCAAAAGGCATAATATTTTATGTAAGATATAAAAATAGTCATATTAATCGCAGTCTCGATTGCGATGTAACTTTGCGCCTTAATATAACATTACATGTTAAACACAATATTATATAGTTTTTTTATTATAAAAATATTTATTTTATAGAATTCAATAATTATAACATATAATTACAATAAAAATTCCATTGTTAAGTTGGTGTTTTTTTATTTAATCTCTCAAACGTAATATAAATGATTTCCAGTTAAATAATTATTCTGGTAATATGTACAACTCGACTGTAGTTGACTCTCCAACCCAAGCCTTCAAGTGGCAACACCGGATATCTCAATTTATTGCGATGACTTCACTGTTCTTTTTAAATCTAGCAGGTGTACGTTTGGAAAGCCTTGATATTTAATACTTTGGCATTAAAACTGAGCATTAAAGGGTTGCCACATTAAATAAATAAGTATTGGAAGTAGCATTAGTCACACAGAAAACAGTTTTATTCCTCTCCTAAAAAGTGATGAAAAATGAAATAGCCGGTGTTGCCAGTTAAGTAACGAAATGTTTGGATTTCGCATAATTAGTCAGAAGTTTACAAATAAACAAATGCTCTGCAAGCAAGAAACTATCTGTGTATGGATGAAGAGGTGTAGTATTGCAGATAAATCTAATCTCTGATGATACTAATTGCCACATAGGTAACGAAATATTGCATGGATGACATGGACATTGACCTACGTAATTTTTTTAAATGACGACATCATTTAAAAAAATATTCCAACTAGATAAGGGGGAGGTTGGGACTACCCGTGCAGTGCACCATGTATCAGCTAGGATTATTAATAAACATGTTTAAGAATTAAGAATATTTTTAGTTCTTTAAGAGGTGATAAAAGAGGAGGAGAGTCTCTGGAGGATAATAAATAAAATTAGTTTAAAAATGTAATTCAAAAAAACAGACAAGAATTTTTTTTATTAATATGTATACATTTTTTCTGACAGTCTAATTATATCGCCCTAGGAGGCCAAAAGAGTGCCTCAAGTGCCATTACTTAAATATTATTCAGGTAAGCATTTAAACATTAAAAAATCATTATCAGATATGTTTATGCCAAAAGATTGTGTTAAATGTGTTTGAATTAGAAACAAATTCTATTATACAAAATAAAATTCATTTAAATGTGTAAAATTAATACATATTTTACAATAAACATAAACCGATGTATTTTTATGAAGGTACTAAGTAACTTTGTTCACATTGAAAAATCAATGATGTTTATGATTTTAATATTCCATTGGAGGTTGAAGGGTATTTTTATTGTAAGTAGATAAAAATGAGACAAAAATATTTATTAAGACATCATGACTGAACAAAAATCTATATACATATACAGTGGAACTACGACTTGCGAGTAGCTTGACTTTCGAGTATTTTGAAATACAAGCATATTTAAAAAATAAAAATTGACTACATAGGAGCATTGAGTAACTTGTTGATGTAGTGATTAAGACGCTGGCCTAGCGATCTAGTGGTTGGGGGTTCGCGCCTCGTTCCAAGAACCAGCAAGTTAGTCCTATTTTCATAGTACAAGCGTTTAGCTTAGTTTGAAAATAGTAAGAATATTGATGTGACATGTATTCCGTATACGCATCTCTATTTTTTTTATTTTTTAAATGTCTCGATATACGAGCAAAAAATGTATTGCATAACTTTAAAAAAACAATGCCTGGTCTTAAACCCATGAAAGACTGTCACACCCTCTTGATGTGTGCTAATGCGAGCGGTGATTTTAATGTTAATGCCTTGCTATTATTCCGAGAATTCCAACAGCAAGGCTTGGGTCACTCATATTTTGTTTGTTGTGTGTCCTGCAGTGAAGACTTACCTTTTGGAAAAAAAAAACCACTCAAAATGTTGGTTATGGATTAGCGAGCGATTAATCTTTTCAACGACAATGTGATCTCACATTTTCATCAAATCATCAAAAAGAATAGATGTATAGGTTCCTGGGTAAAGTTCCACGAAAAGAAAAATATTGAGCCATCGAGTGATTCCGATATGGATAATTAATAAATATAAAAAGTTAATGTATATTTTGTATTAATTATTTTGATATGAATATTTTTGGATCTTGGAACGAATTAAGATTGAGTTTACTGAATGAATTATGCTTGTAAGTAGAGGTTCCACTGTAGGTGAATAACAGTGAAGAGGTAAATTGACTCACTGGTGTGTGATTGAATGATACCAACAGTGGTGTAGTGCTAAAAAAAGAAGTACCGGAACATTACTCCCCTTTAGGGTGATCAGTGAGATTTCAGTTTATGTGAACCTGAAGACCCGACTCCACTACACTACTGGATATCAGTGATTGAAAACTGTGACCGTGATCACAATACATATACAAAATAAACAAACAAAAAACTAGTCCTTAAATAGTAATCAATTATACTATTCCATCATTATAAAATATTAAACCATTCATTTGCAGAAAAAGCTTCCTAAATAAGTATGTACTTAAATAAAATAAAAATTCAAAATATAACAAACCGTGAAAAATTTCATTATTTAATAAAGTATTTTAGTGAACAATATTTACAGATGAGAATCACAAATCATGGTATTTTCAGAAACTCAATCACTAACACTGTTAGTAATTGTGACTCAGAGACATTAATGATTGACTCACCGTTCATGATTCTAAGCTCATCACTAATGAATGATGCTTTTAACTCCGATTACCTCCCACTTTATTATTTATAGATTTGCACTTTTTTGCAGAACTAATTAAATAATTTAAATAAATATTTCATTGCACCTGCTTTATTGTAATCCAGTTTTTTTTTTATTATTGATTGTCTCTGCATATGTAATGTTAAAAATTTGGAATTTGGACCACGATCCTTTGTTGTCAAAGGTCAATTCACGAACCAAACAATTAGAATATTCGTATTGGGTTGATTCATAAAAAAGTGCCTTTTTATACAACATGTATTTTTTGCAAACATCGGTGTATATTAAAAGTATTAAATTCAAACCCCAAAATGGACGATTTAAAAATATATCTCACAGAAACCAAAGAAAAAAATTGTTGAGTCTTTCTTTTAACCACACCCTCCTTATTCTCCAGACCTTGCCCCAATAGATACAGATTTCTACCTATTCAAGTCATTACATATTGCCAAAATTGGAAAAAGGAAGGAATTTTTAAATTGCAATCTAAATGGGAACTAGTACGTAGTTGTATAATGATCAATACATAATTGGTTAATTCATAATTGCAACAGACCTTATGAATTAACCCAATATTTTATTCAGTCCCCCCCTATTACAAATAACTACCTGTGGCTTGCTATACCTTGTCAAGACACATGTATTTAGACATTTACTTTTTGATGAAATCAAAATGTCAATTATTGTTGCTGATTTGCCATCTTTGACACATTGGCTTTCTAGGGGCTTATTATATAAAGTATTAAATATAAAGTAAGGTATTTTTCTACAGTTTATTCTATCACAGTCAGTATACAGTATTGAAAATATACAGTACATAAATATGATGTTTTACGGTTAGTTCTAAAATATTTTACGTAAAAATATTTGGTATGAATATATGAACCATGCAACTATTTCACAAAAATGTTCAGTCTTTTTCTAAGAGAAGATAATTAAATATGTTTTAAAATGTTCTTTTGAAGATGGAAAACAATTTTACAAACGTGTTGGTAATGCTATATAGATATATATATAATATTATTGAAAAGGAAGTTTCTTGTTTATCTCGTGTGAAGAATGTATTTTCGGGTCAGTGATGTCACTTAGCGCTGAGCTGCCGGACTGAAAAGACTTGCTCCACGATCATCTCATAGTAACACTTCACCAATAAGGCATCCCCTGAAGATGGGTAATAAGATTTACCCGAAACATTGGAACAACAATGGTCCTTCTCGAGACAACCAAATGCGGGATAACCAAGAAACTTTCTCTCTGACATTATACTCAACCCGTGAAAACCTCAAATTTAACATGTATAATTATGTATATGTAATTATTTGGTAAACTCTTGTTCAATGCAGTTGATAAGTTTTAAAGACAAGGCATTTGGTAAATCCACATTGGACGGTATTTGTATTCGGCTGCAGAGATCCAAGTAAATTAAAAGTTAAAAAAACATATAAATAACTATGTATTATTTAATATATACATACATATATGTATGCGGTAGTATGGCAAAGAATCTTATCATCTTTGTCCCCTTATCCCAGGAGGGCCGGGAGCCCAAAGTATCAACAAGGGGCTTCTATCTTCCCCTATCCTGCGCCACTTTAGTACGAGATACCCAGTCAAGGCCCAATATGTCTTCATACAATCTTTTCTGCTGTTTATTCCGGCTTAATCTGGGGTGTCCCACCAGCCGGCTTATTCATTCTTTCACTATGGCATTCGTTAGACGTATCCAAACCACCTTAATTGCGATATTTCTATATCTAGAAGTAAGGGCTCCATGTTGTGGGTCTCTCTCATGCCTCACTCGGTCCAATAATGTAACTCCTGCTGCTCCCCCAAGATATCTCATTTCGGCAAACTGAATTCCTAATCTCACTCCCCATTAGGATCCATATTTGCTGACCAATCTATATATGTATATTGCGCTTGGTCGCTGCTGTTATGAATATGCTAATATTAATTTACAATCTTTCCGCAATGTGCAATAGATGTCGTCGATGTCTAAATTTGTCAATATAATTACTAGATAATTTTAACATTGCAGTTCTAAATGGTTTTACACAAAATATCATATTTGAGATTTTTTGGATTTCCGGATTAAAATATAGATTCTACGGAAGCCCTGGTCACCACTGGCCGCACAGCGCCCACAATAGCCACCCACAGGGCCTAGCAATAGCCGATTTCTTTTCTGGTAGTATATTAAAATGGACCTATATACTTTAACTTTAACAGTCACTTAACTTGGATTTCTTTGTTGATCATATTAACATATTTTATTATTTTTTACTTAAAGATCAGCTTTATCATTAAGCAATGGAATACTCTTTTGACATATTAAGAATCATGATTAAATATCATACAATGCCAATTACCTACCAATACTCTTCAATGCATATCAAGGAAAATTGTTTTGTTTAATAAAAAACAAACACAATCAAGTATTTTCGTCTGGCAATACTAATTCATGATAATACAAAATAATTTTAACTTGGTAAAATAACCATTTTATTGAAATTGATGATAGAAAACTTGCATTGAACGAGTGATTACTTTGAAAATTGACAACATTGACATCAATAGTCTTCACTAATTATGAATAGCCTCTTTCTATAATATAATTTTTGGAAACCCTAATTTAAATGAAGGACCATTATTAATTATTAAGTATCCTTAAACTAATAAATAAAAAATCTATCAATTTGTATGTTACGACAGGAATGTATGACATTATTTCCTCTGCGTCTATATCTTTGGAATATAGCATGATGGTACATAATATAAATGATTAAATATTTCCCAAAGTTTTACAAAAATTTTCAAAAACCGAAACTTGTGGAAGTCATTTTGAATTCTTAACTTAGTTACTAGTAAATACATTTTACCTTTTTTAAAATTATTATTATTATTGTGCACCAAATGTAATTTGACAGTTAGATTGACATTAGATGTCTGTAATAAAATTGAAATGCATCAAATAGTAATATTCAGAAAAAAACTGGTACGCTAAACCTATGTAATAGATTCCAAAAAATGTAGTTTACAAGCCTTGGAAAAGACCATTTTTACAAATACGTATAACACAAAAAACTTACTCAATATCAGTTTTTAATTATTTCTGAATCATCACTCTTTGATATGTATATATTTTTTATATAAGATTTTCAAAATCAACATTTTGTACATCTATATTTATAGAGAAGCTTTAATGACAGATACTCTGTTATGCTGATTAAAAATACATTTTAAATAGACAACGTCAATAAAGACTTGACCGTATAAAATTCATGATTTATCTAAATCTATAAGGAACACTGAAAGATGTAGTCTGGATGATAGAAAGCTTTGATTTGTAAATAATATTAATTTTCAACAATATTTAATTGGAATCTTAATGAACAACAATCATTTTTCATATCAGTTTTGTTTTATTTTACGGCCGCCATAACCGCTTAAGAAACTGTGTTTTTGGGTTGGCTTTTAAGTTTTGAAGCAGATTTCCCCCTCAAATATGTTGTATCTTCTTTGGCACTATTAAGATTAATTTTCTTGCTATTGGAAGAATCGTCAGATCTTGCAATGCCACCACATT
This sequence comes from Eubasilissa splendida, assembly GCA_031772225.1. Classification (NCBI taxonomy): domain Eukaryota; kingdom Metazoa; phylum Arthropoda; class Insecta; order Trichoptera; family Phryganeidae; genus Eubasilissa; species Eubasilissa splendida. Next base: position 5,573,745 of record CM062864.1, read on the forward strand.
TATCCTTGGAATCTCGGGACTGCTCGAGGAGTTTTTGCTGAGCCAGCTTGTAGGTGGAACTCGAGTCTACAACGCTTAATGCGATTCCAAATTGTGCGAGATAATATGTTGACATAATGAAAAACTGCAAAATCAAAACAATTATTATGAATTATGACTGAATATAATGGTTATAGAGATTATTTTAAATGATAAATTAAATACTGTTGTACTATCATTGAATTTTAATAGTTTTAACATTTCAGTCATCTTTTGTTATTTTTACCTATTGGTAATAAAATTAATAAAGAACACAATAGGTAAAAAAAAAGTATGGAATATGCCATAAATTTCAAAATAATAACAGCTGGTAAATATTTCTGATATTTTTTTTAAATACAAACGCGTACACAGAATACATATCATATCAATATTCTTACTATTTTCAAACTAAGCTAAACGCTTGTATGTACTATGAAAATAGCACTAACTTGTTGGTCTCCTGGAACGAAAACCCCTGACCATTAGATTATTAGGGCAGTATCTAAAGCACTAGACCAACAAGCTACTCATATTGAGTCACATTGGTCACGTGAAGCTTAAATGTGATTTTCATTTAATTTTATTTAAAAAAATTTATTAAATATCAAACCACTGATAATTATTATTATGTAACAGTTTTTTTTAAATCTCTACATATATAAAATACAACGTTTATCTAAATTCGAGAATAGATGAATCAATTTTAATACTCCAGGGTATTGCACATTTTTTCTGAGAACCTATATAGCATCAAGGAAAGACATCAGGAGGCTAAGCAGTGAAGAAATATTATGCGCTAGTCAGAAAAATATTGTACGTACGACACATTAAATTTGATACGGCGCGGCAGCAAAACTATAGGAGATATATTGAAATAACATATCAGATTTAATAGTTCTGCTAAAAGTCCACGTGTGCATACATCCTAAATCATTAAATAACTAGTGATTTAATATAAATGGTTTATCTGAACCCATGCAAAGTTGAGTTTCCTACTAACATAAAGATAATTTTTTTATCACTATCATACATGTATTTTCATAGGTACTTTTTATTGTTGAAAGGTCAAGTTCATCCATTTTAGACTTAGGCAGTTTTTTGTGAAGTTTAATAAAAAAAATGATTACCTTGTTTCACTTTGAGAATACATTATTAATTTTGACATTGAAATATGTTAATTATAGTTGAAATGATTTTATAAACATATATTTGCATTTTCAATGTCAGTCATGGCTCATGGTCAAAGATAATAATACGTCATATACCATGGTAATAGAATAAGCAAGGGATTTACAAACTGTACGATGCATTGCAATTGAGTTATAAAATACTTATGTTTAAGGGACGGTTGTGTGGTCAGTAGTAAATTTTTACCATGATAAGTTTACATGTGGTAAAAATCGATTTTGGGTTGTTGGTATGTCAAATTTACTACTGTCAAAGACAATCTCGCCTCAGCATGGCAAGGCGAACAATCATGAAATATGATTTATTTTATGCTTTATCTGTGGCTTTATTCGCCCCTGCATTTGAGACCTGTCACTTCAGTGGCGAAGTTTTTTCGGATTATGTGCTAATAGATATGAAACAACGAGATCATCATTGGACAAACTCTCATCACTAAAATAGCGGGATATTGAATGATTAATTGTTGTATACTACAACATATTATCAATATTATTAATACAATGTTTAGAGAAATTATGCCAAATTTGTGACCCACGCATTTTTCTCTCTCAATAGATTATTTTTTTATATATGCATAATTTTTTTTTTTCTATTTTTTTCCAGTACTCCAATATCGAAGAAATCCAAAATTATAAATCAAGAAATAACTCCTTTCTCTCTTCTCCTTCTCTCCTTCTTAAACAACCTAAACAAAATTCTTACTTGTGAGTATGGAAGAGGAGCGCTGAACTTATCGAAGCCAATACACGCATCGGAAATCACAAAGAAAATACCGCCGACGCACGAACAGATTTCCGTCCAGGCCCAAGTATTTCCAGAGGACTGGATTCGTGAAGCGGCCCTCCACAGCATGGTGGTTAAAAGAATGGCATAAATTGGAAGACCAAAAGATATAATTCCTGTGGTTCCTCGTAGAAGTTTGGTGACCACTGGAATGGAAATAAAATAAAACAATAAATTAAAACAACTCCAAATATGATTGGTATTTTATCCTCTCTTTATACCCATATAATACCCGGGTGAGATAATATTACATGGATAATATTATGGACAATAAGACACATAAATGTCTCCACTCTTCAGGAATTACACGTCAACAATAGATTCTCAAGCAATTCCTCGAGGCTTCAATGTTTTGAACATCTTGCGAGAAGAGAAAATCAGCTGGAGAAAATTATTATGGTAGGCCACATCAAAGGACACAAAAAAAGAGAAAGATCCCCTATCCGTTGTGACATCAGATCTATAAAATGCCAAAAAAAAGTGGAGGAATATAATTAAGAAAGCGGCGGATCACTTTTCTCATCATGAGGGACCGACGTGGAAGAAAAAAAAACATTTTTCACCTATCGACAACAGTTAACCTAATTACATTTCAAGATCAGCTAATCAATAACACAAGTATCAAAGTACATTAGTAAAAATAATAAAATTTCTCACAAATAATAGAGGTAACAAATGTCAGTGGGATTTGCACATTAATATATGTTTTGTAAGAAACTGAATAAATTTATGTTCTTTTTTAAACACATTTGTCATTGAGGATAAAAATAAATGCATAGTTTTGTAACAAGAGTTGAAAGAGCACATATGCGGTCAGCGGCGCACCTAAATGCAACAGGTGCACGGGCACTAGGGATTCTGTGTTGAGACAACCCGGAAATTCAAAGATTTTTTCTGTCTCGAGTTCCGGGAATTTAAAAAAAATAACCGGGACTCGAGACTTTCCAATTTAAATTTTATTTAATATATCCTACATTTATTTTTTCAAAATAAAATCTGCATAGTCGAAAACAACCCATGACCGGTTTGTATACCAGCAGGTAGCAAGCGGAAGGATCGGCAAAATGACTCAATTGTCCTTGTCACGTTGCGTCGGCACTCGGCAGTGATAAAAAAAGATCCTTTCACATTTACCGATCAACAAAAATATTTTTAAGGAGACAGATAATGATTTATTGTAACGAGAAATTATATTATATTTGTAATATAAGCTTTTGTCATTATTTGTAAAATATCACTTAAACAAAAAAAAATATTTTGAAGTATTTACCCTTGATTCTTTTCGGCATGTAATTACAAATACAATGCACATGTTATTCCTAAAATTCTCCTTTGGTTGATTTTATTTGTTGAAAGTATCGGTTTGTATTTTGACTTTGGCCAAATACGTTCTTCTCGTACTTACGGTTCCCGTCACTATATATTCTGAATTGTAGATTTCGGACTTATAATTTTTTGAACCAAAATTACAAAGGTTACTATTTATTTACCTTATTTATATTTGTCGTTCACAGTACATACAGAATCATTTTTATTATTCAACGATTTTCTTTGTTTATTATTTTAGCCCATAACGGATAAAAACCAAGTCCAAAGCAAATCTCTTGTAAGGGGTCAAACACAAGTGGTTTGGGAAGACACTTAGAAAGAATTCATCAAATTCATATTGATAAAAAAAAACTCCAGAATCGACCGATATAGGATGCTCGAAAAGTCCAAAGAGAATCAAAATAAGCCAGCCATCATTATCAAATTACGTTAAAAGAAAATCACTTTCTAAAAATGTCGCCTGGCTAGCTGCTGAAAATGGTAAATCTGTCAAAGCTTTTATTTGTGAATCCATCGAACAAAAGGGTTATACACTACCCAAGAATCAGTCTGATACCATGAAATTAATTTTAAATATTTACGAAGATAAAAACAAGAGATTATTAGCAAAATAAATAATCTTAAAGAGTTCATAAATAAAAAATTCGGCCCCAACATATTATATATAAGAATATTAAGTACTATGCGGTTTTATCCGTTACCAAATATTAGAAATAAACTGATCTCTTGATTCCTATAATATTCACACTTTCATGAAAAAAAACAAATGTGTTTTTATGCATCTAAACGCACTCACAATTTTTTTTAAATCCTTGCTCGCTTTATGGTAATTTTCACTTCACCGGAAATCCCGGTCAATAACGTAATCGCAAATTATTATTTGGACACGACTAGATTCAGTGTTTATTTTTGAAGCAAAATGGGCAGGTGCATCACGCTAAATTGTAAAAAAAACATTTTAAGGATTTTTAGCGGCGATTATCTGGGTACAGAGAAGTTTAACCAAAATATTAAAAAATTAGATTGATGTATGAAAAATTTATGTGAAAACTAGTGACGATCTCAAAATCACGAACCGTGAATCAATCACTGAAATCGTTGAGTCACACTCACTATCAGTGATTGGATATCTGGGAATATTGTGATTCGTGATCTAAATTTTTTTTTGCTAACAATTCTATTGATTTTCTGCTGCCACCTTTTAATTCAATTATCAATTGAATCACCGCCATCTACCGGATTTTACGTAATTTGACTAGCGCCATCTATTGAAATCTGTTTTCATTGGTAATATTTATGCTAGCTTGCTGGTTACTTAATTTTATTTTGTTTGTATTTTTCTTTTACATTTTGTAGGTGTGTGCAGTAATTTTCTACTAATTATTTATACTAGAATATATTTTTTTATGCAAACAAACTTTTAACAATATAAATATATATGCTCAAAATTATGTTTTTTAAAATTATTTATTTTATGCATTGTGATCATAAATTGTGATTAGTCACAGTTTTCAATCACTGATATTATTGAATACCAATCACAATCACATCAGTGAGTCAAGAGTAGCATTTTTTCTCATCACTAGTGAAAACATGTCAACAGCCGGCAATTTTAATAATCTTAAAGCATTATCGCAAAAGGTGTAAAGAATTTTGTTAAATATTTCAGATAAGAGTTAGTGGAAAAACATTATTAATTAATAAATTTAGTTGATGAGAAAAATGAAAAATAGAGCCAGAAAATTTGATCAAAGCAGAATCGGTTCAATTCAATTCAATTCAATCGGTTAAGTTTAATATATTTTGCAATGAAAAATAAAATTTTATTAAATTTATATCTGAAACAATTGAAATTATTTCGAGGCATGCATCGATTCAGAAATTATTTTCCTGTTCTTTTTTTATCAGTAAATACCACAAACTAAGATTGAAATTGAACTTTTGATCGATGGTATCAATATGTAATATTTTTGGATAAAGATAAGAATTTTATTTCATTTGATTAGAGACTTAATAACAAATAACATTCGTCAAGTGCTGTTACATAAGACAGGATTTTTAATGATTTCAGATTTTTACAATAAACTGTACTGACTGATTTAAACATTATGAAAAATAGTTTAAAACTTTCACACAACAAATTTTTTTAATTATCAAAAATGTATTTACATTGTTTTCACAGTGAATGCTACTTACCGATCATATAAATAAATAATAGGTATTTTCAATTTTGAAAATGATAACAGATTTTTAATTTCCAAAATTCATCTAATAATATTTGTATAATTAAATGCATGTTTGTCTGTTTTCTATACAATTCTTTCAAATATTGCACTCTAGGCTCATACGAAAAATATAATCGCCCTATCCCACCCCCCTTGCCTGGACCAAATTTTATATTGCAACGAAAAGACTTTTGTTTAAAAACCACATTCCATGTATCTATTTTAAATTATAATAAAATCCCGGGCAGCTTCAGACACAGACTGCTAGTATACTATATCATAATATAATGAATTTTTGCAATCAATTGTTAGTTTTTAAGTACTAAACCTGTTTTATAAGCTTTTATTGCTACATAAGTACATAGTTAGTTTTAAAGTAAATCTTATATTCAGTCTACAGCAATCGTGCATCATATGTATGACTGCAAAAAGCTGTTAAACTTTTGAATAATAATTTTAATACTAATCAATGATGAGAGTTGAGAGACGCAAAATAAAAACACAATAGATCTCGATCTCTAGTCTCGCCTGCTTGCATCGAAAGTAAACACTGAATCTAAGAACGTCTGAATAATAATTTTCCACATAACATCACTCGTGTTCGCAATTTTGTCAGTTTTATTTTCCATTCTAGTTAAATTTTTTGGTATATTGTATACAGTCGAATGAAAAATTATTTTTACTATTTAAATGTTATGATATTTAAAACAAGTTGTTTTGATTATTATATTCTTTTTGCAACACTGAATCTGAATAATATGCGTTTTTAAATCCCTAGGATCAAGGGTAATACACAATAATATAATATTTTGGAATGGAGATAAAGTAACTGTTGTTGAAAAAAACTATACGAAAGGATACAATATTTGCTACAAAAGTTTTCATTTTGATGTAAAATTTAAAAATAAATCTTATAATTTATTATAAATTGTATTCAAATAATCTAAAATAATTTATTTACAACAGATTATTTATAATGTGCAGAAGTGTTATTTATATCAAGATAAGAGGATTTGATTATAGATGGGACACACTGATATCAATTTTCGAATAACAAATAAATAGATATATAAATTTATGAATAAAATAAAGCAAGACACTAGTTAGACATTGTCAAAATGTTAATTTTTAATTATATGATTAAAGCAGTCTGCCTATCGGCCTACCGGTTGCTTGAACCAAGAACTAAGCAGAATAAAATGCACTATAAAATATTTAAAAAACTTATAACTAACTGACAGACACAGAGCCCCACAATCTTGACCTTACACACAATTCTCGCCTTATCCACATTCATACATGCTCATCAATTGTTTAGACTTCTAACAGAACCATCTTCCAATATCTGGTTTACCTGATCAAGTCATAATCTTGTATGAATGTTCTTTATTTCTGGTAACACTCAAGTCATATGCATATCTTCCTCACGATTCCCTCCTCCTGACCCAATCACCTAAACAACTCTTTTTTAATCCCGTTCACTAAGGTCACATTCACTTGTAATCTGTTCATTCTTTACTCTGTCATGAATAAATTTTCCTCATTTCCACTGCATTCAGTCAATTTTCATTCCTCTTTTGCCACTATAATTCAATTAATTTGTTTATAAAATCAGTTACTTGATATGCTGAAAGAAATAATACTTACCAAAGAAACTTAATGTATATATGGAGATTCCAGTCTTGATGTTAAGGTTTTGGAAACCAAATGCCTTAATGTAGAAGATTTGCGCGATTGCGAAGAACCCCATGGCGTAAATAAAATATTGAGGCCATACCATAAAGGCATCACCAAAACAGGAAAATATAAGGCCAATGAGAATTTGGCGAGAAAATGTATACCTGCAAATTGAATTAGTTCTAACAATGATTGGGATACAAAATATAGATGATTGATGGAAATAAAAACATATTTCAGAGAGATACAGATGTGAATCATTTTATGAAATAACAATATCATTATTTTATTTCATACATAATAATGTTCATTTTATTTCAAACTTCACCAAGAACTTCTGACCCTAAAATCACACAACTTTGTTCCAGGAACACAACATTGTTCCAAATTCCCACATTTATTTCAATCCCTTTAATTAATTTGTAAATGAACAAATAACAGAATGTTCTCTAATCATTATTTATAAACCTAACACTGTTATAATATAAACAGATTACATCATACGATTTAATGACAAAAATTTACATTTTATATGCATTTTGGGAAGGTAACCAAACTAGCTTATGCGTTTTTAGTAAATATATTTTGAGAAGAATATTCAACTGAAAGCGTAAGTATTTCTCAATAAGGAATAAGGAATCTATATCTATCCAACATAGTAACAAACTTATTATTCCTTGAGTTTAATCTTTGGTACAATGTTAAGCAACTCATAGCAAAACTTTGCTTTAATACTTTATAATAGCTATGATAAAAAACACTGATAACTAATTTATAATTCTGATTAATTAGGCATATCAAAATCAGTAACTTGTTTTTAAACTTCCTCAACTAAATGTAAAAAATGATTTATAAAATTTTATTCAAAACTTAGAAAAAAGTTGTGTACTGTTAAATTGCACCTTTAAAAGAAATGATGACCATTTATTTTATATTTCAGTTAATTTGTTGCTCAGTTTTCTGAAATGATTTAGTAATTAGAATTTAGAAAAAAGCAAATGAATAGGTTAAAAGTATCAAAATATTTATTTTGTCCGGGGTGATCTATCATAAAATAATTATATAATAATACAAGGATGATAATATTCAAATAAGATACAAAATCAAAACAAAAAGTATGAGTTTTAAAGTTTTTACGACCACACATAACTTTTGTGCGGTATTTTCTGGATATTATTTAAAAATATTGCAATAGTGTCAGTGGCATTGATGTCGAACCATACAAAAAGATCTACAATTTTATTTTTTATTGGTATAACCGACTTATGGTTAAGTTAATTATATATATTATTTCAAAATTAGTGTAGCTCGGACAAAGCTCGAAGAGTCAGTGTGGAAACAATGAGAACTGTCACCCTGCATGTGCAGCATAAGTCAGAAAATTCTACACATTAGCATGCTGTTTTCAAAATTAAATAATATTTCAATGTAAACATACTGCCAATAAAATGTTAATTATCAGTCAATTAAGAATCCAACCGTGTGATGTAATGGATGAAAAATTAAAAAACCTATGAAAATTGGTGATTTGCTCTCTGCCAACCGAATGGGGATATTTATGATTTATGCATAAATATGTAATGTAAATAAGTACTTACTCATCATTGAAGCTCATGCCATGAAGTATGACAAATAGCATAAGACTCAGAATGGGGAGACATTTAATAAACATCGCCCATACTGATGGGCTGTCCGCAGGAATAAAAAGCACAAAATAAATTGCTAGAGTTTTGAAGAAGGGCACCAATTTTGGGCCAATACTCTTAAGCTGCAAAAAAAATCAATCAGCGTGTTATACTAATTTTATTAGTGGATCTTCCTTCCAAAGCCAGGAATGAATCCATTGTATTTAATAAAATAATTTGTATTATAAAGGTAATTATTATTATTACACTAATTTAAAAATATTACTGGTGAAGTCAAAGAAAAAATTGGTAAATTTATAATAAAAATTAAGGATAAATTTGACTTGAAAAAATGCAATTTTTCAATCTGTTGGTATTTCAAGGGGACATATAAATTATTACAAAGCTTAAAATTTAAAATAATGTATAGTAAGAATAGATCGTATTTAAAACAAAAATGTATTGAGAGAATAAACTTTCAAAATACATAAATTAGAAAGCGTCTAGATACGAACGTGAACATTACAAAAATCGCAAAATGTTGCTAACTTGCAGGAATGATATATTTTGATCACATTCCAAAAGTGTAATATTTTCTTTGTTTGAAAATACTCGGAAAATGCGAGTTTATTAACGAAATTATAAATAAAAAATACATGTATTACCACTTGTGCCGGCGATGACATGTTGATTATTTTAGAATGCAATCTCAGCACAAAGAATCTACCAGTAAATAAAATTATATCCGGATTATTTTCTAAATAAAAACAGTGACACCTCAGAAATCCAACCAAACACCGTTCGCGGCCCGCGCCAAATTCACGATTTTGACAGAAGCGTCAAAAACAAATGCCAAATCCAACTCGCCCGAACGCAGCGCCGGTGAAGGGAAATATGCGCGCGTGTTTTATAATTTATATGAACTTGTTTATCTAATCATATTAATGTGCGCGCGTGCGCAGTAAACCGAAAAATTACTAACGTAACCAATAAGATATTATAAATGTTTTTAATTTATAGAAATGCCGACGTAGATTAGATAGGATGCAGGAACGCTATGGAAATTTGATTGATTTCTAGAGAGTAACTTCACGTATAACCAGTTCGCCAGCAAGATTTCGCTTTACTGTTTATAATGCGAATAAAATTGCTCCTTATGTTGCGCGTGCGAACTTCGGTCGGCGATAATAGAAATTATTGCGAACAGGCGTAAGTATTATCATTTAACAACATTGTAAGGGCGGCTGTCCACGGCAGTAAACGTCGATTTACATCAATAAGTTCAGTATTTTCTGCATATGGAAAAACAACATTTTTAATGACTCAGAGTAGACTGTATATGGTCAATTATTCAAGCGCTCTTGCCGTGAATCGCGCTCCATAGAGACGCACTGCGATAGTAATAAACAGTGTGTGTGTAATTCTTTATATGTGAACTAGCAGAAAGAAATCGCCGATTTCTTGTTGCTAGGGCCTGCGAGCGACTATAGTGGACGCTTCGCGGCCGATGGAGATCGCTGCGCGTCTAAGGCCAGTGCTTTGGTAAAACTGATTTTTTAATTATTAATTTTAAATATGCTTTAATCCAAAAAAGGAAGTGGTTTACCACAATACAACTTAACTCGACAAATTAATGCTAACAAATACCCAGACTATTCTTTAAATGATTTAAATATATGGTGTACCTTTCCAGCGGTGACAGAGTCCACCGTGTTCATATCAGAAGAGTGACTACTGTGTTACCTTGCGACTCTGCCTGACCACATTATATGGATACATAGTGTACACCATCACCGATTTTTATAGCGTCAATAATTAAGTATGGTAACAGAGCCAAAGGTCAGAGGTTATAGAAAAACTATTGGAATCAATATGCGGGAGTTTCTTTCACAAACTTCTTATTAATGTGTATTAAAATTATTTATAAAATTAAAGTAATCATTTTAAATCGCAAGAATTTTTACTCGAAACAGTTTTATTATAAATATTAATGGTAACATATTATCATCAATATTCCCTCTAATTTTGGATCATGGTGTGCGCATTTTTTTTTGTGCAATTTTAAAGACCAATGCTATTATTTGTATACTAGGATAGAAAATAAGAAAAACATTACCATAACAGTATAAGGCTACTGGTAGGACCTGGGTTGATCACATTATGACGCATAAATAAGTCAAATAACTAATAACAATAATCAAAGAAAGCTGCATACTTCAGACTCATTCTCAAAATGAAAAATGTGATATTTTACAACTCACTATGCAGGGGAAGATAGAAGGTGGTAGAGGGATATATAGAAAGATCTCGGCTGCATAACCGCATAAAGTTTTTTTTTTTGCTGATTGTATTTATTACTATTAGTTTATGCCATAAAAAGAAATTCCTAACATTTTTAGTAAAAAAATAGCAATGCAGTGCCAATTTCTAGAAATAAATTGTAGGCGGATGGACTACTCAAATATTATCGTACAAGAATTGAGAAATTTCTACCCATCTCATCAATTCAAAGATGTATCTTTAATGTGTCATCTAAATAATGTCTGCTAATTCAATTAGAATTGCCCAAAGTGAAAAAAAAAATAACCAGGAAAGCGGTAAAGGACCCCCCACACAATCATACATTTATTTACAGATACGACAGATACCACTCATCAGATATGTATTATTTTATGTTCACCAAATAACAGGATTGTGTTAGCGATAATAATTTGACATAATATTGAATTTACATAGACCAGGCATATCAGTCTGTAATGTAATCCTTGTATATAGCGTAATTTGTCAATTTTGAACACAAATTATATGAGAATGTTGTTTTTCTAATCATCAACACAAGAGGATATTTAGTTAGATAATCATTTAGAATATAAAAAGTATTCTACTGATATGTGCGAACCATGGAGTATTAATAATAATGTGAACAAAATGAAAGATTAAAAATTAAATACACAAATTATTTTTTAACTATCAATAAAATTTTTATTCAATATATCGTTGCACAAAAACCACACCAAAAGTAAAAAAAACCCACACAAACATGTTTTAATAAATTACAATAAACCTTTCTTATTACATATTTTGGCCATCAAAATAATATTTTCTCATTTTTACAACATTTCACTCCTTAATCAGTTTGTAAGATGAAGTCAAAATAATTAAATAATTCACTAAAGAATTTGGAAGAAGTAAAATTTGTTTATAGAATATTTTAAATTAGAATTGGAATAAATTGTCACATTGAGCTATTACATATAATGCTAATATAGTATTGTTTCGGTGTGTAGAAAAAATCTTATTTTTCTGACAGTTAATTAATTTTTTTGTCACCGGCGAACGGGGCGAAACTGGTGTACTCGTACCAAATGCTCTTGAAATTAAGGATCATGATCATTTTCAACCAATGTTTTCTATCACCACAGCTAAAATTCCTCCTCCGCGATGGAGCTATACAAATAACATTGTTTGTGTAAGTGCAATAGCACAAATTACAAGAAATCTATTGGTCCATTCTAAAATTTGAAAACGCCAGTCAGTGCATCTTCTAACGTGTAAAAGAAAGCATTTTATAATAGGTAGTATTGCGCTTTCAATGACGATGCATTGATTGATTTGATAAATAATAATGAAAAATGAAATAATGTTTACCAAATATTTTGCATCTTGTAATTCTACTTTATAAAAAAATATGTGATTAATTTTCAAAATAGCTGAAAAACATCTGAATGAATATTTATGAAAATGTTGTAAACTAGCAGACTATTAGTAGATCAATAAAACACTAATATTTAAGCCTATTTCATGTTATATCTATGTTTTTGTAAATGCCAAAATATTGATTGATTTGAAATGTGATAAATGACAAAATAAACAGACTATTCATCAAAATACAATTATAAAACGCCACAAATATTTGTTAAAAAATCATTAATCACCAAGTACATACAACCATTTATTATAATACAATTTCCTTACAGACATTTTAGTTTAATTAGTCTCTCATTAAAATTTTGAAAAATTTGCCTTTTTTTTCTCTTAATTTTATTTGATTTAGTATTTATTACCTTTTTCTTAAGCTAAGTTTTAAAAATATTTTCACTATAACATAAAAAACAAAATATTTTTTATTAAACACACTATCAAATATCAGTTCTGTTTGATATTCTAAAATGTGGTTTTCGTGAGCAACATATGTTTTGGAAACTACAAAACTAATGGTTAAAACTTTTTTAATTTACAAATAAAATATTGACAGAGGTAAATCATTAATGACATTTGTGATAGAAAACGACAACTAAAATTTATTTAATTAGATTGTTCCGGAAATAATGTCCAATTTTAATATTACACCATTTTGATCCTTCTGCTATATTCATTTATTTCATTTGCATTACTTTAAACCTTCAGTGGTGAGATTTTTTACATGAATTAAAACATGGCCAATATGTATCTTATATATCACGCAAAGCTAACCAAGCATAGGATGAAGGAACCACTTCTGAATGAATAATTATTGGTTCGAAAACTTTAAGAACAAAGAAATAAGTTTTGAAGATAAAAATGGTCAGGAATGTCCTGCTATTGTTAAAAACAACAAATTGAAAGCTTTAGTGAAAGAAAACATGTGACAAGCAACTGGCACTGATTAACAGAAAAAGATTCATCTCGCTTCACAACAACTTTAATTTTTTAGAGCACCTCAATAACCACAACACACCTCAACACAAAAAAAAATCAATAACAGAAAATGTATTTTAAAGAATTCTTGGATTCTAATCTGCCTGAGTTTTGTTCTGCAGGCATAAATAAGCTTGTAATTTGTTGAAAAAAATGCACTTACTTTCTTTGATTTAATAAAATTTATTTACTATAAAGAGTTATGCATAATTGAATTTGAAGGACAAAATCGGCCATTATTTTATGAACAACCTAAAAATACGTAAATTATGAAATTATAAACTATAAATTATAGCACTAATACAACAAAAGCTAAATTGATGTCCAGCAATCTATATATTTTTCTGTTCATATAGAATGGAAATCGTCAAATAAAGTTCCAAAATGTATTAAACGTCAAGATTAATTTATTACTATACACTATTGTTTATTAAATGTAAAACAAAGATTAAGGTTTTTGTGAAGAGACTATTCCAGTTAAAAAATGCCTCCAAATCTTAGGGAGAAGTATTTCATTGTAATTTATGTACAACATCTTAAAAAGTTTAATTTGTTTTAGTATGTGAGAATGAAGAAAACAATTAATATTATTTCAAGAATACTGTAATTCTGCTAAATCATCAACCACATTTAATATATCAAAATGCAAAGCCAACTTAAAGGAGGTCAACAAGTTGATTTAATCTTCGTTGACATGCGCTCCATGTACACATTTATATATTTTTTTTAATAAAAATTTTAAATTCCCAATAAATGCGGGACATTTAATTCTAATCCAAATTCTTATGCAAAAACAAACTAAACAAAAAAAATGTCAAATATAGAGTTATGTGCCTTAAAATAACTATGAATTTGAAATTAGTAGATTCTGGTGAGTGTATCCGAAGAGCCTTGTGGCCACAAAGGCCTTCAATCCGGCCGCAAAGCAGACGAGATGATGAAGAATCAGCAAAAATCCAGGTTGCCTAACTGCTGATTTTCTTCTAGCACATACATGTGGTACATTCAAAACCACAATATCCTATTTTAGTTTGATTGAATCATCATATTATTCTGCTTCGTATTTTGTTGTTTACTTAAAGCGAGTGCATTAAACGGAATCTACTGAATTATTATTATTAAAATAATTAATTAACATTTAAAATGTGTATCAAATATGTCAAAATACTTTGCACTTATAATATCTATGAGAACAGGTATTTTCTAGTTTCTCCATGTAAAAATGTCCACAAAAAGAGCGAGCACCCTTAAATCCCCAAGTGAAGAAATTTAACAAGGGAATACTGTAGTAACTGAATACAGTAAAACCGCGATATAACGAAACCCGATATAGCGAAAAATGACGTATATCGAAAAAAAAATCGAAATTTAGTCCCTAAAACCAATTTTTCATACAAAAATGCATTTATATAACGAAATCCCGTTAATATTTATAACAAAATCATTTTTGTCCCGTACGAAAAAATTCCAATACATTTACGTAAATTTATAACGAAATAAAAAAAATTTAAAATATGAAAATATTATTTCGCACTTACAAAGCCGCGCCGCTGCATCTGCCGTATGCGAACGGAAACGCCGCGCACGGCCTTTTCGGCGGTGCGCGGCGGTCTGCCGACAAGGTAGTAAAACAATTCAAACTTCTTCTTGGGTTCATAGTATCATATTTTGAAGTGGTTGCCGCCGTTACCGGTAAGTACCTTCGTAATTTATATACGACTCATTTTATAAAAATGCCGCGATTCAACTGTCAAATTTTTATTTTTGAATTATTTTTATGTTTCATGCCCAAAACTATGTTTGAAGCGGCTCTACATTTAAACACAATTAAAATATTGTTTTGTGTTTGCAATATTCTGGAATTTACAAAAATATATTCCAATTGGTGTTGAATAGGTTCTGTTCTTAATTTAATTCCTTTGATTATCCATTTGCTTATCTGTTTTAATAACAAAACTACTAAAAATCTGTAGGTATTCAGTTCCCTATGGCCTTCTTCCTCCTTTGTTTGCAGAATTTGCGATCTTTTTTGAAGCCGCGCAACATTTTTTTGCGACGGCGCGTAATATATAGTAGGATTTTTTTAATTTATTTCGTTATATGTGGGAATTCGTTATTACGAATTTTTATTTTTTGGGCCCTTGGATTTCGTTATATCGCGGTTTTACTGTATATCCAAAATACACAAACCTTTTCGCAAAAATATTGCACATATACAATTTTAGAACAAAAAAAAACTTGCTTTTACTTGTAATTTTTAATTAATATTTTCTCATTAGCATTACTTTGTTTGCAATTATTTTTATAATATCATTCATGAATTGCACAAATGAGCTTATCCCGGAAACACAATTAATAATTCACCACATAAATATTTGTGTATAATTTAAAAAAAATGTTTGTTAGTACTAATGCATTTCAACCCTTCTTATGTAATGATTTTAAATCCCTCCTATGTATTGTAACTAACAAACAATCATTTTAGTTTTTCTAATATTTTACATATATTTTAAGATGCGTACACGGAATACATGTCACATTAATATTCTTACTATTTTCAAACTAAGCTGAATGCTTGTACTATGAAAGTAGGATTAACTCGCTGGTCTCCTGGAACGAGACTCGAACCCCTAACCACTAAATCATGAGGCTGGCGTTTTAACCACTAGATTAACAAGCTATTGTATTATGCAATGTTTTATTGAACACAATATATAAAACGTATTTATCAAATACATGTGAAATTATAGATAGAACTAAAAGCAACCTATTTGTCATTTACAATACTTGACTCCTAGATTTGTACATGTTTGAAGAGATACAACTGATGAATTTAGTATAATTAGTTTGATAGAGAAACAGTACACAGGAAAACCTGTTCTGAATTTAAAATTCAGTATAAGACAATTTTTTTATAAATTAAAGATGAAAATCTAATTTTCATACAAAAATATGATAATTCTTATCTTAATTCTTGATTAAAATTGCTTATATTTGATTTTATTTACTTATTTTACTGTCAAAAATTATGTGGCGGTTAGACATCATGCAGCAAACCTGGTTTAGCGGCAACACCAGAACCAGAAGCAACATGTAACAAGCGTCGTTGTCTAACCGCCACACAATTTTTGACAGAATTACATTTCTGAAATAACTCTAAATTTTTCTCATTTTTGTGATTTCACACAATAGATATAAAATAAAATTGTGTAAATTTGAAAGTATTTAGGTTTTTTTTTAATTACTTTTCTCTTATACATTGAATTAATGAACTACCAATGTAATTTTTTCTGTATAGCACTTGATTGGAATTATTAAATATCAATATAATAATTATTCATCTGAATCTTATTGCACTTATTTAAAACATTTCATAACAAATCATTAAATAGAAAATATAATAACACATAAACTATAATGTAATAAAAAAAATGATGTGATATTCATTTGAATTTCATTATTTCATAGTGGGTACGTACCCAAAAATTTTTAATAAATTAATTTATATAGATACAATACACTGAAACTAAATTTCAAGCCTAAAAATTCCTTATTTATTTTTTAATACGGTGTCACATAGATATACAGTCTTCCAAATTTCTCATTTAATTTTGAGTAGAAAATGATTTTGAGAAAAATATCAACAGTTAAGGAGAAAAGCAACTTCAAAGTTTGCATATTTATGATATATCTGTTATAACGTTGGACAATCATTGAAGTAATTTAAATTGAATTTTATAAATTCATTCCCTTTCATACAAGTCAAGTAAAATGATTTAACACCCTGTGTGAAAAATACAATTAAAATTGCCACACACTTGAAAACATTTATACGTACTGTAAGATGTCTGTAAATGAGAAAGAATATAATGGAATATAAGTAATAGATCCTCGTTGTAGAAAGAAATAAATGATTTGTGTTTTTTCAGTATGTAAGACTACGTAATACATTATCCTTTCCTTTCGACACCTGCATTTGAATTATTTGCCTTTACATTTGCCTATTACAGAACATCTGCATAATTTCTAATACATAGATTTATTTAAATGCTCAAGGCCAATGGATCAATGATTCCCCAAGGAGATAGACAGTGAGATATAGATATTGCATAGTGACGGATGCCAAAATTTAAATAATTAAAAAGATCATAACTCAGTGACAGAAGAAAGAATCTAAAAAATCCCAAAAACTGTTTTCATTCAAAATTAATAGATTTATCTAAATCTAAAATTTGGTCAACTAGCTACGTGACATCAGATACAACGGAAATTGCTCATCATGAAATGACAAAATAGTTTTTTTCTTTTTATAAAAAATGATGTTCATTAGAACATTCATTAGCATTAATCAATCAACAGGATTTATTTCTTAATATTTATTTAATCAATTTCAATTTAATGCAAATAAGTGTAGTTCAGAATGGATCAATCGTGTACTTCTTATTAAATAATATCCAATATGTCCAACAAAAGAAATCTTAAAACTTACAGAATATTTTTTTACTACGAATTGACAGCATGTATTTTGTAAATACACAGTGAAATAAAACAAACACTTAATAATACATTTTATTGCTTTGAAATAAGAATTTTAAATTATCTATACTCAAATAATATTACTTACATTATTTTTTGTATGAACATTTGAAAATATAATTCATAATTGGCAATGAATTAAGGGCATTATTTGTGTATTAGTATTGTATGAAGACACATTCACATATGTTTATATTCCATGTGTTATTATTATAAACATGTCACATTTGGTGTATAAAAATTTATAATACTAATTCTTAAAATTGAATGATAAACCATCATTATTACAGCCTTATAAAAATTCAATTTTAATTTGTATATTTTATTTAGATAACAATTTTTAGAATGTCTGGCAACAAAGTCTTTACACAAGAGGCAAATGTTTTTTGTCAATTTTTTATTTGCCATCAACCGTACATGTCTTTTCTATTTCTGGATTTTTATGTGTATTGAATAATTAGATTTATTATCATTTGCCTCCCTTGTAAAGAAGTGGTCTGTACATATCCATCGTCGTCGTTACTGATCAAAACTAAATGGTATTTTTAAATAATATGTAACAGTAATCCACATTAGGATTACAATTGTCAAGGTTTGTTTGAATTAAAATATTCACATTTGCAAGTGAATTTTCCCTGTAAATTCTGTGGTAAATACTCGGTCAAAATATTTTTATGATCGCACTTCTGGCTTTACAGGGGGTGACGGCTTAGACGGAGCACTTCTTATGACTCGTTCATAAATCATGACCGTCTTTCCCTGGCGGTCATCTTGTGGCAGCTGTGTAATAAAATATTCAGTTAATAATCTAGTCACTGGCTTACAACACTGTATATCAGTTTTGAGCAAATCTGAGTTATTAACATTGTATATATTCTTGGGTATCGAATGGTATATTAAACAACCATATAAAATAAATAAAAATACTATTAAACACAATTTCTAAGTGAACTTCCCTGCAACAACACCGTATGTCATCCAAGATGGTTGATGCTCCGTCAATCTATCAACATTTGTAAAAACCGATATACAGTGCTGTTGCAGGTGCGGGGGGGGGAACGCAAATGTAATTACTACAATTTTTAAATACTAATTTAATGTTTAATTATAAATATATACATATAAATTAATACATTAAATTAGTATTTAAAACATCACAGACCTAGGTTCTGAATAATTAAAACTTCACAATAAGAATGTGTTCTCCTTAATACTACAATTTGTAACGCATCATAAAAAATAAACATAGATATAATATGCTATTACTACGTTTTGTAACATAACATCATAATAACTACATTTTGTAACATATAATAACTACATTTTGTAACATGATATCATAAATCAAAACTCACCTCTGAGTGGAAAAGCGTATGGAGCGGGTTATAGTATGCCAATATGTTTCCGATCCTGGGTGCCAGTTGGTCAAATGTGATGAGATGAGACGGAAGTTTGGACTTCTTGCCTGTCTCCCCGACCTGCTGGTTCAAGTACTCCCTCTGGAACCATCTCAGTGGCTCCTCAAAGAACTGGTCGGCTTCGTCCTTATAGTCAGGCTTTCCAGCGAGGTTCGGCTCGCAGGTAAGGAAGCGCACAGGAATGTTAATGTGAAGGTGACTGAAATAATTGTAACAATCTATGGGACAATGCATACATATTTGCAAAATATCAACTCTTATAATCTGAAGGTGCCGACCTGTCGGCACCCCTTTAATGTGTGAAAAAGCCGGAAACAAAATATCTTCAAATACTATTTTTATGTTTTAATAAAAAAATATAAACAAGTAATTTTCCCATTTTAAAAAGTATTGTAAAGCAATAATACTTCATATAATAATTCATTGTTTATTTTGATTTATGTAGTAAATTTATAGTTATTTGATTTTAATTCATTTTTTAAGTCAGTACAATTTTATTTTTCTTCTGTAATACGTATTTCTTAGTTCAGAAACACAATGTCACGAAAAGTGCAATGAATGAGTAATCTTTACTGAACTTAGGCCTGGTTGTGTGGTCAGTGGTATATTTTTACTATAATAAAAAAAGTTACTTTAGTAAAAAAAATTGCAAAAACAGGTTGTTCAATAGTTAGTAAAAAAAATTTCATCATCGAAAGTACATTCAATAATAAACTAATTTTACTCTCTGATATCCGATGGTAAAACCATCAATCGTTTGTTAAAAACGGCAGACTTTTCACAGCTGTTTCAAAAGTCATCTGTCACATTGATACTTTGAAAGTACATGACAATGAATCATTCATATCCCGCTATTTTAGTAATGAGAGTTCCTCCAATGATAATCTCGTTGTTGAGTTTATATTATTACACATAGATCGAAAAAAAATTGCCAGCAAAGTGACAGATTTCAAAAGCTGAGATGAATAAAGCATAAAATTGTATGTATTGCCAATGGTGAATATTTAAAATAAATTTAATATTTGATGATTACTTGCCTTGCCACACTATTAGGTGAGATTATCTCTGACTAGAGTAAATTTAACATATGAACAACCTGCAAACGTTTTTTACCAGACGATGGTAAAAAATTACTGCAGTAAAAATTTACTATTAATCACACAACCGGCCCTTGATTACTGAAATTTAGTTATATAAAATTACCTGTATAGTGGAGCGGAATGACATGGCATCAGGAAGAGAAGTGAAGTATTGGACGGATGTGCGTTAGCAATCTCTCGAAGTATCGGCATCGCATCCATGACACCGCGCTGATGAACCATACTAAAGTAACCAATGGGGATAACATTGCCCAGGAAGATGACAGCAAAAATCAGGTACACATATAATCTAAAACAATTAATTATATTAAATAATTGCACAAGTATCATACCTCCTGTTAGAAATTAATTATTTATAAATTACACATTATAAGCAAGTATGTAATGTGATAAAAACATATACAACCGGCCATAAGAATAAGTATTTGCCCACTTAAAAAATGTTTTTAATATAACAAAACAAAACTAAAATTAATTTTGTGATAAGTTTATTAAATATATGTCAAATAACAAATTATAATCATCGAAAGAAAAGAAAAATATATAAAAAAAACACTATATTTTCGATTCATTAATATGTCCACCCTTATTTTGATAACTGCTTCACACAATTTGGCCATTCTATCGATAAGTTTATGTAAAATCTCAGAGGATATCGTATTCCATTCTTCTTGTAATAATTCCCACAGGTGGTGTCTCGATGTGGGACAGGCTTGTCGGATCCTTCTGTCCAAGAGTTATATAGGGTTTAAATCCGGAGATTGGGGAGGCCAACACATCACAGAACATTTCTTTGCATCTTCAATTTGTTTCAAATAAGCTTTGCAAATTTTAGATGAATGTTTAGGATCATTATCCTATTGGAAAATGAACCTGCGACCAATTTGAGAATTCTTTCAATCTTGACAATATCCCCAATACGTGATCCACTAAAACAACCCCATACCATAACAGAACCCACACCATATTTTACCGAAGGCACTACACACTGATCAGACAAGCACTCCCCCTCAAACGTTCAAATAAAAACACTTGGCCTAGAACCAAATACTTCAAATTTGGAATTCATCACTCCACAACACTTTATTCTATTCATCCATTGTCCATTTTTTATACTGTTGTGCCCATTCACCCCATGCGGAGTCAACATGATAGTAATGAAACATAAATGCTTACCCTTTGGCTTTTCTGCTCCAACGGGACAGCGTGTCCTGAGTGATGAATGTAGCCATGGGTACGAGGGGCAGAATGAATCGGAATTCCTTGTGGGGCAGAAAACTAAAAAACAGAGTTTTACACAAGGCAAAAAATTTCAAATATTTAATTATATAATATAAATAGAAAAATTAATTAGAAATAAATATTACATACCTGTAAATGCTCAGCGTGAAGAGGATAACGAACAGCAATAAACGCTGGGTCCTGAATGCCTGTCTGTCTTTTAAAGCCTCCACAGCGGAGCATAGTAGAGGAAGAAGGTTGATCCCAAGAACAGTTGGGAAGCCAATTAAGAAGTACCAGTACCTAAGAATATGATATGATAAATAACTAATTTTATTACATCAAATTGATACACGTTAAACCTTGTTTATTCTAAATTCATACGATAAACAAAAAAATCTACAGATTGAAAATAAAACATTTTAAAATTTGTGAAGAACTTTCATGATTATAATTAATATGCTTAAAAGCAATGTTATTTTTTAATATTAATCTCCAACGATATGTGATTGTTTTTTTTTTTTTTACATGCTGTATGCAGGCGCGTGTAATGAAATAAGCTATGTTTTGGGAAATAAAGCAAAATTATATATTTATCTGATAGAATATTATGATATATTTAAACCTGATTAATATGATGATAGGAATATTTTGAGATATATATTTCATTTTGATTTATTTCGCAAGAATTCCACATAAGTATTTTTATTTCAAAGTACTGACTGCACGCCTCTGGCTGTATGTACACATAAAATATGTACCAAAATTACTGAAAACTTGCAACAAAAATAAAAGTGAGCATAAATTAGGGATAATTCAAAAAAGTATAAAAATAAATGACCAAAAATGCATCAAGAACTATTTAGTACTATGCATCGTTTGATGGCTTTTGAGAAAGCGGGAGATGGTATACTATAGTTGACATGTTACATAATATGTTACAATTTTGCATAATAAACAGGGTAAAAAAACTTTTTTTTTAAATCCCTTAGTAAACAAGTAATAAAGTGTAAATTTTATATAAATTAGTAATTCGACACTAAAAAATTCTGTACCCTTTTTATAAGTACATGAGCAATTCAAACGCTGTGAACATAACACGACATTGCAAGTGCAAAACCCACAATAAGGCTGCTGGTATAATATTTCATCAGTCAATTTTTCTCAGAATCTTCTATGCTGAATTTTCTGGGCTATTCTACCGTGTATCTCTAACATCACTCCCCGACTCTTTCAGCGGCATCGGCCATAATGATGAACCCTGCATTGGGATCTGAAAGATCGGGAGATGCACGGTACGATAGCCTATAAAACTTAACACAGAAAAAATAACTTATACACGTCTTAAATGGGTTAGAAAAAATATTCTTAATAAATCTGAATTTAACACAACATATAGATAGTTCTATTGAATTCAATATGTCGGTCAAAATATTTAATACAAGAAAATTCTAAAAGAACCATGCTTACTTTAAAATGTAATTAATCAAATTTTAACACTAGCAATTAAAAATAATCAATAACACAGAATGTCTCACCATGGCTGACTACCGTAGAAGCTTCCAATTTCGTTGAAAACATTAAGTTTTAAGAATTCCCACTGTGTAAATATCATCTCTCCGTGGAAATAGGAATCAATGAGTGTGGACAGGCCCAAAATTGAAACACTGAAATAAAATATCAAATGTCATTTATCAAGATGGTAGAAAAGGATTGATGTGGGGATATTATAGATAATAATTTTACAGCTGGACTAACAATAAAACAATGTAACTGGGAAACATACTACATATTGACTTATTGGCAACAAATAGTTTGCATAAAATTCTTTGTATGTTTGTCTGTGATATAATATGATGTTTATTGTGATGCAAGAATTTGAGTATTATTTATAAAATAGCTTACTAATACAGTAATTCATTACAGCATCCTAATTTTATTAATAATAACTATTTGATGTAACATTTTTCATTGTAGTATAGTCCATTGGAGTAAACCCAACTACACACATATATTCAAAATTTTGATCGCACTGAGAGATTTCTTTGCATCATTTGCAAATAATATGTAGATAGATTTTTTAAATAATGTTTTTAAATTGTTATTCTTATACTAAAATAAAATGTTTAATACTTTGTTTCACAGATGGCAGAGTTTTGCCAATGTCCATTAAAATATTCTTATATGATAGCATGCATGTACCAATTTGTCAATGTTAATTTATCTTTCAATAATAATTCATCTTTTCACATTTTTTGCGAAAATGTGGGTTTTTATTATTCATTTATATCAGAAGTTATACACTATCTTAGACTTTTTTAAACTATTATTTAGATAGGACCTTTACACTAATTTAAAACTAATAAACTGAATATTATTTGCCATAACATTTTATTGTAGTCTTTCTATTAAAACATTTCTCTCTCACAAGATTTACGTAACAAAACGTCCTTTAGTATTTATAAGTTTAACTATTAGCTTCATCTTGAAAGAGTGAATAATTCGCATAGAATTTCTCATATTTCAAACTGGAAAAATGAAAGTACACCCTTAAAGTATTTTCAAATACTCATCAGGGTGTGGACAGATTTTATTATGAATAAAAGATAGCATTATCTAATCTTCTTTTTTTTGTCTTATCTCTATTACAAAAGGCTTAAGAACCACTATCAGTTGCCATTTTATTTACATACATGACATATTAGTTGCTTTTTTGTAGTTAATTTTCCACTCATTTATGATGTTCTGGCACTAATTCGATTAGGCTAGCTCTATTACTATCATACTTTGGAATAATATAAATTAAGTAACTTAAATGTTGCCATTAAAATATGGTCTCAACTATGCTGAAATTTTTTTTTTAGTTTAATTAATGAAAAATAATGAGACAAACACTTGGAAAAAATAAACTACTTTCAAAATATAATAAATACAAGAATAATTTTGAAAAATAATTATTACCCAATAGGGATGTAGATGAATGCAATGAGACGTTTTCTATTTTCCGCTGTGATGAGGTGATACACACACAAGGGCAGCCAGATAATGGCTGCAGTGGGGCGTACTGCACAAGATAATGCAGCCAGACAGAGCCAACCATTATCTCCTAAAATAATTATTTTGTAAGAACATCATCAAAGTTTTTGTTTAACACCACTGCAATCATTTGATTGGAATGGCCACATACTACACAAAATAAACTAAAATTCCTATCTATTTAATAATTCAAAAAACACTTCAGATTTGGATTCAATTTGCTGAAAAGAGTTCATACAATATACATACATAAGAATGCAATTAATATCCACTCTCAAGATTAACATGCACAAAATCTAAACTAATTCTACAGAACTAATAATCTTTTCAATAAGTTTGAAGAAGACCTTTAAATATTTGAAACAAGTAACCCCTCAAACATTTGGTGTTGCCTGTTTCTTCAATTCTTATTATAAAAAAAATTCTACTCAATTTTATAAGTAATATAAATGTACAAAAATGATAATTACGTTTATGACTGGGCTGGAATGGAAATCTGGCCAATGCTATTGTAACCAATGCTGCTTCAGTGCTATTAACAATGGTCCGAGACGCCGTGTAAAACCAGAACCATTGGGTCAGGACCAGGAACAGAGCCCATTTATGATTTCCACTCCATTTATATAAGGAATAATCAGCAGCAGCACTTAGCAAAGCTTGTAATATTCGAGGTATTAAAATCTAAAAAGTTTAATAAAAATTAAACATTGTTTTTGCACTTGCAGCAATACATAGTGACATAAACCAGATTTTAAAATAAACAATTGAAAATAGAATTGCCAAAGATATGCAGTATTATAGTGTAGAGATCAGAGATACACTTTACTTCACATTTTATATTTATTTTTTGATTATGAAAAACCATGCTGATATTATATAATTTTTTTCTTTGTGTATGCACTTCTGATGAAATTTTCTATTATTTTATAAATTATGTTGATGCCTGAATAGGGTGTGTATAATAATAATAAATAAATAAAC
Source organism: Eubasilissa splendida (assembly GCA_031772225.1). Classification (NCBI taxonomy): domain Eukaryota; kingdom Metazoa; phylum Arthropoda; class Insecta; order Trichoptera; family Phryganeidae; genus Eubasilissa; species Eubasilissa splendida. The sequence continues at coordinate 5,599,562 of CM062864.1, forward strand.
ATAAGAATATATTTTTTTGTTTCCTGGTAATTTTCAATATTCTATTCTGGTAATTTTCAATTTCTATTGCCTGAGTAAACTTAACTAGTAAAAAAAATAAAAAATAAACAACTTACCAAAAGTTCTGGGCAGTCAATTGTTAATAGCTCTAAAATCTTGTAAACACCCGCAATTACAGCAGGATGAAGATAACTCCTTATTCCACTGGTCCACTCCCAAGTTAGATGGCCATACCCGAATACCAACTTGTGGGCTACTTCAAGACTCTGCCAATATTCATCAGGAACAAACCAAGTCTGAACAAGGAAAACGGACGCCAATCTCACCGCTATTATAAGAGCGAGAATGTGAAAAGGCTTCAAACTCGACACAACGCCCATTTTATTGAGCATTCAAGAACCTGTAATAAAACTTTGTTTTGAGTGCTAGAAACTTGAGTTTGTAACTCAATATCTTTTACCTCGACATAGTTTGCACTTTTGCACAGTGAAATAGATCTGAAATAAGATACCATCAATGGAGGAATTGCAACAAATTATTAAAAAATAATATAAAAATAAACAAAATATCACACAAACTGCAAAAATGCTACATTACGTCTATGAAAACACTACTAAAAATAATCCCCCACGAAGAAACTTTTAAACTAGAAATTGTGAATTAAAACATGAAAAATTGTAGAAAATATCAAAGATAGAAAAAATAATATAATTTGTGAAAAGATGGAAAAAAAATCTTCCTAAATTTCCTCACAGAAATAGTTTATTTTTAAATAACTTCAGAAATATAACCTAAAACTCACCTACGCGACAAAATTTGGAAGCGTCTATTTTTTATCAAACTTCAGTATTGTCACTTTAAAAAAAGTAACCGAAATGTGTTCCTGCCTGTATGTAGGTGAAATGCCGCTGAAATAATTTCTTGGAAACGGTTAACATTAAGAAAGATGTGAGATGTATTTATTATATGTTCTATCGAGGCTTATTAAGGCTCTTTCAGAAACGTTACAAATAACGCGTTTGAAATAGTGTTAGAAAAATTTGCAATATTTTATAGAAGGTTCGCGGGTGGACTGTAATATATAAGAACGTTGTTAAGGGTATCTTTGTGGACGAGGAAGAAATATTTTAGTAAAACATATTTTATGTAGGGGTGATGTGATACCAGCGAACCTCCTATAAAATGTTCAGAAATTTTCTAACGCTATATTTTGAATGTACATAGTTTCATACCACGTTTTACACGGGGAACATTCGATAAAACATATTTTATATTGAAACGTTTTCATTTAATATTTTATTGATCAACTAATTTTACAAAAAAAAAAATGGCAGAATTCAAGAAATTATTAGACGGAAAAGAGAATTTGTACCATAATTGATCATAATAAAACAAAATCATAGTTTGATCAGTGTTACCATGAATGCTAAAAACTTTGCTAATGATACATTTTGGTACGCACTTGTTTAAAATTAACAGGGCACGAGAGCTTGGGAAGGCTAAAACCAAGACAGAGCAGACCATATACGTTTTATAAATTCAGGACTGGAGAGAAATGACTCGTAATAGAGATCAATGAAGGAAAATTCTTGAGGCCAAAACCCATAGGTTATAGATATATCTATGAATGCCACATTATCTTCAGATACCATTTTTGCCTCGTCTGTATTCAAACACGTTTTCAATATATTTGGACTGTTAAGACTTCTAACATGACGATGTTTTAGAATTTGGTTTACCTGGTAGTTCATGCCCAATCCTTTGTGGACGTATTTTATTTCTGATGCCATAAACGACCGGTTTATATTTTTTCATCGAGTGATTGAAAGAAATATTGATTTCATATCTTTTCACCTATAAACCTATTCATTTTTTTTGCTTGACACCACCTAGCTCTATTTTTAGTATATTCTGTAATAGTAATAAAATAAAATGTTTGTTAATAATACATTGCTGAAATAAGCAAGCTAGATATAAATAATGAAGAATAATCAACATTTTTTTCACGCTTTATGTGTATTTGAACATGATTTGAACCTACTTAAAAAAGTCTTACCAACATACGTACATAAAAATCATAGATAATTCAGTTTCATAGACAAACGGACAGCTTTGAATTAAATGGCGTCCGAAGCTGTCGTTTTTGCTGTGTCTGGTCGGCGATCCGTCACCGACGATATTTTGGAAATACATTTCCGGAATGTTGAGATAATGTTTTAAAACATTATTACTTTAATTTAACAGTGTGAAGTGCAATAATAATATCAAGTGTTTGTTTTAAAGCGAGTGAAAGTTTTCGAAAGTGTAGCCACGATTTTTTCCCTTGGTCTTTCGACATTTTGTTTTCCCCGGAAAGCCTCCTTATACATTTTATTTATGGCTTTTTGGAAATGTGAATACTTCGTCTCTATTTTTACCAGCCCCTCAAGTTTTTCGATGTTTCCGGGTGGTTTCCAGCCCACGACTTGACTTTAAACACTAAAAATGGATAACATAAATAATTTGCAACCCTCGAGTGAAGAGTTGGAGCAATCCCTTATGGATTTGGAACCGCTTTTGAGTGTGCCCATAAAGGAAGAAGTTTTAGAAGAAACCCAAGAAAATCACGTGCAAAATGAGGTAAGTCTCTTTTAATTAACATGACAATAACCTGTTGTCCTAACTTAAAATTTCAATGTGTTACGAGCTTTTAATGCCTACTGTCATTTATCTAACCTTCATGTCCAATTAAAGTTTAGGTATTTATTAAAATCTAAAGGTGGTAGTTATTTCAAGCAGTTTCACAATAATTATTTTATGGAAAATGTTTTCAAAACTTTTCAATATTTTGTAAATACTTAAATGTTAGTTGATTTATTAGTTAACATTCTTTTGATTTTTTTCCTTTGCTTCGAGTTGTTTTCTAAATTGTTGATAGCTTATATCTAAAGTGTCCTAATATGTTTAAATTCATTTATGGCACTTCTATTATTTACTTTTATTTAATCACCATAATATCAAATATTAAGAAACTTACACATAAGAAAATATTCACAGTAAAATAGATAAAAATCTGATTTCCCAGTAATTTAATTTCACTAATTATTTAGATGCACCATTTTTTCATATATGCTTTTAGATATGATATTGTGATATTCTTCTATTTAAAATTAATCTTTTTATTATGCAAATAAATTAAACAGGTAGAACACATGTTTTTTTATGTAAAATATATTAAAATCACTTTGGCGATCAATGATTACATATAAATATTTTTATATGGGAAGAAAATTGTTATTTCCTTAAATTATCATTAGTTTTTTAAGAAATATTACTCTATTTTGAAGTGTAAGTTATCTTTTCAATGCTTGTGCAACTTGATCTATTAGAATTAGTATTGTTTTACTTCAGTGTCTCAATAATTATATTATGCGTTGTTTATAATTATAAGATATTACTTTTAATTTTGCAGTGTATATTTTAACTTTATAACCACTGTGCACTTAATTGTGTTGTGTTGAGCGCTACACGTTTCAGAATTGACTTTTTTCTTGTTCGACAGGTTATATTCTATATTCTAGAGTATTGCGCTTTGATTTGATTCTACTCATTTGTGACACAGTTACTTGGATTGTATTTTACTGAAAAATATTGCAAAAAATTACATGAGTAAGATTTCTATGTAAATTTTTTTGTTAAAAAAATAATACAAAGTAATTTAATAAGTAATTCGTCGCTGATATTCTGGATAACAAATCACCACAAAATATTTGAATAATTATATACCACGTGGATACATCGCTTAATATAAAATACATATCAGAAGAGAAATAAATATACCTGTAGGTATTTATAATAGGCGCTTTTATTGTGTTGTGATAAGCTTTATTGCCATCCAATCGGTAACTCGGTTAATGCCCCTCTGCAAAGTATTTATCTGCTATACACTTCTACCTTTGAGAAAATCTTAGATTATTAGTTTTATATAAATATACTAAAAGTAAATTCAGGTAAATTAATATTTTTCATTTCTAGATAGTATACATTTTAGAAATGAATAATTAAAACATTGCCATATGACCTTTTCCTATTATTGTATTTTAATCATTAGGTTTTGATGATAGTAATACATTTTATTATGTGTCTTGATTTCTTTAATATACTAAAATTAAAAAGAAGTCAGCATGCAAGTAGACTCAGTCAATCTAACGGCTTCCAATCCAAGACTTCAGGGGAAATTTCTAAATTACAAATAAATACTTATGTATTACATTTTTAGTCATTCTTTAGTTTAGTTGCTGAAGATAATAAATGTGTGAAGAAGACCCCAATGTCACCAAGTTGCGTGACAATGTAGATATAAAATGGAAACTTATAGAATCTGTTTTGACCTTTATCTCATGATCTTATGTTATATTAGGATTTCTCTATATTGCTTTAAATATCAAGAATTAAACATTGAGGTTACCGTTAATTTAATTTTGGTTTTTATTTTTCTAAATATTTTGTACATTTGCAATTTAATAAAAATGAATAATATAATGTTGGATCCAGGTGTGCGCATTTTATTTAAACAGCAGCTAAAAAAACTGCATTACTAAAGCTTCTGAGAAATCCTTATCTTCTGAAAAGACCATATAAAATTTTAGCCGATGGTACAGTTTTTCGCATGCAATGTCATACCGATGCTGCGAGATAATTTGCTTGTTTCCGTGCATCCAATTTGTTTAATCCATAATGCAATCTTATTGAACTAATATTTCCTTACTGAAGCTGTGTGAATATTAGAGGCATCTTTACAACTGCCAATTGTCTGTAGTTTTCAAGCAAATTTCCTGTACCCTATATTTTCAAAGGGATTAACTTGCAACTCAAATGATTTTTTCATAGTGTATTCCAACATTATTTTGTATGGTATTCACATAGATATAGAGATATTGGTGTTCATCAATTACACTGAGCAACAAAATTAATTATTTTTTTGGTGCCGGAAAAGTAAGAACTGTTTTTGAATATTTTTGATGTGCTGATTCCAAATATACCTGCCTTTTTTCGTGTCAGCTCTAGCTTTTGAGATACAGACTAATTGATTTTAGTTCTGATAAAAAGCAAAAATAATGGTATCTTTACAGTACAAAATTGAATTTTCATACCTAAAATGAATATTTAATTAGTCAGTTTCAATTACTTAGTATGTAAAACCCATGACTGTAAAACCTGACATTCTTATATCTGGGTAACCCCCACCACAAACTAATTAATAACTCGCTCATATTACCTCTGCGCTTTACCCGGTTCAGTTTCCTATTGAGTTTTCATAGTTGTGGTATCGTTTTGTATAAAGTTTTGGCATTATTTAGTAATAAAACATTGAATTAAAACCATGGCATCCACAAGCAGACTTAGCTGTGTAACATCCAGACGTTTTTTGTTATGTGTGTGGCAAATACACTTTGAAAGAAACCTATGTGAAAAGGGTTTATCTGGCCTATTTTGGCGTCCACTTGGGAGACCAAGATAAATCTTGAGCTCCACATTTCGTACATAAAACATGCATTGAACATTAGCGACAGTGGACAATGGAAAAGCGAAAGTGAAAGAGGAATATGAGACAATATCACTCACTAGTCCTGAAAAAAAATGAAGCATGAAGAATATCAGTAGTTGATTTGTGTCGATCCAAAAACAGATAATTATCTGTCAAGCGAGCTAATTTGCATTTTTTGAGTAGATTATTAGCAATAATATTGAAGTATATTTTAATGTTGAAATATATTTCTTTCTGTTATATGAGTTTCGGTTATGGTAATTCATAAAGCTAGTTATTTAAATATACATTTTTACTACTATCTTATTGAAATATTTTCAATATGCGTTGTCTGAAGGAGAAATTGTAGATAATATTTTAAGTGAAATCAAAAGCAGAGAATGGTAGGGAGCAATAAAATTATATATTTAATTTAAATTTATAGAGTTGTTCTCAAAATTAGATTGATTTTTTTCACTTTTTCTTTATACCTAGTATATCTAGTCACATAGCATTGTCAGTATCAGCATAAACAATATTTGTGTCTACTGCACGCCACTGCTTGGATCACATGATCACCTGTGACAACAGATGTCAAGGGTTCAATTCAAGTTTAAGTTTGTCCTATTTACACATCACACAGTAGGAAATGAATTATTGTGATGTTTTTTTTTCTTCTAATCTTAATGATATCACATTTTATTTGTGAAATTATGATTTTTCAGGACATAGTTTCTCGATGGTGACTATCTTTTCTTATTAGTTAGTTTTATCTGAATATCTTTTTTAAGTGAGACATTTGGAATAATTTTCACTTTAGATTTTTGCTGATTATATTTTTCCTCTGTATTGGAATATTCTACATGGCTTGTATCACATGTGATGTAATTTGATTTTTATAGTTTATATTTCATCACATGTTTGGCTTCTAGGGAGCTCTAAAGAAATCAATATTGACGGATTAAACTACGACATATCCCACTGTAGCTGTAGCGCTCGTGCTGATAATAATGATTGAATATTTACAACTCTACTTATCTTCGGCCGCTCTTCATATTTATAATGCTTGAAAACTACTTGTTCCGTGTACTCGGTTCTGCCTTACAGACAGGACTATCTTCAAAGCTTTAACTTTTTGCTGCTAAGAACGAATAGGCTCTCCGAATTGTGAGGCTTGTTTGTGTTTTTTTTTTTTTTTCTCCATATAAACACCTGTTGCATACCATTCGTACATATGCTGCACTTGGCAACTTCTGGGAAAATAATGACCGCTCACCAGTTGATTTCCTCCAGCTTCTGCTTGTGCAGTTTATATTTTATTTATACATTTGACGATAGAATAAAAACAATAGTAGAGTTACGCACCCCCAAATAAGATCTTGAATTATAAATTAATATAAAGAAGATAAATCCAATACAGGAAAATCTTTAAAAACTTGTTCGGTCGGGTAATCTCTAGCCTTTTTAAAAATTATTTGTATTATTATCTATTGAGTTGTAATTATTGGTTTGAGATGTATGGGACAGGTTCCGCCCCAACCCAGTATTCCGTATTGTAATATTGATTCAACAAATGTATGGTATATCATTTTAAGAGTTACAATATTGTCTAAGGATATAAAAGTAGAATAAAAATTTACGTAATTTAGTATTTAAGAGGGTTATGTGTTCTTTGAAGTTTAAATTATTATTTAGGACTAATCCTAAATATTTGTACTTGGTTGTTCTTTGTATATTGGTTTTACAGTTACATTGGCAAATAGATCTTGTTGATATTTGCAGCATTAACTTGTATTTATATTTAGCTTTGTTTAAATCAGTTAATTAATTAATTAATTATTAGGAGAACACACTCTTATTGTGAAGTTATGAAAAAGTGTAACATATAGGTTTGAAAATTTGACGTCAAAAATAATGTCGCTGTAGCATAGTTGGATAATGCACCTTCCCCGGTTTGGAAAGAGATCCAGGTTCGAATCCCGGTTGCGCAACAACAATATTTTTCGATAAAATTGATTTTATATGTATGTCTTTCTAATTAATATATTTAATTAATTAATTTTACACAATAATAAAGGCCTTTGATTGGATAATTTAGATAGTCTAAAAACCAAAAAAATCACTCAATATAGTTATAATGCAATATAATTAATAACCAATTAAACCTTATTTAATGTACATATGCCCTACTTCAATGTCTCCTTGTCAATCACCTCCTCACTCCTACCAAGACTGCAAATGAAGGCTGTGTGTCCGATCTAACATCGGGGTGATAGGAGGAATAACTTAATTGCTCCAAAAATCAACCATTTCATCGGTAGATAATGCAGTTTGTTTAATTGATGCTGTGATGCATGTCATTTCTCAATAAGGGTCAAAATGTCACTCATTTCGAGTGTATGACACTGACGTATCGAAGTGAGGCCTGGAGCCGGCAGAAGAGGAACGAAATAAACTGAATACGGGTGGAAATGAGATCACTTAGGCGTATATATGGCAAATCTATTTATGGCAGAGTAAAGAATGAATAAATAAGGAAAGAATGTAAAGCTGATGTTAGTAAAATGAATAAGATTACGAAATGATCACTTAGGTGGTTTGATCGTATGAAACGGATGAATGAGGAGAGAATGATAAGATATGACGCAAGTGACCAGAAATGTCCGCGGAAGATCAGGTAAACCAGATACTGGAGGATGGTTTTATTAGAAGCCTCAACAATCGGCTAGCTTGTATGAGAAGACGTATGAATGTGGATAAGGCGAGAATTGTGTCAGGACATAAGAGTGTGGCGTTCTATGCTCTCTGCCTACTCCCGCGGAAAAACAGCGTCATGGTTAGTAAGTTTAAATAGTTGTCAATAACCTTATTAAATTATTGAAAGATGTTGGCCGAGGATAATACGCATGCAGTTTATTGGAGCCACTTGACGTTGCCAGTTCTCGGTAGGTCTTCTGCTGTGAAACGTATTGCAAGTTGTGTTAACGTCCGAACTTCATTTAAACCAGCAAAATATCGTTTAATACACTTTTGTAATAAGTTAATATATAGTTTGCATTGATTGGTTAATTTAGGTTGTACTGCGGTAGACCACATCCCTTTCTTTGATAATAAGTTATGTTTTTAACATTGAAAAATACATTTTATTAATTATTCAATTCATATTGTGTTCATACCAACATTATCTAACAAATGTATGATATATTATACCTAAATGTTATACTTTTCAAATTGATATTTACTTTATTTTTACGGAATCTATAATACATTTGAGTAATCCGATAGGAGACGCCAGAATTAACAATTTATTTTTATTAAATTTTGGACACATTGATACAACTTATACACCCAGCGCAACAAAAATAGCCGCACCCCCTAATTAGGTACAAAAATTACAGTGAAGCGTCAATGAGGTAACGGGAGAAAGCGGTCTGCTTCCAGGAAGGGCAATTCGCTTATCAGGTACCTGAAGAAACCTACATTTCTTCTCTTTAGTGGCCATTTTTGCAGTGAGTGGTCGTTTTATTAGTGTGTTATTTATTAGTTTTACCGAATCGCAATGATTGTTGAGTTATCAAAGCAAAACTATTCTAATTGTGCTATAGCTAGGTAAATTCATTGTAATGAGTCATCGGTAAGAAGATTTCTCAAAAAAATCCACGAAATTGGGACTTTAAATCAGAAAGTGGGAACTGGCTTAAAGCGTAGTACTTCGAATCGAGATGATCACATTTTGAAACGGCTTTCTTTGAAAAATCGTTTCGCTTCTGCTTCAGTGGAACTCCCGAGACATCACTAGTGGGTTTACGAGCAAGAAGATCCGCAAAAAAATAGAAAATTGGTCCGTCAGAGAGGGTTGTTTTTTCTGACGAAACAAAATTTAACTTGATTAGTCCATTCGGTTTGCAGACAGTGCGTCGGAGTCCGGAGACAGGCACTTCGCACCCCCGGCGTCATGGTGTGGAGATGCATCACATCACTTGGTGTTGGCGATCTTCATTTTAAATTCTTTAAGGTGTTTTGCCAACAACTAAGAATTTGACTAAAACAAATTGACGATCCAGTATTTCAGGACGATTCTGCACCTTACTATCGTGCCAGCTCTGAATGTTAATTGTCATGAATCTTTCAAATTTATTTGTTTTTTTTTACCCGGTGAACATTCTCAACACTAAATTACTTTTAATTTTTTCACAGGTATCACAGTTCAAAGAATCGTTGCGATTGAAATCACTTTCATGGCCAGGAAACAGTCTCAATTTAAATATTATTTGCAAATCTGTAGTCCATAATGAGTGAAAATATCTGCAAAAAATCACTCAAAACTATTAAAGAATTAAAAAACATTGTAGAATGCGTGTGGTATGAAGAGATTACAGTGGAATACATACACAATCTTTATAAATCAATGCCGAGACGTATTCAGAGTGTAAGTCGTTCCAAAGGGGGGTCAAACAAAATATTGATTTGATATTTAAAATATTAGTGTCATAATTAAATAACATATAAATCATTTTGAATTAAGAATGACTGATTTAGTTCGAAGGTTATTTATGGAAGTTTTTTTTTAATAAATGTAGTCTTCAATAATTAAATTCGTGATGCTGTTATTATGCTATAAAATGTATATTTATTAAAACTTAAGTATGTACATATGTTGCCTTATTTACATACATTATAACGGTTAGCAAAACACAGCTGATAAAGTGAACAAAACTGCAGAAATTATATTTTCAAAATGTGCGGCTATTTTTGTTGGCTACTGTGACCGCTTCGCGGCCAATAGTAACCGCTGTTTTCGTAGAATCCATTTGTCCCTTGATCCCTTATTATATTGCTTTAACAATGCACCCATGTAGTGTACTTTGTCTATATTTCCAATAAGAAAAATCAAAATATTAGTAAAATTATACATGCTACATGTACACCTAGGATATCTTAAATTGATACGATTTGATTAATTTGACGACTAATATGGACATCGACGACATCTATTGCACAATGAGGAAAGATTGTAAATGAATATTTATTATTTCTTACTAATCTGTACTGTAAAGAGTACGGTTGACACTAAGGTAGGATACAATAGATCCAATGGATACCAAGCGGAATATTATAATATATTCAAATCGACAGTTGTTTTATAAGATGTTAGAAGTGCTACTATAATACGGAATTATTTTATTTTTATCTCCTAAACTAAATTTGTCATGTTTGTAAGACAGTTTTAAAGAAAAAAATATTGTCAGAATTTTGAACAAAATGTCACATGACACCTTATTGTTCCAAGGTCCCGGCTTCTTATCGCTCTAGTTTCATTCAGTGTAAGAAGGTTAATTTATGGATGGCCAATTTTGCGCCGCTGAGAACACGTGCCCGTCTAGCCAGGTGCTGACTGCGCCCGGTGATGCTCGCGTTAAATAATATAGTTCAGGGAGCGCGCAAACAATGGGTCCGAATTCGGTTCTGAAATGTCCGCAACACCCGACCCATCCCATTCGCCTGCCTCGCGTACCGAGAGTTATTGCTGTTATAGTAGCCCTGTATTTTTTTTAAAACACCATCATTTCATCTTTTAACATGTGCGGCGTGAATGTGAGAAAATGAGTGTAATCCGGTTAACGAGAATAGGTCACTAAACTTGGTGAATCAATTATCAAATAACGTTTCGATACAGAATTGAAATTGGAATATCAATCGTATTTAACTGTTGACATCGTAATATTAATACGTTATTGAATATTTTGGGAGTGATTTTCTGCGTACTGATCAAATAAACAATAGACTATTAGACTTATAAATACAATATAATCGCTTTTATTTGACTTTCCGACACCGGTCGGCATTTGGACTATGTTTTTGTATTTAACCCATTAGCGCCCAAAATGAAACTACATGTTAAAATTTTTTTTTTATTATCATTTATTTTAACATTGTGGACTAAGTTGGTTTATAAATAAAAATTCTAAAACTTAGAATTTAAAGAAGTGTACACGGCCGTGTACAGTGGGCGGTTTAAGAGTGAAACTACCCAAAGCATGGTCACTCGACACATAACGTTTTCTTACACCTCGGTTGTAGCAAATAACACATCGCAATAGTTTGTTGGTGCGCTCCGGGTTGTGACCATTGATTTTCTGTTCCATTTCAAGTACTGCTGATGACATCGGACGGCATTTTGTATATGTCGGTCGTAGGTGAGCTCTTGCAAATCGTCCGTCTGAACGATGATTGATCCATGTAAGTCACCTCTTCAGTCTCGCTAAGCAAAACTTGCAGTCGCTAAACATTATAAATAAATGCTTATGTAAGGAAATCACCCAGCACCGCTGTTTTCCTCTTATAAACACTCGGTAACGACTTATAGACTGATCCATTTGGTCAACACCGTCCATTCCTTTATTATAACTTATAAACAGTCTTGGGATATTGACGTGACGACCTTTTGCTTTCGAGTTTTGCAACACCTTTTCACTTTTCCCACGGGATCTACAGTGTCAAAATTGGATCATTATTTTGCATCAGATCGGTAGTCGTACTTTGCTCTAGGTTGGTTTTTCACCACTTTGTCCACTTCACAGCGGCAAGTGGACATTTCTTTATTCTGTTCTGTTCGTTGTCCTGTAGCCTAAAAGTGGCAAACCATGCAACGACTCGTAATTGGTGAAAAAGTAATCAAAATAGACGACGCGCTCTTCCAAGTTGTGATTTTACGACTCTCGCACCGAGAGAATCAGCAGAAACTTCCGTGGACTTGTTGCAGCCCAATTCCGATAACCAAATCGTACAGGTTTTCTCATCATGACGTCCAATGTATTCTGTCACGGACTCGTCTACTACTATCCCCCGATCTCTTCCTTATTGGCACATGAACAACTCGTGTGTACAACTCCCTATCGCCGTTTCGGGCGAGAGGTGCTAATCTGATTTGATGACGTATCCGTCATATCGCCGCGGCACAACTCCACCTGGCCGGCGGTGGCGACAGGCTCGGTAAGCACCCTCGAGTCTACCATACACGCAATGTCATGCCTGTACAGGCAAACCAGAGCGTGTATGTGACAGGTATCCCTACATGTACTGGCGATCTGACAACAATTGATAATTCATATTTTCTTCCTGCGGGTAAGTGCTGAGGGCGCAGGTCTCCGTTGTTCCGTCCACCGCGAAGGGAAAAATCGCGTTGTGTAGTTGGAAGATTTTATTGAATTGTATAAATCTGAGTCATCCATTCTTTAATAATTATAGTAATCTTGAGGCTCTACATTAGCGACTAAACTTCATTTCGTAATGAAAGCTTCGCAAAATGCACGTTCACCAACTTGAAGCGTTCAAAATGAACGCTTTATTCGAAATATGTTTGTACCATTGGTTGGCCCATTCCCGATGGAGGTCGAAATTGCTTCGCAATTCATATAGTACAGTGAAGTGTGATTAACTTGCTATTTAAACCGTTATTGAAGTATACTTCAATGAAGTTTCTAAAGTGCGAAGCGAAGTGTATAGTGTGACACCTCAATGAACTACATGATGTGAGCGGAAAATCTTTCGTTGGATGGCGAGAAGACCTACCAGCGCTACCGCATCGTCGTAGTTGCGCTGCACCGATGCCACGGTTGACTGAGAGACTGTCCGCTATGTGTACGGCCAATGTTGAGCTTCGGTTAACTTGTCATGTTTACCTGAATAGGAATACCGTTGCGTGTATGGCCGGCTTTACTTTACTTACCGCGAGAGCCGGACGTTCTGCAGATGATTTACTCTTTCTTGTATCTTAGTCATTGCTTTGTATAGAATTAGGTGATATCTTACACTTATAAGATGGCCGATAAATATTCAAATGTGTTTTTAGGCATCCGAAAATATTTGAAAAACCTTTCATTGTTATGTATTTGTATTCTGTCTTATCTATTCTTTATACAATTATATACAACCAAATTTTCCATGGTTACTCTTTAGGACCCTGCGTAGGGTCATAGGCACCCTATCCCTTCCCCTGGCCACGCCATCCGATATAAATGAGTATCACATTGAAGGCTCTCCGTTCCAAACATTGTTCAGTTGCACTCCAAGACCCTGAAGAAAATACAGTCATTCCACTCTCCATGGACATCCACTCACCTTCCAACGAACAAATGTTTCATACATCGGTATTCTTTAGGGCCTGCGCAAAACAAAATCACCTCCCTTCTTCCAGGCACGGACCTACACTAACTCTTTGTAAAACACGTTTAGGTCTACTTTCTGCAATATGATGAACCCAATCATTTCTGTTGTCGCCGTTTCATTCGCTTTATCAACAGCAAAAGCAATGCTTCCTCTTTGAAATTCCCTTTCGAACTGAGCCCCAAGCGGATGGCCTGGTATCGTCACGATCGACATTACGACTGCGTGTCGTTCTATCTGACAGACGATCGTCCCATATTATCAGCCACCAACGCCTGCGGTGGTGCAGTCCAAACTCGGCCAACACAAATGTCGTTGAAAAGGCGTCCTTGTAAATTTAACTTAAAACAAAAACAATCAACATTTTTTGGACAGCCTACTCGCCATCATCCGTTTTAACTAACTTCCTCGAGCTTTCAGAATCGAGCGAAAATTGTTTCAGAAACGCAACGTCGAAGAATATTTAAGAAATAACTTTCACGGTCGAGGGGTATATCAAAGTCTTGAAATGAGTCTTGAAAACAAAACAATGGAATAACATCGCCAGTAATTATTCTACAAATAAAATTTTAAGTTTGTGTTACATAGGTATTAAAATCAGTCGCATCAATAAAAGTCTAGTAAACTGTGTGTCCATGTTACGCAGGAAACTAATTGAAGTAGGGATACTGCTGTGTAGTCATTTTACTAAAATATAATAAATACAATATTTTTTGTATTTTCGTAGAAAGCAATCACTTTGTATGAAACCACGAAATTTATTATACGTCAACTGGTTTTGCTTATCTCAAGCTTCATCAGGTTGTATTTGAAACTCATCATAAATACAAAAAGAGTGCACTTATAGGTATATGCATAAAGAGGGAAATATAATATAAAAGTACATCTGAAAGAGAGAGACAATACATATATAGTTAAATAGAACATCAAGGGAGACAAAATATAAAAAATATGCTAAAGAGAGTGACATAATACATATACAGATAGACGGAACATTAAGTAAGGGGAAAATACATGTGCACCCTTTTTGTATAAGTATATTTTTGTATATACAGTATATTTTTGTATGGTACACGTGCATGCAGGATGTAAAATAATTTCACCACTACAATATGTTAAATAATTAATTGAAAGCGCGTCATAGGGTGCGAATACTGCGGACACTCGGATACTGCGGACAAAAAGAGATATTATTATGTAAGATAATATTTGTCATTAACTAAATATCACTATCTAATCATTGTTAATTTGCTTAATAAAATTTTCATTTTTAATTAGAAATTTATATAAATCATCTATATGTTTAATTCTTTAGGAATAATATTGAAGAATTTAAATCCTTGATTAAAAAAAATAATGCTGGGCAGTACTAGTGTTCAGTTTGGGTATCGCAATATTCGACCTCAGTCTATTTGCTAAAACAGCTTCTTAAGAGTACATTATTGCTAAAGAATACTGTGCATTTGCAGCAAGGCATATTTTTTAAAAATTAACCATTTAGGGCCGGTTGTGTGATCAGCGGTAACTTTTTACTATGGGTTGTTCGATCGTTGGTAAAAAATATTTACTCATCGATAGTAAGTCATCATGACACATTGATACTTAGAAAACGAAAGTCGAAACGAAGTCGTAGAAGCTTGCAATATCTTCCGCCCACGCGTCCATATAGTCGTATGGTTTCATTTTCCCGGCTGCATATTCCTAACTACATTTGCTTTACAATATTTTGAGTATGTCCAAATCTTTGTGGGAACTAATTACTGGGTTTTATCCCCCTGGGGGATTGTCATCAAGATTAAGATTATGAGTAAATAGGTGAACGTTACATTGTGTAAAGTGATCACTTAAGCCAGCCGATGACAGGTCGTAAGCCCTGTAATGCCCGAGACTTCCATACTTCTCATATAAAAATAATAGCTTCGTCTCTGTGAGACATCTTAATTTACATTTGCTTTGTTTAGAAAACTTTTGATGTTACAGGCCTGGGTAATGGAACAATTTGCTGAAGATTCACGGTCGGCTAGAAAATTTGTTAAAAAAAACCGAATTATAGTGCTAAAATGTTTACCCGACTGGTATGTATCTAAGGGACGATCCCGTTTTTAACTGGCCAACTAATTCTCTTTGTATTTTAAATATTTCGATAAATTATGGAGGAAATTTTATGTACTCGCCAGATTATCGCTTCGATTTGTTTGAATTATTAATTTTTCATGTCGTCCTTTAATTTTAAATTGTTTGGCTACCGTTTTAATTTTTTATTAGTCAAACTATTATAATTATAATGGCTAGACTAAGCTTTAAATACTCGTTGGTATTTTAGTTATTACATACTTCCAAGCAATCATTAACTTTAATAACCGACTTACTGGGAAATACACAGACATATTGTCAAATGCAAAAATAAGAAGGGAAAAAAAAACAGTAAGTAATAACGGTAAAACGGGCGGCTAAACTTTGATGACCGCCTGCATCGGATTATCTTTACAGCACTACCTAATTGGTTAGGTAGTCGAAACATCCCCCAACCAATGGTTGAAGTCTATCATCGTATAACTTCTTTTGTGCTCGCCGAATGTCAAATTTGTTTTAGATTTTCTTAGAATTTGAAAAATAACTAATGTTTTATTTTCGAATGCATACTGTTAGTCCATTTTTAAATGCTGGTGCAAAAACTCGTCCACTAACAAGACGAAGTGTCTCGATTCGCGGATAAGTGGAAATAATTCTTGAAATATAGGCATGACATTTAAAAAAGGAGAAAAATGAATTGGTAAAAAAAAAAATCGAAGATTATTTTGTTTCGATGCTCATTTGTTCTGACATGACTGATAATAAGAACGCTTTTTGTAATTGGAAAGTTTCTAAAACCTCGATGCTTCAAGTCACAACCTCTCGGTGGTACAATGGCGATCATATTCATAATGATAAAAAAATGAGACGCGATTTACCTACTTCTGATATAATGGGTAATGCTTGTAACTAGCAAATTTATCCGGTGCCATCTTGGTCATTAAAAAACCAAGTTAGTCATTACAATTTAATTAAAAATACTCTGGGTATCGTGCGCGCGCAGCTATGTACCTAAAAGCGTCCGACACCATCGCGACGTTATCCACACACAGATACATAACATGCTCGCACACAAAAGCGGATGCGCTTGATCCCGCCATCGGCTGCGCAGGTACCCGGGTAACACAACGTCTCGGACGTACTCCACTTAATACGTGCGGGGAGAGTCCTGCTACACGGGGAGAGGGTCAAAAATATTTACATACTAAATGGACGACCCCTTCAAATATCAACACATTGTTTGCGAGTGAACAAAGGTAGTCTGGGTTGGACTTTGGTTATTTAAGCGCCTTTGGCGTCAAAGGGCAGGGGATCCGATCTCGCTAATGATTATTCGAGCTGGTCATATTTTCGCAACGCTCTGAGTTTTAAATAACTAACTTATTATATCATCACGCTGTTTCCCCGCGGGTGGAGGTGGAGGTAGATAAGGAGAACTCTTCTGTCTTGTCACACGACCTCATCCACCATGCCAGCTCGTCGATTGTTGAGGTTTATAACAAAACCATCTTCCACGGACGTATTATATTTGTGGTGCCATCGACACTCGCGTAATGTATATTCCTTACCGTTCTCTCCCCATTCATTCGTGAGCATATTGTATCGCGCAGAATTACTCGCCGAGGAGGCGCCAATTAATTGATACGATAAGACACGTGTTAATAATTTAAAGGTGTAATCATCGGCGTGGCGCCAAAAAACCCGTGGGATACATATCAGGAATACAAAGACGTCTTAGTAAAACGTACAGCGGTGGCCTGTCGCCGTGTAGGTACTTGCAAATATGACTATATGTATTGTTATGAATTTGAATAAAAACAGAGTATTACGCATGCGGCAGCCATTCTCATAATCATCATCATCATCATCATCGCCGGTTGAGAGAAGCTGAGATCGGTGAACCACCCTTGCTTCCTGTACGGAGCACATATATCATATTAAAGCGGCCCAGACAGTTTGATCTTGATACTTAACTCGGATTTACCTTATAAAGGGAAAATTAACAACCTCGATTGTACTCTATACTTTCACCTTCTGAAGGTGAAATAATATTCAAAATTATAAATTAAAACACGTGTTTTATCACGTTGCGATATATAGGGTAAACATATCTAGTCCACAATATTTTATGGGTAGATACAGACAAAATGTTTAATGAGTATCTATGTTACAGTGAATGTGTATTACCAGTGAAATTATATTTTCACTGGCGTTTTAGTGAAATCGTATCCGAACACATTTGACAGTTGTGAAACGTCTATTTGCGTGTTTTTGTTTTCGCTTAAAATACGAAAAATGTATTCAATTCGAGTCATTTTGTCGTCCAGTTATCAAAATTCTATTTTCGATAAAAGTTGTCTTTTTATTTTTTAAAAATTTAAAATTCAATTATACCGATTTGCTTTAAAATGAAAGTTCTAAAACTAACTAATAATAATCGTAAGATAACATAACTAATTTTCAAAATACAGTTGTAAGGATAGTCGGATGACATCAACGACAGACACATAACGCATGCGCGGCGTATATAGGGTCGTCCGTTTGTGAACAAATACAGTTTCACTGATATTGAGCGATGAAATTATATTTATACTAGTGAAAATATAACTTCACTGGTAATACACATTCTCTGTCACATGTACGAACCTTATACCGTTACGTAAAATGTTGTATGAGACTTTTTGATAAAATCATGTTTTAAACTTTAAGTCTACGTACTTCGAAACAAATATTTGCGAAATTGACCCATCTATACTAGTGACGAGAAAAAATGCTATTCTTGACTCACTGGTGTGATTGTTATCTATATATTCGATAATATCAGTGATTGAAAACTGTGACTGTGATCACAGTTTCATTACTAATACAATAAAAATGTGTTCATTTTTCAGGTCAAATTCTCAGCATTTCGGGGTCAAATGCGTAAAACTTTTTGGCAAAATCTACTAGATGGCGCTTATCACGAATTTTAACATCATTCTTTCATGAATATTTTCGTTTCATATGCGCATGCACCGAATCACGGTTCACAACTAAATATAAATAAATTTAAAAAGTGAGTCACGAATCACAATATTCCCAGATATTCTATCACTGATAGTGAGTGTGACTCAAAGGTATCAATGATTGACTCACGGTTCGTGATTTTGAGCTCATCACTATTCTATACCTTTGTTTCAGGCTCAACAGGAGTACTAGTGCACCATAAGTAAACTGAGTTGAGCAAAGTAAAAATCCGCTTGAGCTGTTTCTTCAATACAATTTTTTAATTATTATTATTATTTTTTTGATATATCATAAAGTATAAATATAACGTAGTTATGTAATATACATTGTTATATATTATATAATCTTTTTTGATTCGGTAAGATGGCAACAACATAAAAGATTTCAAACTTTCGCGGCCTGTTACCTTTGTGCCTGCAATATTATTTTGTCACAGGATTCAATTGTTTTGTAATGTTGACCCAAAATGAACATACAATTTGCCATTCATATGAATCATATCTGTTATACAGGCATTCATTGGATATTTTTTTCCTTATTGGTCAGATTATAATGAATAGAATGCAATAATGCGCCGACAGTGTTTCAGGTGCGCGCATTTGTCGCGAATATTGCACGCGCGCCAGCTCAAAAGTAACACAGTTTGTCCCGATAACCTTTTATTTTTTGTATTCAATATGAAATCAATAAAATATTTTAATTATTCGGTATAATAAAATTCTGCGTCTACGAAGCAAATTGCTAATCAATCACACATATGAAAATAAAAACACTTGTTTTTTTAAAATTCTACTCGTTTAATTTCCGCGAGACGCGTTTCGCCTTATGAAGGCATTATCAATGTAACCATTTTAAATTCAACAACTTGTATTTGTATGAAATCTATTGTAAAAGGGGCAGCTATATAATTTTAAGTACTTAAGGTAATGATGGGAATTTTGGGTTTTTTATATTTTGGCACGATTCTAAGAAACAGTTCTGTTCAAACACTAATGATATTTTAATGAAAGGTAATAAATGGAAGAGGATAGCTATACAATTTTTATGTAAATAGGTAATATGTATAGATATTATTTATGTTAATTCTTAGGGTTTTTTTACTGGTGCTTTTGTATGATTCTAGTTAATAATTATGTTCGAACACTAATGATATTTTAAGGATGCAGTAGTTCCAAATTGCTGTCTTAGCTGCTTTCTACATAACTACGTTCCGTCGATAATTTTGTTCTGTGTCTCTGGTATGCGTATAACAAAGGAAAATTTACGGCAGAATCAAATCCTAAAAAGAGCATTTCTAATTACAGGTTTTTAAAAATGTCATTGTGAGGGGATCTATATATATATATATATTGATTTGTTCGTTTATTATTGTTTTATTGTCTACTTTATGTTTGGCAATCTATAGCTGTTCAAGTTTATTTAATCTAAACCCTTTAGTTTCAAAGTGTATTTGAATTGGCGTAGATTGGTCATTATATAACAAATGTTTCGCGAACTGAGAATCTACTTCACTTTTTTGGCACGATTTTTTTATGTTCCGAGTACCTTTGTTCAAAATTTCTACCCGTTTGTTTGTCCTATGTATATTAATTTTATTTTATGTGTGACTATGGAGCGTGTCCTTACTAATTGTTCGTGAAATTTTCCCTGGAATATTGATATCCCGATGAGGTGACATAAACTGGCCTCCACGTAACCCCGACTTTACACCAATAGAATTTTTCCTATGGGGCTACCTTAAATCAAAAGTATACAGTAACAATCCTCCCTCTCTGGACCAATTAAAAGAAATAGCAGCGATCACGGAAAATACGCGCTGAGCAGTTCTCAGAAGTTTTGCCTCCCGTTTAGAAGAGTGCCAGCGAAATAACGGATCACTTTTAGAAAACATAATTTTAAAGAAATAAATTCTCAGGGACTGTACTTGAATGCAAATTTTTATTTTTATTAAACTCGTCCATTATTTTATTACATAATTTTTATTATGAAAAATACTTTTGGGACACGTGTATAATGGAGGACAGCTATACAATTTTATTTGTATGAGATGAAAAGGGACAACATTATTCATTGGATTTCTGAGGATTTTCATATATTTTGAATGCTTCTAGTTATTCTATGTAACCATTCAGTCTCAACACTAATGATATTTTAATGTCATGGGTAATTTGTAGAAAAGGACAGCTATATAATTTTACAGTCTAAGGAGATAATACGATAAGAGAGACATTTTTAGTATTCTGCGAGAAATTAAACGAGTAGAATCAAAAAAATTGTTTTATTTTCACACATGTGATTATGTAGTTCTACAATCTTTCCTCGAAAACAGTAAATATAAATTAACAAGAAAATAAATTGGGTACAGTTTAAAAGATAATCAGAAATAATTAATGATTGGACAAAAGACGTAAACAAAACTATTAAACATAATAGTTCCAACTCATAACTTCCCTTAAATCATTTCTAGTTAATAAACCAAAATATATAAGTGTTGGTTCAGAATGTAGGTACATGCTTAACAGCAGCTTTAACATTTTTAATATGTGTTACGCCCAGTACATATACAGGTGTAACAGATCTAGTCCACGATACTTTATGGGTGGATACCTGACTAAATTACGAATCGAAAATGTTCAAGGGATATGTGCAATTTCAGCACCGTTACGGAAAATATTATTATTCGAATTTCTTACAAAATCATGTTAAGTTTTAAGTCTACGTACTATTTACTTTATTTTTTATATTTAATATGTATTTTGGAATCAATAAAATTTTATAATTGCAAATTACGATTTTTTTTAAAATGTTTTTATCTCTGACGTGGTTCAGATTAGGCACATATTCCTTGAACATTTTTGATTCATAATTTAGTCATGTATCCGTCCATAAAATATTGTGAACTAGGTCTGTTACAGCCTGTACGTAAAAAAATAAAAAAAAGATATTCACCACGAGTACACCACTACCCCGTTGAATTTCGCCCAGAGATGGGGAACATTCCCACCTGCGGCGCTGTCAAGGGGGTACCTGCACAGGTATAGGCAGGTAGTACACCGTGCACTGTGCACCGTGCACCGTGCAGTAGGCAGCGGCCAGGGCTAGGCTCGCGAGTTGAAGGTCACATCGGCCTGGACAGCACCGACGTTACAATAATGGGCTAATTATTCCTCCGTCTGGTACGTGGTCGTGGTAGCGGTCGTGGTTCGTGAAAATAACACGCCGCATGCACCGTAACTAATGACAACCCGTTACATGTACACATAGTGCACGATGATGGATAGCCACTGATAAAAATAATCAGCCTTATTTTGATAGTTACGAGGAACGATAAGAAATATAATATTATTAATTTTAAATGTAACAATACATATTTGTACAATTTTATCTAATTTAACGTCGACAGGTTTCGATACCGTTGTTTCTTCGTCAGGGCGGACGTACACTGACTGATACATAAGAGCTTAACACGAAACGAAATGAACTACATTCTAATAATAAATGTGTACGAGTAGATGAAAACCTTTATTGTAGTAATTTACTCATTCTTTATGGTTTTATTTGATCCCATTATCTAAATGAATAAGTATAGTAATAATTAAATGTATGTAAATCAATATTATCGAAAAATATTGTTGTTGCGCTACCGGGATTTGAAAGCTGGATCTCTTTTCCAATCCTGGGAAGGCGCATTACCAACTATGCTACGGCGACAGTATTTTTGACGACAAATTTTCGAACCTATATGTTAAACTTTTTCAAATTAATACATCTATCGTTCCATTATTTGAAAGCCATCTACATTGATTTTACGGAATCTCAAATACCTTTGAGTAAACCGATAACAGATGCCAGAATTAACAATGCATTTTTATTACATTTTAGACACATTGATACATCTTATATATTATTAAGGGAATACATTCTTATTGTGAAGTTGTAATTATTTTAAAGTTAAATTTGATTTTATATGTATATCTTTATAATTAATATATTTAATTAGTATTTAAAATATCACAGGCCTATGTTCTGAATTATTACAACTTCACATTAAGAATGTATTCTCCTTAATAAGAATAAATATAGTTCTAGTTTTGTAATACATAATTTGATGTAAACTATGTACATATAATCTTTTTTTGTAGCTTGCATTAAATTATTTTTTCCGTTTATCTATAGTTTTCCTTCAATGCCCAAAATATGCCTTTTTTAACAATATCCTTCATTACAAATTTTTGGTATTTAAAAATAAAGACACGCAAAACACCCAGACCAAATCCAAATTTTCTATCTTCGACTGGAATCGTATTGGTGACCCCGGAAGCATCTTATCACTAGGGCAGGAGTCGGCAGACTTTCTAGCGAGAAAAGCCGAATATTAATTAAACAGAATCTCAATTTTCATAGAGCCGCAACATATATTTTCACTGTAGCTATATACATATTAATGACGATAAAATTAAGATTTTTTATTTAAAACTCATATTCACAATACAGTCGTGGGCTACTTGGAAGAATATAACCTAATATATGGGAGTTATAAGCTTATGTATATTATTATTAATACTTATGGAACATAGGTCTGTGATATTTTAAATACCAATTAAATGTATTAATTAGAAAGATATACATATAAAATCAATTATATCGAATAATATTTTTGTTGCTACCGGGATTTAAACCTGGATCTCTTGCAACCCGGGGAATGTGCATTAACCTATTATGCTACATAAGTTGTATCAATGTGTCCAATTGTTAATTCTGTCCTATCGGATTATTCAAAGGTATTTGAGATTCCGTAAAAATAAAAGAAGATGCCTTTTAAATAATGGAGCGATAGATGTATCAATTTGAAATGTGTAACATATAGGTTCGAACATTTGTCGTCAATGGACTGTGTTGCTGTAGCATAATCGGTTAATGCACGTTCCCCGGATTGGAAGAAATACAGGTTCGAATCCCGGTAGTAACAACAATCTTTTTCGATAAAAAATTGTATATCTTTCTAATTAATACATTTAATTTGTATTTAAACTTTGTATTTAAACACTTTTTGGACTTTGTAAAGTTTACTAGCTAGAACCGGTGACCTTGCATCGCTTTCGAAAGCGTTACTGATGTCTGGCAAGTGCTATTTGTTTCCAATTTTAGGCAGGATTGTAAATTATCGTCGGTTAATAAGCTTATTTATTTATTTATTTGATTCATGGAAGATGATGTTTGTTCGTATAAATAGGTAGAGCCAAAGATTGTGAGAAGTGCTAGGTCTTTTATTGTGTCATTTCACACACCTCGATTAAAACTAAGACATGTTAAAAATACAAGAATTTTGAATTATATTATTGTATTCGGATACTCTATCATGTACGCAACTAACTTAGCCCCAGTTTTCTAATAATGTTATTTAGTTTCATTACTTTAGTAACGAAAAATGGAGAAAAAAGTATTTATTTTTTTGTCTACTGAAAAATGCCTTTTTGAGTTTTATTTTTTAATTTTTAGAGAAACAAACAGTAACAATAATAAATGATAATAACATAATATATAAAAATAACATCAGTGAACTTTCTTCGAAATTAAGTAACTAGTACATAATAATCTAAAAAATAGTCAAAAACTGAAAAAAGAAACAAAAGAGTGTTTTTAAACTGAACATACAAAGTGCAAAGGGTAAGGAAGGGAGGTAAATGGGAAGTTGTCTTAGTTTTTGATCTAGGTGTGCGATATGTTGCAGGCAAACTTTTTCATGTATCAAATATGAGCTAGGGCTGAAGAGTTCTAAGGCTCGCGAGCCACGGTCTGCCGATCCCTGGCCTAAGCTATCGGGGCCTTCATGAAAGTAAAATAACTACCATTAAATAATCCATTATTTCATTCTTCAGGTTGGCCTAATGCCGATGTATCCTCTAATTTTTGTAATTACTGCGTGGAATAAAATATTTCCGCACGGCAAATTTGTTTTTTTTTTTTTCAAGCGCTGCTAATCTAAAATTAACTGATTGGTGGTTTTTGGTACCTAAATCCCTAAAATATGGTCCAGGGTCGAGTTCTTAAAATTCTTGAAACAATTTATTTCTTGTAAAGTGTCGTAAATCTTTCGAAAAAATTTGTGCAGATTTATTTATTTTGTCAGAAGGATGCGTGGAGAATTCTGTATAGTGCGCGACAACATATTACGAGCCGATAAATTCGTGGGGTAGATCAACCCTTGAGATTCGATGTTACTTGAACTAACTTGCGCCGAGGTTTAAATATTCTTATTCACGGTGTCACAATAAAATTCTGCACATGATTTAAAATTCGCATTGTTTTTAGATGTGAAGTGGTTGAAAATATCTTAAACAATGGACTTGTCTAAATATATTGCGGATATTTTAGTTTTCACAATTAAACTTTGTACTACACACACGTTGGGTTATTGGAACTACGGTTCGAGAGGTGCATTCCCTCTCATCAGGTGATAACTAAGCTGAACAACAAATAACAACTTCTCGGAATTTTCTAACCACAATTGAAACAATCCACTCTTTCGATAGTCATAAACTATAATTTCTCCACTCGGTACCTTATAAAGGATTTATAATGAATAAAAGAATTTAAACACTGATTTATTTATTTGCCATAATTTTTTTATACATCGGATGTGAACATACAGTTATATAATACATTTTTAATTTACTGTGTGTGATGCAGTAGGTCCAGAGGTATCCACCTCTGATATATAAAACATTGTCCTGGCTTCTTTGCTAGACTACCGCCTGTGAGAGTAACAGTTTTTTCCGTGTTGTTTAATTAAAATTAAAAGGAAAGAGTAAGATTGAACGGAGATATATATAAAAAAATAGATGTCGATGTAATGTGAATTATTAGTGTATTGTATTGTGATTAATCTAGAATGTTGTACAGCGATGCTTCTGACTCATCTCTACCCAACTGAATCATGAATTAAATTCATATTTGCGTATTTTTTTTTGTTAGTGAACGATTTCCAGTCAGTGTTAAGTATGTTGTACAGTATCGGAGCTAAAAACATATAGAAACGTTGAAATAATATCGTTATTGCTCTCGGTTAGTTAATTAATAATATAACATTCCTTAACACTTCACCTTTACTATCCATATTCCCGTTAACGATCGAATCCTCCCCTCTCTTCCCAAGCCCCGCCCCATTACCCGAATATACTACAATGTTTAGTATCTGTATTTAGTTTAGTTATCACCCGATGATGATGAGAGGGACTGCACCTCTCGAATTATAGTAGTGACAATAACCCAACGTGTGTGTAGTATATAGTTTAATTGTGTAAATTGAAATAATCACGTTACACCACAAAGTAACCGCCATGTCAATTAATGATATATTGCGAATATTTCAAAATATAATAGGTGAAGATTATTATGCCTGATATAATGAATCACGCACATGTTTGGCAATGCGGCCACTAGGTTAATAGGTTATCAGGTTATCGGATCATTAATTTTAGGGGTCTTAATTAAGGATCCAATTATGACGTAACACAGTATGTTGTCTGGGGATTTTAGATCGATGCGATTGGTGCCTGAAGATTAATCTGAGATGATGTGGAAAATCTAATCGTTCATAATACTCTCCGTTTACCGAATCTGTAACTATTATTCTTGCTTCATAAATGTTTGTTCTGGTCTATTCAATTATAACGTCTAATTTTATTATTATTTTTATTTGATTTGGTTTGATTTTGCACTCTTTATATTTCTGCTTTGTTCGAGTAAATAATATTGTCGATTGGTCGTAAATAGTTTTATAGCGTTTTGTCCGTTTGCAACATAGATAATTGACCTCAGTCACCTGAGCGGGGTGGTGTACCCAGGTGTACTTTAATTTTAGTAAAATGAACATAGATTAAGACACTCGATTCGGTTAATTTTACTCTTCTCTACTATCCGACAACAGTCGGCGCTTGTTGAAATAATTCTTGATGCTGTTTACGTCTGGTAAATTTATTTTCTAGAACAATTGTAGAACCAGACTTATTCAGATGTTATCGCTTACAAGATACTATGCGAAATACAGTTAACACTAGTGATGAGCTCAAAATCACGAACTGTGAGTCAATCACTGATATTTTTGAATCACACTCGCTATCAGTGATTGAATATCTGGTAATATCGTGATTCGTGATTATTTTTTTGTCGTTGTTAAATATTCAACTGATTTTCTGACGCCGCCGTCCAAATCAATTATCACTTGAATCAGCGCCATCTTTTGGAATCTGTTGTTGATAATGTTTTTGCTAACGTGCTGTAAACTTAATTTTATTTTTTTCGTATTTTCATTTTACATGTGCAGTATTTTTTTTAAATACTTTTATTGTTTTTAATTTTTTACAAGATAATTATTATAATAATAATTAAGTTAAAGCCAAGCCTTCTTTGTGTTGTAATTAGTGTGATTATATTTGAAAAAGCTTCATGATAATTTATATTTTTAATCTTATAAAGTTGTTTTAATATAATACTTTCTCTTTTTATATGGGATTATAGAGTTAACATTTTTATGGAGCCATACTTTTTGTTGTTATCTGAGTCATGACGTCATTATTAAACAAGCACAATCTTATAATTTATTTTTTAAAAAAATTTGGATTATTATAAGTTTTTTAATTTTTTTTTTAAAGTTTTAAAGTTTTTTATTACAACTTATTTAATTTTTTTTTTTTTTTAAGTTTTTTGTTATAGGTGTATTTTTATAAATCATTTATATTTTTGTATAAGTTATTTATATATTGTCGTTAATATTTGATATATCAGTGATTCTATCCGTGATTGAAATTGGTTTTGTAAATTGTGATCACGACTTTTACGACTCACGCTCTGCGGCCGCACCGATGTTTCGATATTATGTCGGTAATTGTCAACCGTGACTACCGTGATCGAAATCGGTTTCGTAAATTGCGATCACGCCTCACGCTTTGCGGCCGCACCGATATTTGATTTGATGTATCGGTGATTCTTAGCCGTGATTCCGCGCATGCATAAATTAACAGTGACAGTCACAATATTACTTGGTCATGTTTGAGTGCGAGTCGTGATTTGGCGCATGCGCATTTGAGACGAAAGTATTTATGAAGAAATGGATTATAACTCGTGATCAGCGCCCTCTAGTACATTCTGCCGAATCGTTTTACATATAATTAGGTGAGAATTTTAACGAAAAATAAATTTACATTTTTTAAAGCGTTTTCATTCTCTTTGCGATGATATTAAATTAGATTTATATTAATTATTTGTGCTAGAATACGTTTTTTACACAAATTAAGTTTTAATAATAGAAAAAAAACGTAATTTTTTATATATTTTTTTATTTCGTGTACATATTGCGATATCGTGTGGCGCATGCGCATTAATAATGAAACTGTGATCATAGTCACAGTTTTCAATCACTGATATTGTCAAATAACAATCACAATCACACACCAGTGAGTCAAAAGTAGCATACAACTCTTCACTGTTATAGTGAGCTCGCTTCACTGATATAACGTACAAAAATATTGTTAACAAGTGAACAAAATACACTACACGGTCTAAAAGCCTTAATTCTTGAGAAGTCATAAAATCGAAAGCAGCGTCTGCCTACGAGGTTCCTTACTGTTTACGATTCCTTTCAGGTTTGTGAATTCTTAGAAAAAAAACAATGGGTGTTTATTTAGTGTGAGTAGTAAGTTTTAAAATTTCTTTAACCATTTACAAACCATCCCTGGATAAGTTAGTAAGCATGTCTTCTTACGCACGGAAATGTTTATCAATTCGGGAGAAAGTGGATATTATCCATGATATCGAACGGGGTGTGAAAAACGTCAAAATTTGTAAAACATACGGACTACCCTCTTCTACAGTTTCTTCGTTGTGGCAAAATAAAGAATTGTACTCGACATCTTTCGAAAATAATGTTACCAAAGTGAAAAAGTTTAGAAAGTGTGATAATATAGATGTTGATGAAGCGTTAATTAAGTGGTTTTCCGATCAAAGAAGTGCTGGATTTCCTATTGACGGACCAATTTTGAAGGCTCAAGCGGATAAATTTGCGATTGAATTTGGGAAATGCGATTTCAAATGCAACAATAGATGGTTAGATAGATCGCTTTAAAAATCGTCACAACATCGTATACTCCAAAATCAGTGGCGAAGCGGCATCCGCGGATAATATTGCATCTAGCCATTGGATACAGAAGGGGTATGGCCAGAAATGAGAAGTGTATTTCAGGACAACCATATTTACAATGCTGATGAAACGGGACTGTGATGGCACATTTAAATTCAAATGTGATAAGTGCATTGGAGGAAAACAATCAAAAATTCGCTTAACTGTCCTTGTTTGCGCTAATATGACCGGAATAATAATCTACTTGTGATAGTAGATAAAATGGCACACGTACATAATTCTGATATAATAAGTAACAGTTATAATGAGCAAATTTAGCCGCTCCCTTCGCACTCGTTATAACCGAGTTCAACTGTAGTAAGAATGTTGATGTTATATTCCGCCTACACAACTCTATTTTTTTTTTTTTTGTTATAAAAAGGACTGTAAATTGATTATCTTAATTTCTATTCCGACTGTTGTTCATTGTATGGTATATTATACGGAGAACACGCTGGCCAATTGATGCGTACCGACCTTTACGTAGTACGATATATAATATCAACGATGAAATGATAACGAAATAAATTGACTGCAAGTTTAATTTAGGGACAAAGCAAAAATCTCCCCTTCCGTATGTGGGTTTGAGTTTTTATCTCTTTCTACCAATCTCAAGTTTATCTTCAAATATAATCTCAACACGCGTACACGGTACTGAGGTTTATCTCAACAAAATCTCTGAGATATATCTAGTCGTGTCTCATTCCGTGACCGCGGGTCACACTTATGGACTTATCCAATATTGAAACCTTTATCTATTTATAAACTACATTGTCGGTGTGTTTTGCAGATCTCCAATCCTTATTTTATGTCGGCTATCTAAAAATATTTAATCTACTATATAATCATATGATTCCATTAGTCATTCGTATTAGATACAAAGTATTATTTACATACCTGGATTGCAATATAAATGAAAAATGGAATCCTTTTGTTGGAAATCATATGTCGCATTGAGCAAACTCGTGCAACCTTTAACTTATTAAAAAGATGTTTTGCAGTTATTATCTCAACCTAAGATTACGAATGCGAATGGTCAGATGCTTTGTGTTCTCGACATTATTTTATGGAATGGAAGCATGGACGCTTACCGAAGAAATGATAAGGCGACTGCATTTGAGATGTGGATCAGAACAGTAGGTGTAACAGACCTAGTCCACAATATTTTATAGGCGGATATTATATAATTACGAGTCGAAAATGTTCAAGGAAGATGTGCAAATTCTGCACCGTTACGAAATATATTGTTTGAATTTTTTTTACAAAATCATGTTAAGCTTTATGTCTACCTATTTCGAAATACATATTTGCGAAGTTTATTCATTATTAAACTATATCTTTGCGTCAGGTTCTCCTAAATCATCTAATAAAAAATAGTCTAGCCGCTCGAAATTCGATGATATTTATTTTTTTGTATTCAATGTATAATTTGGAATCAATAAAATATTTATATTAAGAGATTAGGCACATATTCCTTGAACATTTTCGACTTGTAATTTAGTCAGGTATCCCCATAAAATATTGTGTACTAGGTCTGTTACACCTTGTATATCTATCGAAAAAATACATACCCAGAAATTTATATTGACTGGACGGAAAAAATAGATGTTTCACTAATAATGTAATATATAATATAATGTACAGGTGGAATCCATTGGCGATGTATAGTGTCTCTTTCGCTTAATTGATTAAAGTTGTCTACCGGCAATATAAAGTTCCAGGCTTGAGTCACGGTGATGGTTATATTTTTTCTATAAATAAGTGACTGATTTAATTTGTTTATAAAACGAAACTTACACAGCGTGTGGCGAAAAAATACTCAAGACATTAAGTAATTTTACATGTAATTTAGAATAACAATGTAGTATAAAGTAGACAACTCTCGATTTTCCGGGGTGGTAAGGAAAAAAATTATCCACATAAAAACACCGATAATCTTCACGAAAAAAATCGTAAAATAACATTTTTTTTATATGATTTAGCGTGATGCGCCGGCCGCTTCGCATTCCCTGAAATATAAACGCTAAATAAATGAGGTCAAGATTACCCCCGGCTCCCAAATAACAATGAGTCTTTTTTTTTTTTTTTGTTTTTTTAATAAATTGTGTCACGATTTTCGATGACGTGTTTACGATTTCCCCAGTTTCATATACTGTTATGTGCAGTCATGCAAAATTATGTTAAAATTTAGTTTGCAAATTATATTTAATGGAGCTATAATTTATCGTACATTCGTAAATAAGTATGATAGAAACGTAGTACATTATATAATAAATTTAAGTACTGTTTTCAAAATTGTATTTTTATATAATTTTAAGAAAATATGTCGCGATTCACGCTAAAATTACCGAAATATTATCTTACATTACCATCAAATATGCTGATTTAACGCACTACTTAAATCGTATCGTATCGTAATTATATACACGCAAACACAGAATTTTGTTTATCAAATAAATAATCAAAAAATATGAAATAAATGTAATAAAATAAAATAAAGAAAAAATGGAGTGGAAAATGTGAATTTGATAAATTGGGATGACTTATTTTGTTGATCATTTACATTATTTATTAACACCAACAGCTTCTAGTCATTGTGGATAGTTTTATTTGTGTTGACACTTTTAATTGAACATTTTAAACATCTTTTGTATGCAGGCAACCTAAAATTATTTTTAATCTTTTGGTTAATATAGCGCGAGGGGCGATGGTGAGGGGTGGGGACTTATATAGGGATTATAAATATATTAAAAATGAATTGATTCCACCTAAAGAAATGAACCATATTCCTTTTCAACAGAAAGCTGTGGAGGCCGGAGTACCAGCACAGTCCAGCGGACGGCGTGCTTCTCAGGATGGCAACGGCACCAAGGAGGACAGCGCCGGCGGCTCTCCAAGCGGCGCCGCGCCTGCCGGAGGCCCCTGGGGCGCTGTGTGCTGCGTGTTCTGTCGCCGGCAGTTAGCTGCACCCGACACGGAAGGCACGCCACGCCTCATGGAGTGCCTGCACTCGGCCTGTGAGCGCTGCGTCACGGCCAAGCTGGAGGAAAAGTCTCAATCCAGGGAATATAACGGTAAGTTCCTTTTATGATTTCATTGTGTAAAATATTGTCATGATTAAAAATTTAACTCTTGATATTTTTTACATACACATTTATTAGTTCTCAGTTTCTGATATTAATCTCCATTAGAATTTGGTTTTTTATACTATCCATGTTCATTTTATATAAATAAGTATGTTTAATAATAAGATAATTTTTCTCTCTACCTACCTACCTATACAAGACAAGCAATTATTAAATTTGTTTATGTTTCTGCTTAGTATAGTGCAACAAATGCAACATTGATATCAATCATGACTATAGATTGTTTTTCTGAATCGTTTGCGTTTTCAATTGTTTGAATGTTAGATTGATTTTTATGTCTGCCTCAAACTTGTCTACTTCACTTTATATTTTTAACTTCAAACGTGACCTTTTCATCTGTTGTAGTGTAGAACAGGTCTTGGTTTATTGAATAAATCTCTTCTCTCTAAAAAAAACGCATAGTTTATGAAAGTCCAACAATGGCAACTTATAATAGGATATTTTCTAAATATTTGTAGCATAATGTGTTCAGTAATGCGCAATCTACATCCATTGTGTTTAGTTAAATGGCGACACCACAAAAACAGTTTTATATACAGGCTTGGTCAAACATATTACATAGCAGTCCACAGTTAATACAATGACGCCATTATAATGTATATAGCCTACAAACATTTTCTGCTATATGAAATATTATGATATTGCATTGGATGTGTATTGGAAGCAAGTATGGATTCTAGAAAGATAGGCTTTTAGCAGCGACAATGACTTCTGGACTTAATAAACTTTAACCTAAACATAAGTCACGCTGGTATTGATTAACTAGGTGAACTAGATATATAAAAAAAATATTGCGAAAAAACATTTTAATTTTGGGAACAAATCTATGTATTTTAATTTTAGAAAATAATTTTGAATTCATTACTTCAAAAAAGGCACATTCTTTTATTGCTCCATACCGTTCTCCGCTTTCGATTTCGTTTAAAATATTTTCTACCATTTCTCCTTTGGACAACGGATATTTAAATTGTTTCATTAAGACATTTGTCAAAAAAAAATTTGTCTATAGAATTCGTAAAATGACATTGCATGCAGTTTTCGGCCAATAAATTCTCTTTTGAAAAATAGAATACAGTAATAATAAAATTGATTGAAAACTTCAGAAATTGGCAGACGTACATAAATATGCCCCTAACATAACGCAGCTTCAGCAGGGAAATATATTGTTCAGTTAGATTGTAATGCGGATTGAACAAATTGTTTCCATGTATCGGTATGACATTGCGCGTGAAAGGAATGTCGGAATTAAAAACTCTAGCTGTGGGTTAAGCTAATGCGTGTAATGACGATAATGGTTAGAATTATATAGGGTATTTTCAGAAGAAAATGATTATTTGATCTGATAATTAGATATAAATAGTTAAAGAATTGAATAGTCACGACGTGGGTTCATGATATCATGTTTCATATTATCAACTTTAAAGTTTTTTCTAGTGTTCAACTTATTTTGGTTTCCACTAGTACTTCTCGGGAGATTGAAATCTGATTAAAAATATTAAATACTTAAACAAATAATAGATATCTTATAGAGACAAAGTTATTTTTTATTAATGGAAAAATATGGAAGTAAGGGGAATACAGGGCTGTAGCTGAAAATCCAGTAATTGCGTGTTCTTGGACATGTTCAAATATTGTTATTAAATACTTGTTTAGCTGCATGTAACTGTAATACTTATATATACATTATTCACGTCAAATGATGATGCATGTCAAAGTCTCTCTCTGATTAATTTCTTAAATATATTTTTTAATAAAATTTATATTTAATGTAAGGATGCAGGGTAATCTGATATATATGACTAAGTGATGCACTTAATTTTGTTGCTCCGCAGTCTTTTGCCAGGTTCACTTAAAAACAGGAATCAACAATTCAATTTTTTCAATACATTGGTGAATGTGAGGAAAACTTATAATATTAAAAAAGTCTACACTTCCCATTTAACAAATTGGTTTTTCTTTTCAGCAGCCGCAGAGAGCCTCACCGTGATGTGCCCATCCTGTCGCGTCAACTGCTCCGCCCATGGCATGATTGACCAGCAGTTTGTAGTGGAGCGGCGCCAGCAAAGTGAGGGGGGTGGTGGAGCGGGTGCTGGCCAGAGCGGTAGCGGGGCCGGTGAGCAGCGTTGCAACAGCTGCTCGGATGACAATGCGGCCACGGCCTGGTGCTGTGAGTGCGCAGAATATATATGTGATGTGTGCGTACAAGCCCATCAAAGGTATGTGTACAATTATTAAAAATGTAATATGTAAAATTGGAATTATAAAAATATTGAATAATTCTTTAATTTGGTCCGCAATTTAACAAACATTTTTAATTCACCTCAAGGCCAAAAACTGCTGGAAAAAAATTATGTAAATTCATAGCAGGCCCAGGAAACAGTTCTTTATGTACAAGAACGTCCTCAGTCAATCAACATATTAATTAGAAACAATATCAATTAAAGTATTGAATAAATTATTTAAATACTAATTTAATGTATTAATTATAAATATATACATATAAAATCAATTTTGTCGAAAAATATTGTTTTTCAATATTAATTCAATTGTCTCTCCCTCGCACTCTTGCGACCTGGACAGGGTGAATTTCTGCCGGACTGTGACCGAGTTCTGCGACTGAAACACATAAATGTGATGTCTACCCTCCCCTTTTAGGGGTGTGTGATTTCTGTAGCTTCTTTCTGGCCGCCTTTTGAAATTAATGTGACAACAAATCTCTCACATTGTACAGGTATGGTTCTGGTACGACAATACCGGAGCCAACTTATGATGGTGTTATGATGATATGACTGAATGTAATAAAGTAAATAAAAAAATATATGTAATTATGACGAATCGAAACGAGGGTAAACAACTCTCAAAACGATTCGGGATTGGGTGTAAATAATTTTTTTTTAAATTATGCCTAACATTGAATACTTGCCAAACATAGAAAAGTTTTCGAAAGCGATGCAAGGCCACCGTTCTAACTAGTAAACTTCACAACGTCCAAAAGTGTTTAATCATTTAGGTTTTATTGTTTTATAGGTAGAGCACTGGGCCTACTGAAGCTTATAACTCCCATGTACAGTGAAACCCTCTTAATAAAATCTTCTTAATCAGGAAAACTTATTAACAGTGATTTCAATATTTCCATGCTTTATTTGACCATAACATCTATTATTGTATTTTAACTAACATTACGATAATTAAAAAATGAAAATATTTTTTTTATTAGAAAATTATTATATAAATTAAATTATTAAAAAATTTACTATCCAAACTGCAAAAAAAAAACTAATACTTAAAAGTGATTATAAAAAAAAAAACTATAAAACAAAATAAAAATTACACTCACATAAAATATCTAACTACCTAAATTAAATAAATCGACGTAGCAAAAGTGAATATTAAAAATATATGTATAAAACGAAATTAAAATTAAACTCATAAAATAGCTAACTATCTAAATAAAATAAATCGACGTAACAAAAGAGAATAAAAAATTAAATTTAAATTAAACCTTTAAAGTATCTACCTAAATAAAATAAATCGACGTAGCAAAGAGTAAAAGTACAAATGCATTCAAATTCAAATTACAGTAAAATCCCGTTTATTCGAAGATGAGGGGACCAAAAATCAAGATAAAAGTTCGAATAACGATTTAGAATAATGAATATAAAAATTTCAAAAATTTGATTCAATCTTACATACTAACTTTTTTCATAGAAACTCGAAATAATTATATACACCTGTAAGTTGTCAAAATACAGTGTAAAGAAATCACAATATTATTTAAAAAAAAAAACACTATTATGTATGACTATCTTTTCGCGCCATTTTTAATAACGACATAATAGTCGAACTTGTCAACCCGCCATTTCTCCGCTGAAGATAGCGACAAAAATTTCCAGCGCTTCTAAAACATTCGTTTTGTGGTGGTCGCGGCGATGTTTGGCACTCGCCTTTCAACATTAAAGTTCTTTCTGTCATTATGTTTAATATTGTCAACAACCTCATTAATGGGGTTGCGTATTTTTCTGTTAATTTTGTTTTGGATAATATTTTTTGTCAATCTCTTGTATTAATTTGATTTTTAGCAACTGTCGGCGTTTTGTACGAGTTTCGCATTAATGCTATTATTGAGATTATAAAATTATCAGTCAAAATTATAAAAATGTTTTAATTTAAATTTAATGAAATACGGAAAAGTCTAAGGAACGCAAACCACGCAGTCACGAATTTCAAAATGTCTAACACGTAAATATTAGAGAAAAACAAATAATGTTCTTTACATATAAAACAATGGCAATAAAATAATTAACAAGGTAGGAGAAAATCTGAGAAACGCTAACTACACATTCTTTAAAATGCCTTGACACTAAACTTAAATAGAAAGAGAAATGTCTGTATTAAAATTAATACAAATTAAATAATTTATAAAACACGGAAAAGTCTGAGAAACTCAACCGCATATTAACGTTTGTACAACAAAATATACATACGCTACGTAAACAAAAATAATGATGGTAATAATATGGAACGGAAGATTGGCAAGCACTGACATTCGCAGCTAGCAGCTGGGAGAACTAAAGAACTGCGTTATCTATAAGGGCGCAAAGATAATATTTGCTATCTTTTTCTAATGTAAAGAAAACGAGCAAGAGAAAAAAGCATGCAACCTTAAGTTAATACATCGCGGTAAAAAATAAATATTTCAAATCGAGGACGCACAAGGTATATTTGTCATCTTTTCTAGTATACTAAGAGTGAGTGAGAAATCAAACAATGAGAATTAACTTTATGCGTCGTGAATCGGTATAGGGATGGTCTTGGACTTTGAACAGGCACAACCCATTTAAAGAGTTCATTTTATTGCACCTATTGAAAGAATATCACTTTCATTTTTATAAATGTCAAACAAAAAAAATTCTGCGAAAAACATATTACAAGGGACATTTTGTACGGATTAAATGAGTTCCGTCAGAAATATTTTAATTTATTAGGCGGGAAACTTATTATTTGGAAAACGTATTAAGCATAAAAAAAATACATAATCTGTATGGGACTTTTTCGGGACCGAAAAATGTAATCCTATTAGGCGTGAAAACGTATTAAAAGTGATTGTTTTAAGAGGGTTTCACTGTATTATATTTTTCTAAGTAGCCCACGACTGTATTGTGAATTTGAGTTTTAAATAAAAAATTTGTTTATTTTTTCCTCATCATTAAAATTTATATAGTTACAATGAAAATGTATGTTGCGGCTCTATGAAAATTTTGAGATTCCGTTAACTTAACATTTGGCTCTTCTCTGACTTAGGCGAATGAACTTCATATTCTCAATTTAATACTTATTAACATGAGCAGAATACAAGTTGATACCCAAACAATAACCAAATCTTTCTAAACCACCGTTTTTTGGCTCGCGTACCACTGGGTAGTACATCACGCTTAATTGTACCACTTCGTAAAAATGATTGTATTTCAAGAAATTTGTTATTCTATTTGCATTATAAATTTTATAGGGTGACTATATTTCCCAGAACTCAATTTATTTAAGTTTATAAAAAAATACCAAAGGTTTTAATTTTTTTTAAAAATGAGACATTTGAACTTTACATATCACAATGTTTTTTTTTTTTTTAAATAAAAGGTGCCGAAGCTCATTTCTTGTCGAAATTCAAAACCAGGACATTTAAAGAAGTATTTTTTTTAACTAATTTTTATTAAAAAAAAAATACATAGAATTAAATTAAATTATTTGTATAAAACAAAATGAAATGCGCCGCAGACAATTTTTTTCCAAAAATTACCGATATTAATAGAAAATAAATGTATATAAAATTAATTAAACACGGTAAATGTAAGAATTCTTCTGATGACTTTCGATCATCGACTGTACATATTAACAACTGTATATTATTAATTAAAATTAAAAATTATAGGAAAAATACAATAGTTTAAATGATATTTTTATGACTGATTTTTTTTTACTTTTTATGTCCGCCATTACTGATTATTTTTCGCGTACCACCAACTATCCACTCCAGGTTGGGAACCGCTGTTCTAAACCATCATTCATCATTTCACACATGTAGTTTACTCATTCTTTTTTAATTTTCAGATTGAAGATCACAAAAGATCACACCATCAAATCGAAAGAGGAAGCAGTAAGCGAAATTCAATCGGCGTCAAACAATTCCTCCAACACAAGTCAAGAGATGTTCTGTAAGGAACACACTCAGGTATAAAGCACGTACACATGTATTTCTACATACACCGCAACAGTGCGCGCCACACGTGCGGAGATTTGTGTCTGTTTTGTCCCGACGCACAAAATCTTGGATGTTTTAATGAAAACTGCTTGATCGATCTCGAGGGAAACATTATTAAATTGTCTCACTTCTACGACCTGCTTTATAAGTGTAA
The DNA here is from genome assembly GCA_031772225.1 of Eubasilissa splendida. Lineage (NCBI taxonomy): Eukaryota > Metazoa > Arthropoda > Insecta > Trichoptera > Phryganeidae > Eubasilissa > Eubasilissa splendida. The sequence goes on from CM062864.1 coordinate 5,638,046, forward strand.
ACATTTCAACGCCACCTACGTAAAGTGTCATAGCTAACAAATAGGTCATTTTTAGTTATTCTAATATTTTGCATGATTTTAAGTGGCAATAAGTTTTTTTTCATATACATTGTGTCCAACAGAACATAATAGAACACATTACATAAAAAAATTACCGCCACGTAAAATATGTTTCAAATATATGTATACTGAATACTAGGCGACTAAATTTATTTGTTATTTACAATACTTTCACATAGGAGGGGTCAATTTGTCATGATTTATGAAATCTCTATTAACAAGTGTACTGACAAAACTCTGTTTGTGTGGTGTAACTGTTTGCGATTCCTAGTTATTTGTAACAGTTTTAACATTTTTTTTATTTCATATACAATATTTATAATATTTTTTTTAGCAATTTGAAATAAATTTATGCTTTTTTTTTATTTTATCGCTTTAACAGAATGAACTAATAATTATAATTTTTTACTATTAATAGTTCTTCTATGGGGGGTGTAATAATTGACCATGTTCATTCATACGCTTGTGATAGTTTTCTTTTAACATCATAACATATTACAAATGTCAAGACTTCAGAACTAGACTGATGAAATGTCTCTCATCACCAGGAGCGCCTATCTTTATTCTGCGAGACTTGCGACCGCCTCACCTGCCGCGACTGCCAGTTGCTGCATCACCGCGATCATCGCTATCAGTTCAGTGCGGAGATGGCCGGTGCGGCCAGAACTACAATCACTTCACTTCTGTCCGAAGTGCAGTACAAACGCGTTTTGCTGGGCAGCGCTATGAAGGTGATACGTGACCGTCAAACACTCATCGCTGATAAAAAGAAGGCCCTTGTGCATGAGATTACGCAGACTGTGGTCAAGTGAGTCTATTTTTATTAAAAGAGAATTGAGACGCTGAAAGAAATTAGTTTCCATTGATCATTTGTAAGAGCTTCCACCACTGAAATTCTTCAGCAATTGAACTGTGATAACCAATTTGATTTTGAATCTAAGAGCTTGCTATCAGCTCTTTGATTAATAGTCAGTTTGAATACTGAGAGAATCCGTTTTAATGATTTTTCAATGCAATGCGTCTTAGATGTTTAACCTTTTAAATGCCATGAGCGCGTTAACATGCCAAACTCTGTACGTCACGCCAAGCTATAAGCGTGTTAACACGCACTTGTCATCTGTGAACAATAGGTCCCAGCTTTTGATATATAAGTCAATACTTTTAAAGCCTAGTCTTACCCTATGCAGTGTTTTCCATTTCAAATATAAGTTCCTGGGAAGAATTTGCGTTATTGATTCCTTTTTATGTACGCAACGTATCTATACAACTCAATCCTTCAGCAAGACATCTGGCAACAAACTAGACCTGTGAAGTATCCGCATTAAGACAGCGGCCTGCAGTCAGTACTTGGAAATGAGTTGTACTTAATTAGAATTTATGCAAAATAAAATATATGTCTCAAATCTCTTTCTATATTGATGAGATAAATTTTTCTTAGAAATACAGTAAAACCGCGATATAACGAAATCCAAGGGACCAAAAAATAAAAATTCGTAATAACGAATTCCCACATATAACGAAATAAATTAAAAAAATCCTACTATATGTTACGCGCCGTCGCAAAAAAATGTTGCGCGGCTTCAAAAAAGATCGCAAATTCTGCAAACAAAGGAGGAAGAAGGCCATAGGGAACTGAATACCTACATATTTTTAGTAGTTTTGTTATTAAAACAGGTAAGCAAATGGATAATCAAAGGAATTAAATTAAGAACAGAACCTATTCAACACCAATTGGAAGATATTTTTGTAAATTCCAGAATATTGCAAACACAAAACAATATTTTAATTGTGTTTAAATGTAGAGCCGCTTCAAACATAGTTTTGGGCATGAAACATAAAAATAATTCAAAAATAAAAATTTGACAGTTGAATCGCGACATTTTTATAAAATGAGTCGTATATAAATTACGAAGGTACTTACCGGTAACGGCGGCAACCACTTCAAAATATGATACTATGAACCCATGAAGAAGTTTGAATTGTTTTACTACCTTGTCGGCAGACCGCCGCGCACCGCCGAAAAGGCCATTAAACCGTTCGCATACGGCAGATGCAGCGGCGCGGCTTTGTAAGTGCGAAATAATATTTTCATCTTTTAACATTTTTTTATTTCGTTATAAATTTACGTAAATGTATTGGCATTTTTTCGTACGGGACAAAAATGATTTTGTTATAAATATTAACGGGATTTCGTTATATAAATGCATTTTTGTATGAAAAATTGGTTTTAGGGACTAAATTTCGATTTTTTTTTCGATATACGTCATTTTTCGCTATATCGGGTTTCGTTATATCGCGGTTTTACTGTATAATAATGTATAAATTCATTGTACTAGAATTAAGATCTTTTTGTTAATTTTTCTCAAAAGTATACTCAAATTTTTTCAGTCATTGCCTCCCATATACAGTGAAACCCTCTTAATAAGTTCCCCTTTAATAGGTTTTCCCGCCTAATAAGATCACATTCTTCGGTCCCGAAAAAGTCCCATAAAAAGTACAATAAAATTAAGGTTTTGGGTTTTGCCCCCATCATAAAAGATCTATTCACTCACAAAAACAAAACAGACATATTTGAATAGGCCAATCAAATTTACTGCATTGCTTCCAGGAAACAAGGAGTGCCTACATAAATTATTTTTTATGCATTTGTAGATAATCTTCACAATATGAGAGTCCCATTGGTAATATTAATATCTTGTTTTATTTTTATTAAATTTTATCTTTAACTACCCAAACACTTCTGGTTGAAAAACCCAATTCTTAAAATAGCTTAGATTAACTGTTGTATTATGGCAAGCTTTATCCTATCAGAGAACAAAATAATGCATTGACTTCTATGTATTATTCTAATTGTATACTGTTTTGCATTAACTGAACCTTCAATTCGTTTCCGGAATTTAATATATTGTATTGTTTCATCAACATTTTTTAAATGCATGAATAGATTTTGTATAATATTATGTATGTATAAATAATACGCAACTAATCAATAATTTTTATACAAATTACTTTATTTCTTATCATTATTACATAGTTAGCTTTAGTTCATGAAATAGTTAAAAAATATAAAAATTATGATATTCGAAATCCGATAATGTTCCGTTTTCGGAGATACCATACCCCGTTTCATTAGGAGCTTCAATTAACATTTATGGTGTATATTGAGAATACGTAACGTCTTGGATCTTTACAAAAAAAAACATGTTTTCCAGTAGAAGCAAATTCGCAATGGAGAATACGGTTTCTTTTATAATGGTACAATGGCAACTAGAATCTAGAAGTTTTGAATTCAGGACACAACTTTACCGAAAAATGCATTTTGCAAAAATCAGAGGAGTTACTGTTTTTTCTTTAAGTTTAGTCGCGTTTCTTAAAAAATGAAATTACTAATGTGTTTCGCAACCGATGATTAGCGCTTTTCTTTCAATTACCTTGTACCATGGTATAATAAGATATATATATCGTAATCATATTTGTAATTAAAAATTAAAATCGTAAAAGGACAAAAATGTTGATGTATTTTCGCATAAAGTTCGATGTCATCTAAAAATTTCTCCGAAAATGCACTGAAAATAAAGATTTAGTAAGGATGATTATTACATGTTTAAACAGAATACAATAGCCTTTATTGACATTCCATCTAAAGGTGATGTTTTTGGACAATTACATTGATCATACAAACCTTGAGAAATACATGTAAAAATCACCAAAAGGGATCAGTTTTAGGTAATGAGGTCAAAGCAGGTAACTATTTACAAACAGTACTTTTTAAAAAATATGCATTCTTCAAGTTGATCAGGAGGAAACAGTACGTTTTCTAAGACAAGCAAAAAAAAAAAGCTTTGTAAGAAGAAATGAACTTAATGCAAGATAATAAAATAATTTCAGACTCATTGTGACATCTTTTGTCATATTTAATATCCTATTATGCATGACCTAACCTTTTAGATAGAAAATGCACGGATTTGAATTCTAAAATCATTTTCGCATTTTTGTCTTGACGGTAATTCTACTACTGATTTATTTTTCTTTTAATATTTATTTGATACTTTCTAACATTCATTCTTAGCATGAATATTGATGTGACATATATTCCATGTACGTGTCTATTTAAGAAAAAAAGATTCTTAAATAATCAATATATTTATGTAACGTTAGTTAAAATGCAAAATTAGATGTCAAATATAAATAATACAAAATCCCTGCTATTAAGTTTTCACACTTAATAGGTTTGAATTTGCTGGTCCCTTGGAAAACGTATTAAAAGGGGTTCACTGTATTTATACTGTATATTAATAGATATTTGATATCAACGTTGGCATCATTGGCAACATTGCATAGTTAGCGTTGCGTCTGATCAAAAGCTTCATTTATAGCTATAATTATATTTATATCTTTTAAATATCTATTACGCAGCATATAAGCGAATTGATATACATGACAATATCATGTAGAATAAATGAATGTTTTTGAAACATGAAAAATGTTGTAATAAACCAGAAAAGTATTAAAATGTATTTATTTTTAACCCAGACTCACCAACACGATCAACACCCGCGGGAAGCAGCTGGTTCTGCAGTTGAATGAAGTGTGTGATGCCAAGCAGAAGACATTGAATGAGAAGAAAGTGGCCCTTGAACAGCTGTCTTCCATTACGGACCACTGCATCGAGTTTGTACATTCAGCGCTTGAACAGGTATTGTCTATGGGATATCCATTACTTTTATCATCTCTTAATTAAATGTCATGTTCCGATGTTTGACTTTATCAGATGATCATAATTGTGATGTCCTTGGGAATGTATAGTTGTGTGTGTGAATGCCGCACCACCGGCGCATGTGTGCGAGGCTATAAAGGGTGGCGCATGAAGGTGCGGTCTCTCTCTGTGTGTCCATCGGGTTTATCGTTGACTTATACTAGTGATATACCTTGTACTAATTGTATCGTAATAATAAATGTATAATTGTTACAAAGTCTATTTCATGGACCTTCACATTACGAGGTGTACACTGAAGACGTACTTAGAAGACAAGTATATAACAATAATCGATCCTTTTTGTTCCAGGGAAGTAATACAGCAGTTCTGTATACAAAAAAACAAGTAACGTCTCATCTGCAGAGGATCAAGAGTCGAAGAGCAGATATTCCAAATCCAGAAATTCCAGTCCGTATTCATTTGGCTTTGGAAAAAGTCCCCGATCTCATTAAAGGTAAATTTCGCATTTTGTATTGAGGCTAAAAATAGTTAGATCGAGATGGGACGTCTGCAACGGATGCTCAATTAAATTCTAAATAGACACTCGATAGAAATCGTGAAAGACTGAGGTTCTGCTGGGGAGACATGTGCCATGGATCTGCTGGTGAGTAATTAAAAAGAGACATAAGAAGACTTGTGTATCATGGAGGCGGTTCACGCCACAGCTCTTGTGTTATTAGTGTTGTACCGACTCGGATGACTGCTGAATGGGATTTGAATTCCTGATATTTGTTGTTAAAGATGGTCGATTACACGACTACTCAAACCAGTTTGGTTTCATAATAATGTGTTATATTTCAGTGGTGTCGGCCATAGGCGCCGTTGTCGTGGATGGTAAGGTTTACCCGCAGCAGGGTGGCAGTGGGGGGCGCCCGGAGTCCGCTGGGCCACCTCCGGGTCAGTCCCAGGGGCCCTACCATCCGCCTGCCCCTTCCCCATCCGCCACCAACGCGCTGCAGGCCATTCACCACCACCAGGTGAGTGGGCTCGCTCGAGGAGCGGGACTGTGTTGCACTGCAACAGTAATCTTTATATTATTACATGTGCACAATTCAGTTCTATGTCCGTACTAGTATAGATGTACAGGAAAGGCAGAGAAAGAATGAAAGCCGACAGGATCTGATCTTTGAGATGTATAGCGGCATGTGATAAAAACATGTTAAGCATGTGAATATTGGAAGTAGTACGAAAAGTGCGAAAACATCTTGTAATAAATATTTTTACTATTATTTTGATCAAAGCTAGAGCAGATGTACCTGGTCTACTGATGTACTGGTAGAGCAGATGTACCTGGTCGGTCACATGAGCTGAGAGAAATACTATATTTACTTATTTAACATTATCGGGGACCAGACAACTGCACACATGGCCTCATTATAGCTTATATTGCTTTATGATATGTTACTTTCTTTGTTATGCTATTGGCAGAGCAATCATGGTTGCTATTATAATGATGACATCACAACCAAATCTATTCGGCACCATTTACTCAGATCTGCAGCATTCCCGATGGCTTCCCGGAGTGAGCCATTGTTTGCAGACTTCACCAGATATGTCCATTTAGTCGGCGAACCTCCGAATTACATTAAGTTAGTTCAACTGACTATGCAGTTGACATGGCAATTTTCAATTCTAATATTAACATATCCGTATTTTTCTTCTATTTTACACAAGGGTGAATGATTCAAACATGATTCTACTCAGATTAGTTTGTTTGACATGAAGAATTTAAAGAATATCACAAGACGTGTTCTGATTGTATATTATTTTAGGCGATGGTGGGTGCTGTGATGGGCGGCGGCCAGCGCCCCCAGCAGCCCTCCCCCGTGCCTCACCAGCAACAACAGCAATTCCAGCAGCAGCAGCAGCAACAACAGCAGCCCTCGCAGCTAGCACACCTGTCACACATGTCGGCCCAGCTACAACGTCAGAATAGTGGTGGTGAGTAGTGACATAACTCTAGCGCTAGGGGTGACAATACGCTATGCTAAAAGCAGTATTTGATGAAGGTTCATGTAAAACTTTTTTTTCATGTTTATTCAGTTTCATTTTACATTTTTTTTTTTTTTTATGTAAATGTAACATATGAAATATTTGAAATAATGTACCATCTTTTATTGAATACTGCTTTCAACTTCAGCATGCATGCCAATGTTCAGTGCTAGATAAATAATGTGATACTTATTGGTGAATCAGTAGATATAATGTGCTAGAGCGTGTTGTATAGATGCACTTCTTCGCATGGGGTATAAGTCAAAATATGACTCTTCCATTACTTCTGCTTACATAAACGCTTCTTGTGCCTTTCGTATACCGTGATAAAAAATAATTGTCGTCCAGTGAATACTTGAAAGAGATAATTTACAACTTCCATTTTTGAGGACAAATTAAAAATTATCTGGATGATTTGATGGGCAGAACCGTGAGTGATGCTCAAAGAAGATGCTACCTCACAGATGGTAACTCGCGTATTCGCTAGAACCATCTCTCGAGCTTGCTGAATCTTATCACCCATGGTGGAGGTTGACGGGCATCCTGCTCCCTTTGCGTGCGTCACACTCGTCTGGCCGCTTTTATACTTTTCGATCCTTGTTTCGAGCTTGTTGGTGTAGTGGTTAATACGCTGGCCTAGTGATCTAGTGGTCGGTGGTTCGCGCCTCGTTCTAGGACTCCAGCAGATTAGTCCTATTTTCACAAGCGTTTAGCTTATTTGAAAATACCAAGAATATTGATGTGACATGTATTCCGTGTACGCATCTCTATTTAAAAATAAAATTAATTAAAAAACACTTAAACACAAAAGTCTACTGCTCATTGTAATAGCCAGAAGGCAAATGACGCGATCGTGGTCAAATTTTGCAAAACGCGACTGCAGTCGTACCAACTCTAAGCAAGGTTACGCAGAAGGCAGTATGACAACCGTGAAGGTGTGTTATGGCGAAAATGTAGATAATTTTTGACTCGCCCTCGTACATGGAATAATTTCTTAACGAATAACACATAAACACATTTTTGAAATCTGAATTTATTGAAAGATTTGAAAAACCATAATTAATTTGGGTGCGTTACATTATTTGAAACATAACTAGTTGAAAAGTTGTGATATTTTTTTACTTTTGTGTTTGTGCTGGATTGTTTTTTGATTCTCAGATGCTGAAACAGAAACATCACTCTTGTAAAATGAGAAGACGCAATGGTGATAGTATTTTTTTTAGTTTTCAGTTAATTTTTCCATCTTCGTTTATGAGCGAGAAAGCTGATGACCCGATATCCTCCACATTTCCATCCTTTTAAATAACATTAGAATGACCCTTGAGGGGGGGTGGTGGGTGATGGTTCAGAGTCCCGTCGCGCCCACAGCAGTGGTTCTAAACATGATGTGATGTTGTTTTTAGGTGGCATAATGGGCCCCCTGGCCGGCGTGGTCCCGCAGCTGCGCGGCGTGGCGGCGGGCGCGGCGGGCTCCATCATCCGTCACCCGCACGTTACCTCCTCCACACACCCACACCACATGGCAGCTGCAGGTGAAATAAACGCTTTCGCAAATTCGCAGTTACAATGTTAGGGCCTGTCAAGTGAAGGGATGCTGGAGAATCGTATACCGTTGTGACCGTTCGGGTTATATTTAGTTAATATTGAATCGGAAAATTATTATATGTTTTTGTCCGCATGAAGTATAAATTGTATTATATATGTGCTTTTACCCTAAGTTTACCACATTTTTTTGTATCTTTTTTCTTCCTACAATTTTATTGGCTATTCTTTCTTTTATCGCTACTTATTTATGTGTTTGTAAATAAATAAAAATTTGGTCATTAATACATGGTTACATATGGATTTTTTCAACATTCCGTATTTGTTAGATCTCTATATTGCATGACCGTACCGGAGTCAAAGACAGTTGTACATGAATTTACCCAAAAACATTAAATATGCCGCCACTTAGTATTCACAGGTTGTTTACAAACCGGGCTATCTTAAATCACGTGCATTGGATAGTGAAGATATTCATCTGAATAACTGCACAATTCTTGTGAAGAATAATTTTAAACCACCGGTAGATATTTATAATTAACATTGTATACAAATCCTTCCAATCTATTCAGTGCTTCATAATATAATGTTTAGATATACAATAATTGTAATATTGTACATTTCCGTAGGTGCCTTCTTATTGCCCTTGTCCAGTGAAATGAGACACGATGAGGTAAATCTCTACAGATTTGTAGAACGAGATTAAAATGTAAATGCTTGCGTATACAACTTCCGGTATAACTGCTGCTGGGAAGATTAAAATTCATCCAACTGACGAACGGAACATTAATGGTCAGTGGATAGTAAGTATGGTGCAAGACTGTGAATTTCTTGAAACTTGGTGTGTACACGGTGAGATACGAAAGCCGAGAGTTGTCTGCAAAAAATCTCATGGGAGTAAAACCAAGTCAAAAATCTAATCCATGGTCATGGACCATTATAAAATAAGACTTCTGTTCTGTTGTCTATTACTCTTTAGATATTACCATGTTTTATTCTGGTAACATTATTCCAGTTGACGGAGTGAATTACCTGTCTGGGCTGCAGCAGGCTGACGTGAACCTGCGCGGGCTTCTCAGCGCCACCTCCCCCTACAGTCAGCAACAACAGCAGCAGCAGCAGCAGCAACAGCAGCGCGCACTGCAGCAGGCCAACCAGTACAGCCGACAGGCACTGCAGGCTATGCAGAACTATCAAGGTACATCACGCACGCACACACTCATATACTGCTTTACTTTTTTTTGTTAACACACAGACAAGTGTTCAAATATAATACCTGATTTGTATCATGGACAAAGGCTTTTTTGTAAAAAAGAGTACTATGTTTGAAATGCTTCCAATGGCCTAGTCCTTATGATAAAAATAAGTCAAATACATTCCCTATGACATGCTAAAAAAATTAATACTTTGTTTCTGATTTTAATCCCTAAAACTAAACCACAATAAAAATAGTTCAATAGTATAAAATATGCATAAATATTCATACAAGTGGAATGTTGTTAATAAAGTTATAGTGTACATTTTTTCATTTGTATAATATTTTGTGTAAAATGTAATATGTATAATATGTTACCCATCATTTTATTTTACTGCTACATCTTAATACATAATTTGGTAAAATTATCAAAATGAGCGTAGGCAATAAATGCCAATATGAAGCAAGAAATGAGTAGGGGTAATAATGCCGAAATGAAAAAAGAAACGTGTTCTAATTTTGAAATACACTATGCTGCCAAAGTAAAATTTCAATTTTAAGCTAATTAAGCGGTATTAAATTGTACTGCATGAAATTGCCAATTTTCAGTCAGTTTAAAATTGATTGCGATTGAGAAAAGTTCTGTACAGTATTTTATCCATTTGACTATTTGTGATTGACAAAGGTACTGTGCCCTTTGATAGTCTTTGAATGTGAAGTTATTTTTGCTATTGTGTATTTTTTTTACCCCCTTAAACAGAATGATGTCGCCTTAAGAATTGAGTCATATTTTTGTATGAATTCAAGTTCAATGCAGCTGAGGCAGGTAGAAATATCCACAAGGTGTTCGATGAAGGGTCTGCTAGCCAGAGAACAATACGATTATGCTTTGAAAAATTTCATTTCAGCAATATGAATCTCGAAAATAAGCCTCGGAAAAGACTAAGGAGCGTTGTAAATGAAGAACAATTAAAGACAATAGTGGAAGCTAATCCACATACAACTCGAGCGCCCGCGAGTGAACTGAGAGTTAGCATTATGACTGTTTCTCGCTACCCCGCTGCGATAGAAAAAATGAAGTGAAGCTAGACAAGTGGTACCGCACAAATTGACCGAAAGTCAGAAACTTAGACATTTAGAGGTGTGTTTTGAAGAATTGCTTACAGGAACTGTTGGTTATTTTTTTGAAAACCAGCGAAACAGTTATTAGATGGAAGATAAGTCTCCCTCTTTCTATATTAAAATTAAGATAATTAAAAATGTTAAACTTTAAAAAAGATTTCTATATCAAATTTGAAAGTAACATTTTTCATATTATTGTTTATTTATTTTCCCATTACAATTATATCATGTGACCCATAGGTGGCGCCGCATACGGCCAGTCCCCCGTGCAGGGTGTGTACGGGCAGCGCGTAGGACAGCAGCAGCAGCGACCGCGAGCGCCCAGCCCGCACCTACAACTCAACTCACTCCAACAGCAACAGCAACACCACCAACACCAGCAACAGTTGCAACAACAGCTGTATCAGCAGCAACAGCAACATGCGGCTGCTGCCGCCAAGTGGCACATACCACAGAGTGCCACCAACGGTGAGTGGTGGACACACAATTATATGTGCTTGAGGTCATATACAGTAAAACTCTGTTAATTCACAACTCACAAATAATTTTACGCGCGCTGCTGTTCTCAATATTGTAATTTTCATACTGAAATATGGCAAATTCTAATATTTCAGGGTTTTATCTGTCAAAATATTTTTCAAATAATCAATTTCTCCTGAATAAGGAAGGTGTGTGGCGAGTCCAATATTAAAAACAGGCTTCTTGAAGCGATTCACCAATACTTGACGCAACTAAATAATAGACATTGATTTGATTAGCAGTCAAACTCGCTTTTCCATCAAAATTGGGCAAGAAATTGGAATAATAAAATGCGCATGAAAAATAAATTTAAATTTTTAAATACTTAATTTATTGACCTTAATTGTTGAAGCTTATTATTTTCCCATGATTTTTCAAGTTCAAACATAGGGAGGTATTCGGGTTTTTATTTTTTCTGACAATTTTATGTCAGTTTTTAAAATAAACTCCACATTTTCAAATGGTCAAGGTCACAAATTATTGGTGCCATTTTAGAGAATGAAACATGAAAAAAATTAAGTATAAAATATATTAGTATTTAAATGCAAAGATATCAGTTTCTAAACAAATCGCAACATTTCATAAACAAAAAACAAATATAAAATCAATTAAACTCACAATTAATTTATAAATTATGAAATTCAATGAAAATTGTTCAAGTCATTTTAATAAGGCGTTTACAAGGACAAGTAGAAATACACAATACACTGACAATCACTGTCGAAATAACAACAAATTGACTGGAATTCGGTATACATATGGTACTACTCAATTCGGCACTGGTCTTGTCAGCTGAGTTCTGAGCGTGCCATTATTCCGATTAGGAACGACGCCGTGATTGGCTAGCAGGTGGAGCTAGCTATAAGATGTTCACGAAAGGATGATGAATGCATAATCATGCGAGTTCGGATTTAAAAACATGCAAATTACTTGAACAAATTATTTACTTCGGGTATAAAAAATGCATATGAACTATGAATATTCAGGTTTTACATTTCATACGAAAATCAGTAGAAATTAGTATGAAATGTTATTTTCAGGCCAATTTTTTTTTTTAAAAGTGCGAATTACGTGAAAATATAGATACACGAATTAATGGAGTTTTACTGTATACAACTACAATAGAATCTCATTAATTCAGCACTAAATAGAACCTGATGGTGCTGGATTACTGAAATGTATGGAAAATTGGAATATAAGAAACGTATAAATATTGTTTATGTAAATGCCTTCCATAGCTGGTTCCCAGGTTTCCGATTAACAATAAGCACACATATGATATATGAACTGCACTAACCTTTCTAATTTTGTTGTCTTTCTGGTCCGATGTTGTTGTTCTTTTAGCTGGGTTTTCTTCTTTAGATTTCGACCGACCGAAGCGCGCACTGGTGGTTTATTTGGACTGCTGGACTGGTCGAAGATATACGTAATAATGACGCCTGTCGGTTACCGTCTTCTTAGCCTTCCGAAAAAAGGGCGGCAATACTCACACACACGTATGTACATTAATATAAACCAGGAAACCCAGTGGTGTCAATCGAAATAACGAGGCGCGTAAACAAATATGTTTGTGCTTTTATTTAAAGTAATATGGATTTCCTACATATGAATTTTAAAAATCAATTAAGTTTTAGGGATACTAGCAAGACATAAGGTTTTCTATTGTCTATCAAATTAATCGTGATAAAAATAGTGACGAAACACGACCACCCGCCTCGCCACCCAACTTGCCCCGACTCAGATAGTGCTGGATTACTAACATGCCAGACCTCTGTACCAGATAGTGAGATTCTACTGTATATTATTTTTATATTTTGCAAACAAGTGGTAAAATATGAAATATACACTATTAATCAGTCTTATATAATGCCCACTCATACGTACATATAAGATATGTGTTATACCGCCCACATACAGAATATATTTTTTTCTATGTATTTCTTCCTCATTGGCATCTAAAGATACTAAACAGTCGTAACAATGTTCTTATATATTACACCCCCACCCGAGAAACCTCCTATAAAATGTTATGTGGTATCTCCAATGTTTGGGACATCAGAGAATTTTACACGGGGAACTTGGATAAAACATATTTTTTGTTAATAATTATTATTAAAAAAAATTTGCATCATTGACATTTTTGACAATTTTAACCTCGTTTCTGCCCGAAAAGAAAAGAAAAATGCATATTTTATATTTAGAGACTGAATCAAGGTCTCCGATAGGTGTCGCTAATCAAAGCAAAGACGTGTCAGATAAATAAATGACATCGCGACATATATTAGGCGCTGGTCACGGTGGAAAGTTTTTTGCTACGGTTGTAGAGGGGTTCTTGACAGCTGTGATTATGAGAAATATATTATGATCATGCTTCCATTAATGTTTGAAGCTAATTGACTTGACCGTACGTATCTTAGGGAACCTTAAAACCTTTGTTAAAATGTGTTAAATTTGATCATGTTCGCGGCAGTCTGATGTTTTAAAGTGCAATAAAAGCATTCATCACACAGGTCTCTACACGTCCACCGAGTTGGGACAGCAGCAACAGCAACAGCACCCGGGAGCCCCCTCAGCCGTGATGGGCGGGCAGGGAGGCGCTCCGGGGGCTGCCGGGGGAGACTCCTTCAAGATCACCATCCGCCAACCTCCCCAGGCTCGGCAGCCCCCCGCCACGGTGACCTCCACCAATCCCAAGACTCCGAGCCCCAATATGCATGTAGGCTATCAATCTTTTCACTTTGTTACATTTCTGTCAGTATGAAGAATATTTTAAAATATTCTACGTGTTTTCTATTTGAAGAAATATTTGGTGAATGTTACATTTTTCTGCCTGTATAATTTCAGATTTATAAATTTATTTTGAATACTGTTATTTCCCTTTCCTATTTAAACTGTACAAAATGGTAACATTTTTTTTTTCACCAATTTTTGTTTTGGTTTTGAAAGCCATAAATTTTTTATTTTATTTATTAGTTTACTAACTAATTATATTAATCTTTTTCTTCTGACGTCAAAGATGTAAATTTTAATTTTCTGCATTTTTCTATTCTCCATGTTTTAAAAATCAGTTGCATGGCTCATCATCTGAATTGAATTTTGAACAAGTGATGATGAACCATAACACATTTACAGGTTAATAGTCTGGAAAAGTTAATAAAATGTTTGTTTTCTGATGAACAGGGCATGAACGCGACTGAAGCCGTAGCCCACAGTTTGGACAAGTTCTGTCAGGACTCTGTGAGTGACCTCATAGCTACCATCGCCAAATTAGATAGCAATGGGGTACAGGTAACCATGTCATACCTATTTATAAGTAACTGTTGCCTGTTTACCGACCGGCACAGGTCCTAAGACCCTGAGGTGACTGGCATAGGCCGATTTAAAATTTCTGGTAAATTTAGTTTTTGACAAATACAGTAAAACCGCGATATAACGAAACCCGATATAGCGAAAAATGACGTATATCGAAAAAAATAATCTAAATTTAGTCCCTAAAACCAATTTTTCATACAAAAATGCATTTATATAACGAAATCCCGTTAATATTTATAACAAAATCATTTTTGTCCTGTACGAAAAAATGCTAATACATTTACGTAAATTTATAACGAAATAAAAAAGATGAAAATATTATTTCGCACTTACAAAGCCGCGCCGCTGCATTTGCCGTATGCGAACGGTTTTATGGCCTTTTCGGCGGTGCGCGGCGGTCTGCCGACAAGGTAGTAAAACAATTCAAACTTCTTCTTGGGTTCATAGTATCATATTTTGAAGTGGTTGCCGCCATTACCGGTAAGTACCTTCGTAATTTATATACGACTCATTTTATAAAAATGCCGCGATTCAACTGTAAATTTTTTATTTTTGAATTATTTTTTATGTTTCATTCCCAAAACTATATTTGAAGCGGCTCTACATTTAAACACAATTAAATTATTGTTTTGTGTTTGCAATATTCTGGAATTTACAAAAATATCTTCCAATTGGTGTTGAATAGGTTCTGTTCTTAATTTAATTCCTTTGATTATCCATTTGCTTATCTGTTTTAATAACAAAACTACTAAAAATATGTAGGTATTCAGTTCCCTATGGCCTTCCTCCTCCTTTGTTTGCAGAATTTGCGATCTTTTTTGAAGCCGCGCAACATTTTTTTGCGACGGCGCGTAATATATAGCAGGATTTTATTTATTTATTTTGTTATATGTGGGAATTCGTTATTACGAATTTTTAATTTTTGGGAACTTGGATTTCGTTATATCGCGGTTTTACTGTATTAGACTGTGGACAAATATTTTCATACTGTAATGTAAATGCATTGAATATATAAAAAAGAAAACAACCCCTCTAAGGCCCAGTGTCAAATATATTTGTCGCAAAAAACTTGCCACCACGGCCAGAAACATATTAATCCGTCGCGGCGTATACATACCAGAGAGCTCAATCAGTGATATATGCAATAAGCATAATGCAGAAAGATAGTAAATTAATACTCATTATTAATTTTTACTAATCTGTACTACTATCTAGCGGATTTCTAAAAAAAATAGTTCTTATTATAACTGACAATAACACTAACAATGGATTATAAACGATATATGCATACATTAACGCAATTTTAATATAGATTCTTATGTTTGTCGAACTCAGGTATTGGCCGAGAATGCCGCCGGAGGAGGCGCCGCAGGAAGGGGAAGTGCGGGGACTAAGGGAACTTCTCCACTAGTGCACAGTAGCACTGATGACACCACGCCACCACCCCTCGCCTCACTCTCTGCTGGTTTGTCTTTTAACCGCCATTTTTTGTATCAAAAAACACCCTGTCATAAAAAATCAATATAAGTGGAGATTTCTTTGAAATAGGGATCTTAAATTTTTAACCAACATAATCACTAGTATATACAGTGAAACCTCTTCCGCTCATTGTTTACGAGTGCCGTTAATCGAAACCAAGCTTTTAGCTACGGAGTATGCTGCGTAATTTAAACGATTATTGCGATAAAATGATGCGTAGAGGAACGATCCATGCGATTTATTTTTAGGTGTATTTTATGAAATTCAGAACTGGAAGAAATAAACGATACATGTGGGAAAACGATTATTCGAAGAATGATCGATCGAGATTTCACTGTATATATTTTGGAACTTTTATAATTCAATTAGCGTTTAAGCTTTGAATGGTATTTCAATTGGTATCAACATTTGTGCGTACAGAGAAGCAGACTTCCGGTACTGGGACAGAAACGGGGGCTGCGGACCCCAACGAGGATTGGTGCGCCGTGTGCATGGACGGGGGTGAACTGATGTGCTGCGACAAATGTCCCAAGGTCTTCCATCAGTACTGCCACATACCTACCATAGACAAACTGCCCGAGTGAGTACATGTACACATGAATTTTTAACATATTTTTTTAGTTTAAATAATTTATAATTCTCTATATGGATTCTTTTCTATCTCATTATGTGGGCAAATGTTTAAAAAATATCTTAGTAATGTTTTTATGTGTACCAGAAAAAAAGGACATTTTTATTGTTATCAAATAATTACGTAATGAAATTTATAAAAATCAAAGTGGTAAATTTTTTCATTTGATTTGGTAAATCCGATATCTAAATATTTTTTTAAATGTTGAATTGACAAATTAATCTGTTTTCTTGACAGTGAGACAGAGAGCTGGCAGTGCCTGCTCTGTGTGAACTTTGCCGACATTCCGGAGATGTCCCCGGGGGAGAAACGGACAGCAGGCCTAACCACCCGACAGCAAAAGCTTATTGAGCGGATAGTCCTCGAGCTGTATTGCCAGTACGAGTTCAGCTTGCATTTCCGGGAACCGGTGCCGGAAGAGGTAACAAAAGTTTAATTAACTCAAGAATGGAAAGATGTCGTTTGCGTGATTTGTGCAACCCGATGGAAATTCCAAATGGGCAATTTTTACAACTATACCGCCTTGATAGGGTACAACTATACCGCACAAATCACGCAAACGACGTCTTTCGATTCTCGAGTTTCGACTAAAAATATAAGTTTTTGGTTAAAATAAGTACTAATACAGTATTCAAAGTTCACAGAAAAAGGTTTGTTTATAAATTACCTATTGATTTCCTCATCCGCAGCGTCGTAGTGAAGAATCACGGCCAACCTGTTGCCATTTTTATGTTTTGACAGATTATGGTACGTTTATCTCCCTCACTCTCTCTCCCTCTCTCTCATTCAAATATAACACGGACGTTAATTTACGTACTGTCTATTTTTGAGGGTTGGTGTAACAATCACCTTCATTTCAATATTGCAATTTTGATAATAGGCCTGATTGTACTTACAAATCGAATATCGTTTTTCGAAGCTATTTTTGGACCCTGTCAGATGAATTTGTCAATCTATTTTTCGCCTAATTTGATTTTTTTTGTCAGATGTCAGCAATCTGGAAAATACACATGCGCTACGCGATGTGCCTGTCCAAAGTCCAAGTCTATCAAAATGGGTAGTTCTGCCCCTATACCGATTCACGACGCATAAAGTTAATTCTCATTGTTTGTTTTCTCACTCACTCTCAGTATATTAGAAAATATAACAAATATATCTTGTGCGTCCTCGATTTGAAATATTTATTTTTTACCGCAACGCTTTCTTTAACTTAAGGTCGTATGCTTTTTTCTCTCGCTCGTTTTCTTTACATTAGAAAAAGATAGCAAATATTATCTTTGCGCTAGTTCTCTAGTTCTCCCATCTGCTAGCTGCGAATGTCAGTGCTTGCCAATCTTCTGTTCCGTATTATTACCATCATTATTTTTGTTTACGTAGTGTATGTATATTTTGTTGTACAAACGTTAATATGCAGTTGAGTTTCTCAGGCTTTTCCGTGTTTTATAAATTATTTAATTTGTTTTCATTTTAATACAGACATTTCTCTTTCTATTTAAGTTTAGTGTCAAGGCATTTTAAAGAATGTGTAGTTAGCGTTTCTCAGATTTTCTCCTATCTTGTTAATTATTTTATTGCCATTGTATTACAGTAAAACTGCGATATAACGAAACCCGATATAGCGAAAAATGACGTATATCGAAAAAAAATCGAAATTTAGTCCTTAAAACCATTTTTTCATACAAAAATGCATTTATATAACGAAATCCCGTTAATATTTATAACAAAATCATTTTTGTCCCGCACGAAAAAATGCCAATACATTTACGTAAATTTATAACGAAATAAAAAATTGTTAAAAGATGAAAATATTATTTCGCACTTAAAAAGCCGCGCCGCTGCATTTGCCGTATGCGAACGGTTTTATGGCCTTTTCGGCGGTGCGCGGCGGTCTGTCGACAAGGTAGTAAAACAATTCAAACTTCTTCTTGGGTTCATAGTATCATATTTTGAAGTGGTTGCCGCCGTTACCGGTAAGTACCTTCGTAATTTATATACGACTCATTTTATAAAAATGCCGCGATTCAACTGTAAATTTTTTATTTTTGAATTATTTTTTATGTTTCATGCCCAAAACTATGTTTGAAACGGCTCTACATTTAAACACAATTAAAATATTGTTTTGTGTTTGCAATATTCTGGAATTTACAAAAATATCTTCCAATTGGTGTTGAATAGGTTCTGTTCTTAATTTAATTCCTTTGATTATCCATTTGCTTATCTGTTTTAATAACAAAACTACTAAAAATATGTAGGTATTCAGTTCCCTATGGCCTTCTTCATCTTTTGTTTGCAGAATTTGCGATCTTTTTTGAAGCAGCGCAACATTTTTTTGCGACGGCGCGTAACATATAGTAGTAGGATTTTTTAAATTTATTTCGTTATATGTGGGAATTCGTTATTACGAATTTTTATTTTTTGGTCCCTTGGATTTCGTTATATCGCGGCTTTAACAAAAACAAATAAAGAACATTATTTGTTTTTCTCTAATATTTACGCCGACAGTTGCTAAAAATCGAATTAATACAAGAGATTGACAAAAAATATTATCTAAAACAAAATTAACAGAAAAATACGCTACCCCATTAATGAGGTTGTTGACAATATTAAACATAATGACAGAAAGAACTTTAATTTTGAAAGGCGAGTGCCAAATGTTGCCGCGACCATCACAAAACAAATGTTTTAAAAGCGCTGGAAATTTTTGTCGCTAACTTCAACGAAGATATGGCAGGTTGACAAGTTCGACTATTATGTCATTATTAAAAATAGCGCGAAAAGATAGTCCATTATAATAGTGTTTTTAAAATAAATAATATTGTGATTTGTTTACACTGTATTTTGACAACTTTTAATTGTGTGGATATAGGTGTATATAATTACTTCGAGTTGCTATGAAAAAAGTTAGTATGTAAAAAGGAATCGAATTTTTGAAATTTTTATATTCATTATCCTAAATCGTTATTCGAACTTTTTTCTTGATTTTAGGTCTCCTCAACTTCGAATAAACGGGATTTTACTGTATATGTTGTTTTATATGTATTAGTGAAAATGAGTGCATCGGGCAGAGTAGCACAGAATTCAATGAATGTTCCACTTTAATCATCCTCATCATTTAAGCATCAGCATCCTCTTTGTTCAGATGAACTCGAAAAGATTTTTTTAATTATTTATTTTGTGTTCCCTTGCACAGTAAATTTTAACTTTTTTGATAAATGTAATATTTGCTTTCAGAATATAGATTACCACAGCAAGATCAGGCGGCCAATGGCGCTGGACACCATCCGCTTGAAGCTGCAACCAGGCAACCCAGAGCAGTACACACACGTGTCGCAGTTGCTGGCTGACTGCCGGCTCATGTTCAGAAATGCCTACGACTACAATCCTGTAAGTCTAAGATATCTATAATGGAAGATGTTGGCTTCAGTCATTCCGTTACCACAACAGTGTTACTTTTGAGGATTTATTCTACTAGCCTTCATTTTCATCAGACACCAGTGTGTAGGGAAAACAAAATATTAGTTCATTTTGTTCTGTGATAACTGCAATATTCTGTAGAAATACTACACAGAAAAGTGGGAGACACTTGGAGGACTTTATCAAGCAGTGGTTGATGATGATAATGACAATGATCTGGAAAATGAAGTGCATTAAGTAACCAAAGTTGTTCTCATTTAATTCATTATATTTCCTAACAATTAGATTAATTTATATGCATTTAGATAATTTTAAGCGACTGGGCAGCTTTTAACCCGACACCCGTTACGCGCATCATATGATGCGAGAAGGAATCGCTCTCCCAGCGCATCATATGATGTTTTCGACTTATTTCGTCATGTACTACGTGACAGCGCAGCAAATCGAGCGGTAAAATATACCAAAAATTAGCTTGATCCGTACTGTTGCTGATATCTTGCGTTAGTCAAGTGAAATATTGTTATTTGTTTATATAAATCAGTTTAAAAACGAAGACATCTTGAAACGCCGTCCAGTTATTTGAATTTCGCGGCGCTGAATTATCGTCCTCTCGTCACTAGTATTTGTCAGAACTGTGCATTGATACGAAATATTAACATTGCGATCTGTATTTTGTGGACAATTGAATCAATATATTATATCGGAAAATACATTTATTATTACTACGTGATCTTATTTAAAATTGTTGTTTACATTTGAAATGTTGATACTGTTTTGAGGGTGAACGGTTGTATTTTCTGACAATATTCTTTTACTTTTCATTAGAAAACAGAAGCTTGTATTGTGCTATGTATATTTATCAAAATTATTTAAATTTAATAATTGTATACCTTTGAAAATGGCGGGCCGTAGACTTGCGGAGGAAGAAGTATTAGAAATTTTTTTAGATCTGGACCCTGATTTAGAAATAAGTGAAGATGAGCAAGATGAAATAATTAATGAAGATGTCAATTAAAGTGAATCTACTCTTTTCGTCAATTATGATAGTAGACCTCACTTATTTGATTTTATGCCCAAGAAAAATAGTAATGCGTGTGGTACAGTGCGTAAAACACGGAAAGGTAGAGCCACATTTTGTTAATTAAAAAAGGTGAAATGGATACCAAATAACGTGAACCTCTTTTGGCATTAAAATGGTGCGATAAAGGGGAAATCCACATTCTAACAACCTTGCATGACGATTCCATGGAAACGACAGCCGCAATACATTGGTTAACCTATTATTAAACTGAAATGTGTCAATCACTATAGTAAGTGTATGGATTCCATATAATTAATTTGATTTTATCAAACTCTCAAATACTTTACAAAACGATGACGAATAAAAATATTATAGCAGGTGAGTACCCACGTTATTGTATTATTTATTACTCGTATAAACAATGTGATTGTATTGGTGACCATGTGATAATATTCATAAGAGCGGCTTTTTTGAGATTGATTATTTTGTTCAGTCAATATTTACATTATCTTAAGGATTTGAACATCTCAAGTGATTGTTTATATTAACAACATTATCTGTGAAGTCTTATATCAAGTGATAAATCGTACACAGGATGCTTTTATGGATGTCTAAATATCATTTTAAAAGTGCCAAATACACGGCTTTCGAAAAGAGGCCCGTGTAGGGGGGTATATTTGGAGTACATTTGTTTAGCGGCCGAGAGGTTAACAGAAGAAATGTCATTGTACTGGTTATTGACAACTTGACATTTTGCTTCTCATCTGTCAACACACTGTGAAGTATCATACTGTTATCAATTTCCTACTTTCTTCCTCAACCCAGATGCAAACCACTTGATTAATTAAAAGTCATTTTTTCACTAAATAAAACTTATTTATGATAAATTTTTTTATTGCAGCCCGATTCGGTCGTGTTCAAGGATGCCAAACGTTTGGAAGAATTCTTCGACCAGCAGCTGGAGAAATGGTTCCCAGAGTACACCTATTGCAGTCCCTCTCTGCTGGAGGATGAGCAACATTCACAAGCTGCCAAGAAACAGCGCCTGTCTTCACACAACTCAACCAACTCCATCACGATCGACTGACAATTAACAAGCGGTGCTGTCGTGCCTTACGTGGAGAGCCAGTACTGACTACGCGAGTACCCCAAGAGATCGGCCAGCACCTACCAGAAAAACTACATGAATTGGCCTTTTTGGTTCTGAACCAAACCTTTTATCCATTTGAACTACTTAGTAGGTTATTTTGGTTTTAAAGTAGACGGACTACGTGCACGGACCTCTGTTGGCCTTTCCGATTCTGGTTTGGAGCGATGCGAGTTGGCCTTTCTGGGTGTAAAAGTGACACATTTCCTTTTCTCAAAAAGATTTACTTCTTGCAGAAAAGTTATTATTATTATTACATATTGTAATTTTGACTGTGACAAAGTTTTAGTTTGGAGTGAATATAATTCGAGGTGGCCAAATCTGCGGTGCTGTAATTTGTGAGAGACGGCTTTCTTATCATTCTTAATATATTAACTCAACTGCTCTTGACATTGTATTGTTGTGCCCCAATTCTTTAGTGATCCAAATATTTTGGTTGCGTGTTAATGAAATGATAAAAATATGGATTTTATCTAGTGATTTTTTTTTTGTGTGTTGATCCGACATTCTTACTTTTAAAGTTTGTCAGGATAAGGATACGTAAAATGTTAGCAAAGACCTTGAATGGAAAATATCTCCCGATGCTGCTGTTTGTCAACTGTGCGTGTTTAGTTAAGTTCACGACTGCATTATTTTTGTTTTCTTTAATATTGGCTCGCATTATTTATGACACATTTTAAAGATATGCATCTTATTTATGCCTTATGCGAATTTAAATAATGTTTTTTTTTTTAATTTCTTTTATTTATAAACGCTGTCTGGAAACTTGCGGTGATACTTGAATCTGTACTACATATGCAAACAAAAGTATTTAATGACTTGAATTGGCACACTGAAATAATCATTTGATTTTCTTTTTACCATTGTTGAATAAATTCATTCCTGCATTACGATTGTATAGATAATTGTGATAATTTTAAGTGTATATAATATCATAACTATTTGGAAGATCTTAACTCAAATAAAAAATGTAATATTATATTTTTTACTCTGAACTTTTAAGATATTCAACACTGTGAGTTTCCAAACGCTATACATTTAGGTTTTTTAAATCAAAAATTGTTTTTAAATTTAGTATTACACAAGATTTGAGATGTTACCCAAGTGACTGTTTTTGTATCAAACTTTTCTATTCCCTAATTTCATTCTGCACGGCTTTACATATTTTGTACATATTCTTATTAGAGACATTATCGTATCGGTATGTTGTTTGAAGAAGATTTTTCAGTTGGGTGAGATCTGACAAAAGTTAAAGACAATTATGTTCAGTTCCTCTGACCTAGTGCAGATTTAAGTTTACCGTGTAACACAAAACTATGCAAAAATGAAGATGAAAATACATATTATGGCCAAGTTGTTCTGCCTGTATCTCCAATCTCTTCACTGGATACACCATTTTTCCAACAATAAGGTTGGAGATATAGAATAATGCAGAATATTTCAAAAAATTTACATTTTTGATATAAAAATCATGTTGAAATGTATTGTAAAGTTTAATTTGAATCATGTATTTGATTATATATACAATGTAAGATATTTTTTATGAATTCTTTTATTGTCAGACAGCTTTATCAAGCCTTCTAAAAATCATTTGATACCAGATAATGATATTTGTGTCAGCTCAGGAAACCCTTCTTAGAACTGTGTATATTTTCACTGTGAAATAAAATTTTAAATTCTAAAAAACATAGCATATTTGATTAATTCTTTGGAATATCTTACATTTTAAATACCATCGTGTATTATCTATAAGTAGATAGAGAGGATAGACTCGCATATCTGTCCTGATATATACATCTTTTGGTTTTTCACATTTTTAACTTATTTTAACAAAGAAGTCACTCACTGGCCGAGTGATTCAAGCCATTAAAGCCTTTGACGACAAGTAGCGCATCTCCAGTGCCGATAGTTGATGGAGTAATACTGATGTTATGTACTACTTGTGTTCAACATATTTAGCATTGTGATTATAAATATTGTAACTGACATTACATGCACTATACGGGCATCATGCGTGTCTGCAACTCATTCAACACTTATTCCTGCCACAAATTATCTTTTTAACTTATTTATAATTTTTTTAAATTTTATTGAACTTTTAGTGGGTTCGTATCATAAAATCAAGTTAGTTGGGGGTGCAAACTACAGGAATTACAGGAGCCGGTATCCGAAACTTTTAACCACCGACAATTGCATTTAAAATTGAACAAATTATACGAATAATGAGTTTCTACTATCTTGTAAATAAATAATGTTTTCAAATACATTGTAGTATTTTTATTTTCTGGGCTATGAATTGTAAGCTCGATGAACTGTTTCGGCGGTGAATGTTCCTAGATCCATAGAAGCTCAGCTGAAGAGAAAAGTCAGCAGGGTATAGCGGCACTTGAGGTACCGGAATTGTTCTTTAAAACCCGTTGATTTGAGCTATTGAATTCGCATTATATTAGAAATTACCAATGAAAGTAAATGCAGCCTTTATTTAATTTATTGTGTTTTATGATTACTTTTGCATGAAATAACTGTACTGTCTTTGATAAATATGTGACAATCCAACTCCAACGGCTATGACGGCGCCAAGCCAATATACACCAACCCAAACAATAGTTCTCAAAGTTCAGAAGAATGTTTTTAAAAATAATGATCCTGATATTTTTATCTTGATTTTTCTCAATCTTGGATTTCAATTTATTTCTCAGAATTGGGAGACTAAAATATTTTCAAATCCCGTGTTTGGGATCAACTTCCAGCAGGTAATTTCCTTGTGAATATGTGTTAAGATTGAAAAAGTAATTATATTAAGATTAAGTGATGTGCAAACAAGCATCCGGAATCTGATATGTAAAATCCGCATCTATCAAAGTTCAACAGTTGCGGTGGTTTTATGTGCAGTGGTAGTATCACGAATATAATAATATATTATCTTAGTAGGGTTAAAATAAATATATTCAGAGACATGTATTATAGATGTAATCACCACGCGATCATTGTTAGTACATATACCTGCACGTTCATTAAAACGTTCACATTATTTGTTTACGTATACGTTTCAATCAAATAATAATTTAACAATTATGATTTCACGCTTTAGGTAGTAATATGTATACAAAATAAATTAATCATCCTGTTTTTAAGTTATACAAATTGTAGATTACTTTTATACTTATAAAATATATTTTATAAACAATTAGGTAATATTAATTAATAAGTAAGATATTGTTACTTTAAATTGTTGTAAAAGTTTACTGCAATATACAGGACTCAGCGTTTTCTTGTTTTTTATTTTTCCCTTTCGTTTATACTTTTTGATATTATTTAAACTAAATCCCTTTTCCATTTTTATTTTATTTCTGATGGCTGTTTTCAAATAAAAAGTATCTACATGTTACACATAAATCTGAGAGTTTATTTTTCAAGTCTGCCCCCAGCCTGTTGGGATTGTAGAATTGTTATGTATTATTTGTGAAATCCTAATCCATCACGTTATAACAAATGTTATGACAAATTTACCAATCGGAAATAACTTGTGATGTGTTTGAATACCTGATCAGACTTCGAGATTGTTGTAAAACTTTAAAATTCAGCCAAAGGTGAAAGACAACACAAGATATGACTAAAATACTGGCAAACTAACTTACACAAGGCTCAGATGTGCGTTGTATGTGTAATATCAAATTTCATTTATACTTAGATATCAGTTAGGAAAGAATTTTTAAATGAAATTTATTTTTTAATTGTTGCATTAAAAGATAAACAAGGAAACTGCGAGTCCTGTATAGAAGATAGCTCTTTGAAAATGTTCCTTTATCATAAAATCATTATCATTTTGAAATCGTTATTTTTGATAGTTGAATAACAGTTCCTCTTCTTGTTTTGTTGATAAATCTAGTTTTAAATTAAATTATACAAAAGTTCTTAGCTGTATGACTAGACACATTCTAACATAAGTATCTGCGTATTTTTTCAAAGATTTATTTTTGACATGTAAACACGAACACTAAATTAATGAAGATTAAATTTTAAAACACAATGTAATAAAATGAATACGGCGATTGCAACATTATTTGTGCAATTTTATTTTACATGGCAGTTTCCTGGGTATTATATACGTAATGAAAATTATTCATTATTTCCAACTGATTGTTGATGTTTCCTCGTATTTGAGGATCTATGTAAATATTTAAACAAAGATTTTGGCATAGAAGAATAGTAGTTGTGGAACTCTACCTGTTAGATCTTGCGTGTGTGAGTCTGAAAGAAATTTTGATGGATGTTATGACGCTTAAAAATGAGAAGTTAAAAATATTCTCTTGTATATAAATATGTAGCAACCGTGTGGAAATATCCAATTTCAACGTTGATACAGAACACACGTGGTTGTCTTTACTATTCGGACATCATATATAATACGTACATCTTATCACCAAAACATTATTATGTAATAAATAACTAAATATAAACTTCAACCAAAGTTGGATTATAAATTAATAGTTTTGTTTCAGGAATTATCTCCCTTCATTTTTTAATACCTAAAAAGTGTACATTCTTATTTTATATGCAGTTTTCAAATATGAAAAATGAAGTGTAAACAACTTTATTTTTGAACGATGCCTCGAATCATAATGATGTACGCATTTCCTAAAATATTACTTGCAATAAAAAAAATACTTTCGCATGAAAAATAAAGCAATGTTTTAGATAATCATATTATTAAAGAAGTTAAATATATGAAAACATGTAGGTATTTTGACCTGGTTTTTAATATAAAGCGGGATATAAAGAAATATTTACAATTACTTTTGAGTTTAATTTGACAAACCCACATCCTAAATTGACATTGCTGGATAAGTCCTAGATCTTTATGCTGGAGTCAGGTTGCAACCACCCACAGTGAGCATCAGTCTTCATATTATATGGATCCCGCTCACGCAACATCTCCGAATGCTGCACAGATCTAGTGGCTTTCATTGATGACTTCAAGAGTGCGTCAGAAATGCAATGTAATCGAATGGTGCCAAATAATCCACTGCTGTGTACGGCAGAATGGCTAATGTCTAAGAAGAAAAATGACATTTAACTTTTCAGTTTGTAATTTGAGGTACAGGTAGTTCTCGATTTTCGAACAACGTTCCTTGAGGTTGTTCGTTATGCCTCAAAACACCTAAATATGCATTGTTTGCATATACGATGCCATTGTATAAGTTAGCTGTCATTTTTACACATAAAAAGCATTGTATTAAATGTCAAATGTGTACGTTTTATTATAACAATATGCTACAAATGTAAATTAAGTTGAAAAAATACTAAGAGAACACAAGATAAAAACAATATTTGTATATATGTACGTATATTGTACATCCAACTTTTATTCGTTCAATTTTTCATCAGTGTTTGTTATTTTCACATGCGTGTCACTTTGCACATTCAAGGTTGAACTTCCAACGAAACGGCTGCGGCTGGTTCGTCCACTTTTAAAATATGACGACGAAAAACTGCAGTTAGTTTTTTTTTTTCATTGAAAACCTCATAACATGTCAATGAATCATAAACACCTCTTTTCACTTTTGTAATTCTCCCCATATTCGAGTCCTGCTCTTCAAACATTGCCAATCCTGTCATGTTCGTTATAGCGAATGTTCGTAAATCGAG
Organism: Eubasilissa splendida; assembly: GCA_031772225.1. Lineage (NCBI taxonomy): Eukaryota > Metazoa > Arthropoda > Insecta > Trichoptera > Phryganeidae > Eubasilissa > Eubasilissa splendida. Next base: position 5,665,885 of record CM062864.1, read on the forward strand.
AACTGCCTGTACTCTATGCATACATATTTTATACTCTTTGAGACAATACTAATAAGAAGCGTGTTATTTTATTACATAAATGTTGCTAGAGCGGGACAAGAATAGGTTGGTCACATTTGAAGACAAGCTCTCAGAAAATATCCTTGAGCTTTTGTTATCACATTTGTTTATTATCTTAATAATGTGGATCATATTAATCAATTGAAAATTAAATCATTTATTGAAGTACAGTTTTAATTTTGGTGAATAGACTTATGTTTAAAATTCGGATATTGTCTGCAAAGTTTGCAACAATCTAACCAGTTTCTTATTTCATTGGAGTCGTATAACATTTCTATACTCTGCATAGGATGGGTATAAGAATATTTCACTACGGTAAGGAACTAATTTTTAACATTTAAAAAATTGATAATTAAAATAAATGAATGTGCAATGTCTACTTTTTATTTGTCCAATAGCTCACTAATAATAGTTTAACATATTGTCTGCCGATCACGCCCATGTGCATTGTTACATATGTACATGTTTATTCACAACACCGGCATCCCCTATGATATATTTTTTTATGTGTGCTCGAGAAAAATATATGATCAGCATTTGTTAATGTTCCAGTCAACAGGTTTGTAGACATGACGGTAGCGCAGTTTATAAATATAATCATATTTCGTCCGGCAGTACAGGGTTGGGGTCACAAATGTGTTTTTAAATGAAAAACATCTCTACATTTCTTCTCTTTTATTCTCAGACTAAAAATAATTGCAATGAAAAAGAATATGTTACAAATGAAGTAATTTTTCATAAAAAATGGAGTCATTAAACACTATCTATCACTTACATGTTATAAAAATAACACAAAAATAAAAATGAACATGGGCGCAGAAATACGAGCGCTCTACCAAACAGAGTATACCCTCCCGACATCTAATAAACAGCTATCCAAGACACAAATTAAATATAAAAACTCAACATCCATTGCAGTCTGTTCCAGAGAACAATATAATTTAATTTTATGTCATACGACCCAAAAGAAGATATACAAATTATTACCATACACTTTCTTTCAACAAAATAAAATATTTATAAAAAAAATGTTTAATTGTGTGAGCTCCGAGTTATTAATTTCCAATATTCTGCAGTAGTATTGAAGATCTATTTTGCGCCATGAAACAATTTTAAGTTTGCACTATTTTTGTTCAATGAAATTTGGTGAATTTGCAACATCGAGTGCGTTAATATTTTTTGAAAATTTTTCTCAAATAATACCACAGAAATGCAATGCTCACACCACTAAATTTTGTAAAAATTAGACCAACAAATTAAAAGAGCACTCAACATAATGATAAACAATACCCGTTATGGAAAATAGAGATAATATGCATGCGTCATCTGTCAATCTTCGCAACCTGTCTTACAGCAACATCTAAAAATTTAATAGAGACGAAATTACATTCCCATCTATATTGTAATAATATAATCTATCATTAATATAATTGTTTAATATTATTTACATATATTTTTTTTTATACTTAATTTACTCAGGCAAAAAAACTTATCACACACCATAAACATATTTCTTAATTTACTCCAAATATACATGAGGATTCAAGCTTATTGAAGTGTGGAATATCTGCGTAACTTTTGCATTATTACACAAATTTACCTCCAGATATATTGGGAAATATGCACCTACACAATAATTGATTAATTATTTTTACTTAAAAAAGAATATCGTTTAGTGTCAGTAAAATGTTACATTTAGGGCCGGTTGTGTGATCAGTAGTAACTTTTTACTAACGCCCGTAGTAAGAATCCTATGCGGGTTGTCGATACATCAAATTTACTATTGTCAAAGCATAGATGAAAATGTCTATAGGTGTTACAAATAATCATGGAATATGCTTTATTTTATGCATGGATTTGTGGATTTTTTCGCCTTGGCGTTTGATATATCACTGGTAGTGAAATTTTTTCATATTATGTGTAATAATGTATAACAACGAAATCATCATCGGGCGAACTCTCATCACAAAAATAACAGAATATTGAATAATTAATTGTCGTATACTGCAACTTTCAAAGTATCAATGTGTCAGATGACTTTTGGAACAGCTTTGAAAAGTCCGCCATATTTAACTATCAATTCTCATTTTTAATATTGAATATCGCAAAGTAAAATGAGTTTACTACAGGATGTACTTTCGAGAAGTAAATATTTTTTTTACTAACGATCAAACAACCCGTTTTCACAAAAAAAAAAAACTTTTATTTTACCTGGTAACTTTTTTACTATAGTAAAAAGTTACTACTGATCACACAACCGGCCCTTAATTTAAAATTAATATGTTACTAAATAAATGATTATTGACAATTTTACCATACCAATTTGAGGTTCAAACTATATTGTTCAGTAATCTCAAAGCAATCAAAAGTTTGAATGCTTTTTAATATAATTACATAATACAACAAAAATGTCACAATGATAATCGATAAAGTAAAATAGTACAAATGAATTAACTACCTGTATGTAATATTTTATTATTAATTGATCAATCAAAACTGTTAAATCAATCTTGAATAGCAGATTGCGCAAGAAAATGATATCTAGCATGTAGACATGAAATGCTTACATATTCTACCATTCATTGTGAGGATTATTTCATCTACTGATTTGAACCATAATTTGTTTTGAACATAACACTTTTTTCAATTTATTATACAACCATCATTTACATTCCTTTTATAATACCAAAATTCTAATTTCATGCATGTGCTCAGCTTTGAAAAGTATATTTCTAATATGAGAATTTTGAAAACATATTTCTGATAAGAATTAAGTATAGATTTTATCATTATTTCTGAGTTTTAAAAACTGGCTAATGAGGTATTTTGTAATGTAATGAAGTTCATTTTGTAAATCAATACAGTGTTCGGAGATTCGAGCCTCGTTCCAGGAGACCATCAAGTTAGTCCTATTTTCATAACACAAGTACGAAAATTGATGTGAAATGTGTTCCATGTACGGCTCTATATTTAAAAAAAAAAGTATAGGTAATGCCCTCCCCCCTCACCATTAGTGTCTTGGCTTTTTAAAATTATGGTGTACCTAATTGTACTTCATTTTAACTTGCAAAATGAGTTTAACTTAAATGTTAAATTTCTACTTTTTGCTTAAAGACATTTTTTAATGGAAATATGATTTCATTGCGACATAATAATTATCAATCTAGATTTATGTTTTTAAATTTTTATCAAATGTTGAATAATGCTTTAAAAAACAGTCACTTTTTTACAGTCCTTGATGAAATAAATAATACAAAACATTGAAACATCATACGATTGGACCGTGATTTAATGTTAAAAATTTGACCCCTAACAAATTAATAATTTTAAAAAATGTAATATTTTTTTAAAATACAGATGTACTTAGCGGCGTGCAGTCAGTACTTTGAAATAAGCTGTACATTACTAGAATTGCTAAATAACTTGAAATAAAATATATATCTCGTAATTCCCTATCATAATTTTTGTCATATTATTCAGATTTTAATATATCGTAATATTCTGTCAGATAAATATTTAACTTCGCTTTATTTCTCAAAATATATATATAGTTGCGTACGGCTTATTTCAATGTACTGACTGTAATGCCCCTGGATGTGATATAGATATCCATTTGCATATTTGTTTTAAAAACATGATGTGTAGGTACGTACATTCCCTTAAGCTGGAGACAAAAGCAGAAATATATATTTGTTCTAACAAATTGTGCATTATTTAATAAAATGTTCTCAATATCATTTATTTATTTTAAATTTACGATAGTAGACATGTCAATAACCTAAAAATACTTTTTAAGTGAAAATAATAATAATTTCTTAATAATCTTTTCGCTAGCACAAATTTTGAACGAATTGTAAAAATGTATCGAGAAATATAAATGGAACGTGCGTGCATTTTTGTGGTGAGTCACAAGAAACATTTATATCTTTGCAACTGTATAAGGAGCCAGACACATCTATGGCAGTTTCTGTGGCTCTCTTAACTTACATTATTTCAGAAATATTGAATAATAAATATTGTTGGTAATATTATGAGAGACATTGAATTTAACACGAAGAGGGTAACAAGTTGATGGTTAAAATATCTCCTGTACTGCGGTAATAGAATCACACCATGCTCGTCAATGTGACCCAAGTCACGAGACGAATCTCGGGTCATCAAGACTGAATTGAACCGCGCAATTGAATTCCATTCATATTTACGAATCGGATTCATTTTGTGATTTGGGTCATTAAGCAAAATAGAATACAAATGAAATTGATAAAACACGAGGCGACAACCCTTGATGAGAAATATTGAATTTTGGTAACATACTCGTAAATAATGCATATAATCTTAATGAAAAATATAAAAATGTAATTGTTCTCGTAATAAATCAAACCCAGGAACTCATGGTTACAATGCCAGCATTCAACCACTGACTCCAAAGAGTTCAAAAAAGATTTTATGCAACATTTCATTATTTGTAATAAAAAATAAATAGTCACTTTCAGAGAATGACATTTTCATAAGATATATCTTTTACATCAAGGATTGATCGCTTACAGACAAAACTCCGATTGCGTTACTTCCTAATGTGAATATCATCTGTCAATATGGATATAAACTATTATTGTTAAAATGGCAAGGAAGCAAGAAGCGTTCAACATTAATTATCTTATATACATTTAATACGTCCAATAGCAGAGTCTTTACATGTATAATCATTATTTTTCTCAATTCGTTTTACGCACCTGAATATAATATATATTATGTATAACACTACCGATACAAATATTAACTTTTACTAAATTTCTCCCTAAAATACTTAGATTTATACTTTTAAAGCACTGGTTCCCAACACTATTATAAAATACTGTTCGACTGTCGGATAAAAACCATTTTATTTTAACATCCACTGTAATATTTCTGGACTTTAAAATAAAAATTATGACAATAATAAAATGTGGTACAATTTATAAAAATTTTGAATTCAATAATATTTCTCAGTGACATTTTTGTCAAACTGCCAAGTTATTTTCATTTCGTATTAGAAACTGGTTCAATTGAATAATAAAATACTTGAAAGAAAGATGCGTGTCAATCGCTATGAATAAGGCAGTTGTCACAATAGCCTTTAATCTATAACACTTCACAGTTAAAATACTGTTGTCAAAATATCACAGCTACAACAGTGAATGGGACCCAGTGTTTTAAATATTATAGCAATTAGCTGAAACTATCTAACATTTCAACATAATATGTTTAATTAATATCCAATACATTCATATTTGATTAATAGTTAATTTGTATCCTCGCCTGCTCCCCGCGAAATATAATACAGTAAACTAAATGAGATTTTTTCAATAGGAGAACACTTAGGAATACTTCAATTATCTATTCACAGTTATAACTATACACGTTAAATTATACTGTCCGTCCCGCTTTCACTCGCACTCATTGTACGCGGCACGCTACTTTATACACAACACATCCTGGACAACAGATGGTACGCCTACATAACAATTAGGAAGAAGCACTCGATGAGAAAAGAATACAAATATGCGATATACAAAAGTCAATTAATTAGCTAAAATTACTTTATTATCGTTCGTGTTCTGTTGAGAGAAAAAAATCCAGTCAATAAATTTTTTATAAGAATATTAAATATTATTTGAATTTAATTTAATAATAAATATACTTTTTGCAACTTTAAAACTACATTGTTTTCACGACTAAATTTAACATTTCAATAAAATGTATTTATTTTCTCATTTTACGTAAAACACGTTAATAAAATTTGTATTGTGAATTATAGTTATACATAGTATGAATGAAAAGTCGAATATCTACAAAGGAATTAAAATGTTAATAATTATAGGTCAGTGCAACAAATTTTCAAACGCCCGTACGCAATGAAGTTACAACTTGTTAAACATTACGATACACATCAAAGTATTTTGGGCAGACATACAGAAAAATTTTACATATATTCAAATTGCACGCAAACATTTTGATGATTATTCAAATTATTGCATCGACAGAAAAATTGAATATAATCGTTCCGAGAGAAAAGAACAATTAGTTTTGGTAAATGAGTAGTTACACATTCCTATCATTCTTGAGCATTTCAATGAAGTTATATTAATCAAATTAAAATTCATTGAATATAACGGTGCATTGAATTTAGACACAACACTGATACTCTCACGTTTTACTAATTTAACGAGTTCAACTGAGGTATGTCCGTTTAATACTTTCCGTCATCTCGATTCACGGCGCCACTCATGACAACCCATTTAAAACTTCATACACAGAAAACACAACACACTGGATTTAGCGATTTAGCGATTTACCGAATCTCCACGGTGGTTCGTTTCATTGTTGGCTTGCTTCTCACAGAGACCGTGTCTGTTTTTTACGCAATTGTTGAAAATCCGGAGACCGTCGCACTGAACGTGGATCGAGAGAAAACGGAGACAGGTTTTACAGACGGAGATTGCGCGAGTCGAATAGGCCTGATGTTTGACTGAGGTGATTGTTGAAGTGTTGTCGGCTGGCTTGTATCCATTAGGCTAGTGGGTGGCGGCCCCCGCGGGGCTGGCGGGGAGTATGTACACAGGTGGCTCGCAGTGGAGCTCCATTACAATATGCAACAAGAGGCGGAACAACAACTGCTCGATCCACCTTTGCTTTTCTGTCGTTGATCTGAAAATAAAAAGATATATTATTATTGCGTTAATGTGCTGTTTCTATAACCATTATGTGGTTATCACTCGAATAACACATTGGATCAGTGCCCACTGTAGAGGTTCAAGACCCCAGAGCTATTGTGCAAGGGTCAGTGTCAAATCATTTTCGCTTGAATGGGTTGGTTGGAAAAGGTGTCAATTATGTTTTCATTCAAAAACAACATTTTTATCTCTTCCATAAACTTATGGATATCTTGCCGTTTCAAAGCTATGTCCTTTGGAAAGAAATATTGTTCCGCATGAGGTAGCATTCTAGTAATGATACTAGCATTATAAGGTAGCATTCTAGTAATGATACTAGCATTATAAGGTAGCATTCTAGTAATGATACTAGAATTATAAAATAGCATTCTAGTAATGTTACTGGCATTAATCAGGAACCGGGGCTTGTCGATAATGTAGACAGATGCAATAGCTACCGTGAGAATTGGGCTCCGGCAGGTTCTCCCTGGGAACGAGATGCATGACTGCCGTGCGGCCAGGCGGCAGGCCCAACGCTCCCAGGGTCACGCTGCTGTGCAGGAATCTGCCCTGGTAGATCAGCCGAAGGATCTCTGCCCGCGCCACCGCCTCTGCATCCCAGTCCGCTGAAAACGTAACAAAAATTCATTAAAATCTGGTCAATAACAACAGCGTCTTGTGACAAGCACATATAAAGAATGAGTGTGTTTTAAATAATCTACCCCTAATCTTTCAAAATGTGAATAAGTTGATTGATGGAAGATGAGGAAAAACTGTTAATTTAACTTTTAAATTTATAGTTGACGATATATAACAGAAACATATCCATATGAAACATAATGTAACTCAGTTCACTTTCACGGCACAATCCATGCATTATGACGTTTCCATGACACAAATTGTTAATTTAATATATAATAATAAGTTTTAGTGATGAGCTAAACTTTATTGTGACTGTGATTGTGCGTTTGTTATTTCTTTTATAACGATGATTGGTAACTGATATTTTACTGTTAGAGGTTTAGTTTCGCCAGGTGGCCTCTATTTGTTCATATTGAACTTGATAGATTCCCCAATGTGTGAGTGTGGTGCCGAGGAGGAAACCCTTGACCATGTCTTTTTTGCCTGTCCATTGCGGATCACAGATTTTTTTTACAGTGGTCTCGTCAATGGTAATTTTCAGCTCCCGGTTAACTTGTGTCATCTTCTTTCCCTTAACTCACCACGTTTAATCTATATAATAGCAAGTTTTTTGAACGACAATGGTATTGACTTATAATATAGTATTTCCTATTCTATAATAATATTGTACTTTTTTCTATAAAACAAAGTTTTTAACTTGATTAATGGCACAAATCACTCTTGAAGGGTAAAAGAAGAAGGTCTAGTTTCCAGTATATCAGTGATTGCTCGCTGAATTACGAATAATCAGTTACTAATCATCGTTACAATCGAATACGAATTTCACAATCACCAATTCTACCAATTCTAATGTACGGAAGTGAAGTGAACAAATTAGGAAATAACGTAAAGCAGATCTTACTATATTAAATAGTTGTCGTGAGTCTATTTTAATATCGGAGTACCTACCGTCGTGAATAATTAAACTGCGCGCGAACATCTAATTGTTATAGCCGTTCGCTTCCGTTCAAACCAGAGAACCTCCGCCATAATCCTAGTGCCGATTGCATCAGCCTGAACAAATTGCATCATCGTCTCATCATTCCATATAATTCTTCGGGATCCACTTCGGAACCATGCTAGCCGCTTCTGCTGACGCCTGCCTCATCATTCCTGTCCTCCAGTTGGTATTTATTAAACAGTTAATCCGGTTAAATTCAGTGAGTGATACTGCCTACGAGGCGTCCTACACGTCACCGCCATACTGGCACGGTGATCAGTCGATACTGTCAACTATTATATTAGAGAATTTAAACTCGCCAGCTTCAAGGCACACACACCTGTTCGTACTATTATACATCTGCATATATGTTGTCCCGCATTCTTTTAATGTCATTTCTTCTAAAGTTTGATTATTGTATATTGTATAGCCTGTTTGAATAAATTGTATATAAACCAGAGAATCTCTTTTATTGGAATGTTCCCCATCGAATGACATCGACCCACAGCCCAAATTTGGATAAGATATCTCTATATTTACTGAGCTAGACCAAAGGAGATACTCTTTAAATTGTTCTTAACCTAAATTTTTGCAATTTTACCACACCTACGAAGTAATCCTTACATAGTATTAAAAATAGAGTATTAGAAAGAGAATTAGGTGGTTTGGTCATGTAAAACGTATAAACGAGGAGATAACGGTAAGAAAAATATGTGACGTGAGTGTTTATGGTAACAGAAACAGACGTGTGCAGAAGACTTGGCACGACCAAGTAAACCAGATAATGGAAGACGGTCCTGTTAGGCATCGGAGCTTGCATGAGATGTATGAATGTACCAGGACAGAAGAGTGTGACGCTCTATCCTCTCTGCTTACCCCCGCAATGAAACGGCGTAATAGTAAATTAGTTAGAAAATAACAATTCTAAATTCCAATATAATTACGTTTGTAATAATTTGCTTTCAAAACGTTCCCTACACCAAAAATATGAAAATAATGATTTTTTAAATGGTTAACGTAGTATAATGGTTCCGGGTTCGTTTCCCGGTGTATCGAATATATTTTTTGTATATATTTTTAATTTGTTTTAAACATCATACAACTATGTTCTGAAATTGCAACTTCACAATGAAAAGGGTAGGTATTTATTAAAAACATACGCAAAAATAATTGATGCACTCTAAAAGAAAGTAAAAATTTCAATACAAACGTAAAATGATTTATTTATTTTTATGTGTTAGAATCCAACAGCGCTGGCGTATTAGTTTCATATTTAGGTCAATGCAGCAGCCACGAGTGAAAGTGCCCCAATGCGAGATGTTACTCTTGAGAACAAAGGGTGCCGAGGGGCCGCCCCACTGCGGTGCCGCTGTCGAGTCTTATAACACACGTGGTTACGTCATAACCTAAATGGGTCGAGCATTGACAGCAGCCCTGAAAGGTGCGCTCGAGTGGTTGGCGGAATGTACGGGGAGGATACGACGTTACTGCACCTGTAAGTATTTTACACGGGGGTGTTTTAAATTAAAGGAAGACAGGTATATATATATATATATAACATTAAAAGGTTTGAAGCGAATGAGTTTGAGATAAAGTAAAATATGAGGTGCAAGAGAAAAAAATCTCATTAACACATATACAGAAGAAACGATGAGAGAGTGATTCGAGAAGCTCACCATCACAGGAAGAAGAGGACGATCTCAATTACAATAATATTGGATAATTTGTATTTACAATTAACATTTGTAATTATTAAAGAGAACACGTTTATTATTGTGAAGTTGCAGTTTTTCAGAACATAGAACATAGAAAGATATGCAGGAAAATTCAATTTATCGGAAAAATATTTTTGTCACTAACGGGATTCGAACCTGGATCCTTTCCTATCCGGGGAAATGCGTTAACCGATTACACTACACCAACATAGTAAGTAAATGACGCATTTTCGAACTTATACGCTGTAGTTCTTTCAAATTGATACATTTAATTTGTATTAAAATTGTTATTTGAACTTACGGAAATAATTTTTTTGAAAAGTTGAGCTTTTAGTCTCTTAAATTAAGTCTCTGATGCACTGTTTCTTATGACGGAGGGCAAAGAGTTCCACGCTTTTGGGCCTGCCACCGAAAATGCCCGTTCACTAAACGTAAGACTTCTGGCAACGGTTGGTCGGTTCTACAACCCTTCCTGCGGCTGACAGCTTGACGTCAACTATTCATATTGTCTGGGATGCAAAGCTCTTTAAGATACAGAGGCGCCATGTTATGTGTCGCCTTGTAAATCAACCGGAAATTTTTTAATTCATCTCTTTCAGGGAACCGGAGCCAATGTAGTTCATGCAAAAGGGATGTTATATGCGAGAATTTAGAAGTATATGCGATCAACACAGCTCGAAGAGGACTGGAGACGTATTGTGCATCAGTTCCAGATATATCAGAGGACCACGGCGCTCTGCATTGAGCATACAATAAAAAAAAGCCAGTTAAAATATATAATTTTTTAAATTAGCAATATTAACTTTGTGGTTAAAATTCATATTTTTATTTATTATCTTTGTTTTTTTTTTTGTTTTACTCAATTAAGTGGTTAATAAATAAAAATATATAATTTTTCATGCTATATTTTCTTGCTAATTGTGGTATACTTTATTTCATTCTTATTTGTTTCAATCACATTAGGCGGTTCATTCGCACATTTTCTCTACGCCTTTGGCTTTGGCGTAATTTTTTTTTTTTTTAGTAAAGATATAAACGAAAACAGAGGGCACGTGACCGCTGTGAGCGCCAATGATATTGCGAGGAACTACGACTACATACGTCACTCAAAATATACACGGAGACCCTCACGAGCGAACCTCACTCCACTGCGCACTCTCACCTCGTCCTAGTCCGTTTGAGGAGTGGAGATGGCTGTGAAAGTCTACAGTTAAATATATTTTATTTATTCTGTAGGAATGTATCGAAAGAACGCGTGAGCCGCGTTACATATATTTTATATTTGATAAGAATATGTGCTGACATTAGTCCGAAATAAACAGCGGAACAAATGTCAATTACCTTTAAATTGTATGTTCGCAATTTCACGCAATTTTAATCTTATTTACCTATCAATTTTTCTTTTGTAGTGACTACTATTTCGTAAACTTTACTTTTAGGTGTAAAAAGTCAATCTCGATAATGAAATATCTGAGATCAAATTATTATATAACATTCTTTAAATTTATTGTTTCGGAGGTAAATTTGTTGAACTCTATAATCACACATATGAGAATAAAAACGCTTGTATTTTAGTTCTACTCGTTTAATTTTAAAAAATTCCATTATTACCTTAGGTACTTAAAAATATATAGCTGTCCCTTTTCGATAGATTTAATATATTTCATGAATTTAAAATGGTTAGATTGATAATGAGCTCATAAGGCGAAACGCGTCTAGAACTAAAAAAAACGAGTGTTTTTTTATTTTCATACGTGTAACATTTTTTATTAAGCCTATATTCATTTCAAATATGAATTAAATATATTAATTAGAAAGATATACATATAAAATCAATTTTATCGAAAAATATTGTTGTTGCGCCACCGGGATTCGAACCTGGATCACTTTCCTAACCGGGGAAGGTGCATTATCCAACTATGCTACAGCGACAATATTTTTAGCGACAATTTTTGAACCTAATATGTTACCTTTTTGATATTAATACATTTAATCGTTCCATTATTTGAAAGAGCCATCTACCTTATGTGTTCTCCTAATATATTCATTTCGTTTGGATCACTCTGTATAAAGTTCCCTCTGTGCGGCGGCTCAGTCGCCGTTCCACAAAAAATGTACTAAGATAATGTTTATACGAACGAAATGATCTTTGATCTCCTATCGGGATAAAAGTATTTCTATGGCTCCTTTAGATGAAAAATGAATCGGTTGTTCTTTGAAATTTTGGTCCAGCTTGTAACCGGATGGTGTGCACGAAGAGTGATGATTTTCATTGATCGCAGAAATCGAAATTTGCTTTCGCTCAGGATCATTCAACGGTCAAACATTTGCGGCGGTTTTATATAATACAACCTTCCTCGAAATACAGCGAAGATTCGGCGTAGCATGCAACGCGGCGCGCAGGCGTGAACAGCACAGAGCCGGCTGCGGAGCGTGTCTATTCCCACCTATCGGATATCAGATTCGCAGCTTGCAGCGCCACTTTGCATCGTAATCATTTTGTGATGAATACATATCTCTGCAAGATTAGACTGATACATAGTCTAAATAATATGAGATCTGAATGGTATAAATCGCTTAGGCTTTTTATGTATTTCGGAAAATCTTTTCAAAATAGGATATGTTAGGTTACGAATTTTTTTCAACGTCTTGCGGATTGAAATCATCATTAAAATGAAGTCGGTTCATATCCATACAAAAAGTTTAAAAAGAAAAATCGTCTAAGCTGTATGTACACAATTTTTTTTTTTTTTCGAAATTTTGAGTTAACACTACTATCTGTTTGTTGTATGTAATAAGTAAATTTTTATCAATACGGGTGACATTAGATCGGGTCATATTTTATAAATATATATATTTAAAAAAATATATATATATAAAAGTTGGGTCAAGTTCTGTGTGCACAAATAGTTGCCCGACGCACTACACAAAATTCTCCGTGAATCATTATGGCAAAATAAGATTTACGACACTTCACAAAAAATAAACGAATCGTTTCAAAATATTTCAGGGGTTCGGTACCTAATGAGGTATATTGTTTTTTTTATCGGTAAGTTGAAAAACATCCCTTGCACAATGTGCGGATTTTTTTTTTTTTTTTGACAAAACATTGGTTTAGTTACCTTCTGGCCAGTTTTCGTAGACGTGCAGTGCTATGTCTCCCGCCGAGTCCACGGGACTAAAGATGAACTCTTTAGTCTTCCCCGAGACGAGGATCAATCGGAGGTTTATCTGCAACATACAAAGAAAATAATATTAAACAACTATTCATACATAACACAAAGGAAATAATAATATGCCATGAGAGACGTTTGACAATTTAAATTTTAACACAAAAAAATTCAAGTCGATTGTTTTTGAAAAAAATACTTTTGAGTAATAATATGTTTTCAATACTAATTTAATGTATTAATTATAAATATATATACATATAAAATCAATTTTGTCGAAAAATATTGTTTTTGCGCTACCGGGACGACAGATGTATTAATTTGAAAAAGTGTAACATATAGGTTCGAAAATTTGTCATGAAAAATACTGGCGCTATAACACAATTGGTAGTGTACTTCCCCGGATTGGAAATAGAGATCCAGGTTCGTGTCCCGGTAGCGCAATAACAATATTTTTCGACAAAATTGATTTTATATGTATATATTTATAATTAATACATTAAATTATTATGTTCTGAATAATTACAACTTCACAATAAGAATGTGTTTTCCTTAATAATATGTTTTCAATTCTGAGGGTCGGTTGTGTTTAATCAGTAGTAAAAAAAGTTGATAAAAAATATTGACTTCTCGAAAGTACATCGAGTAGTAAACTAATTTTACTCTCCGATATCCGATGGTAATATCGTCAATCGATATATAAAAATGGCGGACTCTTCACAGCTGTTTCAATGGCCATTTGTCACTTTTGATACATAGAATGTCGCAATATACGACAATGAATCATTCAATATCCCGCTACTTTAGTGATGAGAGTTCGTCTGATGATGATCTCGCTGTTTAATTTATATAACTGAAGATTATTCGCCAGCAAAGTGACAGATTTCGAACGCAGGGGTGAATAAAGCCATAGATGAAGCATACAATTGTATGTATTTGATGAATATTCCCATTACCTCACTATTAGGCGGGATTGACTTTGACAGCGGTAAATTTGACGTACCGACAATTCGCAAACGTTTTTTTTTACCACGGGCGATGGTAAAAAGTTACCACAGTAAAAATTTATCATGGTCAAAATTTACTACTAATCGCGCACTAATAATTCAGCAGATTAGCGATGAGCTCAAATATTCCGATAAAAATACGTATTATAATTTGGTTGACTAAAATTTGGATGAACCGCCACATCTCATGAAACATAAAAGTGGAGTCGAAACGAAGAAAAGAAAGACACCTTCGAGATGTAGTGTTGGTACTGTGGACTATGAAATGAACGAACGTTTCCATTCATTAAAGAAAGGCTCAGGAAATGCAGGAAAAATCATTGCATACTTTGGGCATGTTGCTTAAAAATATAGATATTCTGAAGAAATTGGTGAATGCGAGGTCGATCTCCAATAAGTTGGATAGACCAAGTCGGACAAATGACTGGAACCTTGCTAAACTGCACTAAACAAGGTCCAAGATCGCGAAGAGTGGAAGCAAACTGTTAGTGTTGTGATGAGCACATCCACCGAGAAAGAGTTGCACTCTAGGACCCTGATGAAAATATCATCATCCCATTCCCCTGAACATCTATCTCACTGTCCTCCCGCATGGACCAAATTTAGCATACATCATGGGGCCTTACTACTTTTAATACTTAAAAACGGCGATGTTTGATATACTCGTATATTGCTTCCAGATGTTCTCAGATGTTCAACGCAACATTTTTGTGAACGATGCTTTGAGCGATTATCCTTCATACTTCACACGTGCACATTTTTTCCCTTTACCGTAATTGAGTACAGTTCTGAGAAGGACAGTTTCTAATATTTATTACTTTGCACAATCATTTACTAAGGAGAACATCAGTTTCAATCCAATGTTCAGTTTTGAAACATGGAATCTTGGAACTCTTCACTCTCGCAATCTAAAGTAGGCAAAGTACATTTTTCAGCTATTGATATTAATTATTTTGCGATATATTGCGTATTGTTACATAATATAAGTATATAAAGTAACATTCGATTGCTTTAATAATTATTGCGTATATTTGTACGACAGTGATAAAAAAAAACCGCCCCTTTCCGGAACACCGCGAATAGTTCTGATATTAAGTGAGCCCTTTGTTAACGTGTTGACAGCCCACCGCCGGCCTAGTGTCTAGTCATCTTACACATTTCAGAAATCAAGAGAGCACATTTTTGGAAAGATATTTTTTTTAATTAATAGTTTTGGAATAATTTATTAGTCATAGGTACAACATACAATTAATTGACATACAAAACATTTGTTGCATACTATTTTATATGCCAAACACCATAAATTTGTGTTAACGTGTTTAAAATTATATTAATGAATTAATTTAATACATCTTTTACCAGTTCAAAAATTATGTCGAGTAAATCCTCTCATATTATGTTGAGTAAAAAACAGACTCACTTCTATCAAGTGAAAATGTGGGATAAATGTTAGCACAGTAGAGATATTCGAGGGTGAGGGTGGCGGCAGAATTGCAATGCAAATATAGTCCTCGGTGATGGGGTGAATGTGCAGTGACACTACCCGCAACCGGTGCTTTCAACCCTCGCGAGGGGGCTCAACGCTGGAACGGCAGAAATATGCATTTTAGTGAGTTCATAATAAATTTAAATTCCTTTTATAAAAATCCAGTCCTTTAACGTTCTTTTATTTACCAGGATTTTCAGAGTGAAAAATAAAAAATAAAGCATAATCCATGAATATCAGTTTTATTTATTTAATTAATATTTAAAAAAAAAAGAATTTAGATATAATTATAAAAGGAAAGTTGCATTTTTAAGTGTTAAAAATTTCAGCGCGCGTTCTTTACAAAAAATTTCGTTCTAAAGTAATCTCTAATATGACGAAAATGTATTCAAACGTTATATTCGTTACCATGGTGAGCACACATTTTATTGAAAACCCACAAAATACTCAATAATCGAACGTCGCCGTAGATTTATCACCGCTAACAATGGTTTATTTAACAAAAGTTGTAATTTCGTTTGACTATATATTATTATACTATTTCCTACTTTCGCGTAATAGCAAACTAAAATGTTCTACAGATTGCAAATGCGATTAATAGACGTTTGTATGTAATAATTACATCTGTTTTCTAAATTTTTTGCGCATTTTCCAAGATTTAATTCTTAATAGGAATTTTTATTGTTTACTGGGATATATATCTTCCAAAACAGTTGAATTTATAGACACATGGGGTACACGGATAACTCGTATTATTTCTATTATAATTATATTACACACGTATTAGTATATGGTTCGATTAAGATCGCCACCCCTGCGCGGGCAGGGTGGGTTAGGACGAGACTCGGGGGATAATAGCGCCGTTGCCCCCGCGTGCAAATCCTCTTAATGCCATCTAATGTGCCGACACAGTGTAGGGGGTGGCTGCGGCTCCTATAAGGCATCACATTTAACCCCGTGAACCTCAAATTATGAATACATAAATAAAATAAAAACGTATTTAATAAATAAAACAGAACATTCAGTTTGCTATTTAATGCTTCCCTGACGATCGATCCCCCGGCAGTTGATGATTCATTATTTTAAGTTAGTTATATATTAAAATGAAAATAAAATAAAAAATAATAACTGAACTAAAATGATAAACAATAAATTAAAAATGGTTTATTGTAAATATGAAAACATTCTTAATTATCTAGAATTATATGTCATTTCGTACGAGAGTAATATTTTTATAAATTTCCCTATTTATAACATTCAATACGATTTACGAATATAAATAGGTACTTGAAGAAACTTTGGCGAATCAATTGTCCGGAGGATTAATTGGCAGAGAGATCAACTGTCCGAGGGATCAACTGTCCGAAGGATCAACTGTCCGAAGGATCAACTGTCGGAGGGATAAACTGTCGGGAATTAATAGTCTCCGTAAAACCTATTTAAATATCAAAAAAGGGAAATGGTCTACCACAGTACAACTTAACTTAACAAATTAACGCAAACAATTATCCAATCAGACATATTCTTAAAATGATTAAGTAATATAATGTAAGATATACCGTTGTGGCGGTGACCCAACACACGTGCGCCTCCTGCTTTACCCGTGTGCCATATTAGAGCTAAATATAATATACAGAGTATACATCAATACTATTGGGGTTTCTAGAGTCATATAATAGAGGATACCTCGTAACAAAGCTAGCTTTATAAATTTGTTGCCATACTTAAATTCATAAAGTAAATCTGAATTGTTCACCACTCGCTTCATATTTCTATGACTATTTCTATGACTTTCTGGACGTCTAGGAAGCAGTGTCATTATAGCTGTAAAGTGCTTGATTAAACGGCCATGTCTATGAGTAGGGCAAAAACGAACGTGTTTTTAACATCTCTAGGTTAAGATTACTTCAATGTTTTATCTATTTTTATATTCAATAACAGTACGCAAAGATATATTCGCGAAATCGAAATAGAACTGTCAAATTTTTGTTCATACTTTTCAAGAATGTTTTCAAGTTAATACGTAAAAATACCGTTTGCACAATTCCAGGGACAGCAATACAGAATGATATATAATATTGGCTATCGCCGATTGCTTCTCTGCTAGTCTATATAAATTCTAAATTTTTAATATTGTTATTACAACATGTAATCTAATTAGGAATACTCATTTGAATGGTGACACTTTTTTTTTTAGTATGTTTAGTTAAAATATTATTTAAAATGACATCTGGTCACAATAGTATATTTATTCAAAATCATGCTCTCATAAATCGAGCAGTGATCGAAACACTGTCGTAATCGATATATTCGTAATTTTACTAGAGTTTATTTTTTAGTTATGTAATAACAATGACGTATTTTTTCATTTGTTATTTGGATTAAATCTTTGTTCAGTGGGTACATATCAAAGAAAGTTCTAAAATTTAAAAAAGCGAAAATATATATTTTTACATTTCTATAGGTACACGCCTCTTTGCGTATTCTAGACGTTTAAATATTTATTTAAAACTTCGATGCATTCAACATGCTCAACTCATTAGATCAGAGTCCGTGTCGAGATGAAAAGTGACATTGGTGTCATTAATGGTGATTTTTTTCAAAGTTTTCAAGTTGACTATAAAAAATTAAATCGCACTATTTTTATGACCATAATGTGGAAAACGATTAAACCAAAATAAATCTATCACCAAAAGATGCAAATCATTTTCCTAATTTGAAAAAAAAAAATGGTTCACTCGCTGCAGTGGCGTGAAAATTTGCGATGAAATTTTAATAATTTCTATGACCCGATAAAGTTGACAGTGGAATGAATGCAAAGCCGGTTATTGCTACTTTGTTAACTGAAGTGTTATCAGAATACTTTGGTTTTAACCGGACGTCCGAATGGGGTCAGCGCGCGCGATCCCCCCGAGAAATGTCCGACTCTAATAGAATAAGGGCGGAGAAAAGTACATTTAAAATCGAATTTAATAATTTTTTTTTGATTTATCTTCATTAACGCGGTCATCCTATTAATCATATTTTTAAAGCAAAACCATGTTACGAGAATTATCCTACATATATAATGTCCCTTATGTCGTAAGCAGGGGTGTGCAGTGCATACAAGCAAAAAAGCTGTCCATTACTCAAAATTCTGGAAAACAAATATATTAAATAATTGGATTAATAAATAATAAACGGAAACATTATTTTACAATTAGCGCCATCTGTGTACCAGAAAAAACTTTAATTGCTTAGTTCTAAAAACTACCACAACTCACTGCTGTGCCCATGGCGCTCTTATGCGTTCACCGCCTTGACCTATTCATATTACTCTATTCTATCTTTAAGCTAGTGAATTACTCGAGTCATATATGGTTATTTACTGAATTGAAAATTTCTTTCGGTTGATCCGTTTTGTATGGAGTCGTTTGCTGTTTTTTAACAGAATAACATTAGAAAGACTTATAGCTGCGTGAAAATCATTATAGTGTCTACTTCCTCTTTTACTAATTCGCGGATTTTACTATCTTACTATTTTATGGCCGTTCTTTGCGTTCGAGGTGCATTTGGTGCATGATTATTTCGTTTAGTTATTACGTGAAAGATTTTCAAACAATAAAAGAATCATGTTCTGTCATAAAAAGTGTTCTTAAAAACGACCACACATTTTTATTTTGATTTTTATATGGGTAAGAAGGTATTATTTTACGTTAAAACTTAAACTTTAAAAACACTATTAACAGTACTCTAAAATTACAAATATATACATGGTAGAGTCGTCGTATAAACGACGGATTCATTTTGTCAAAAGATATTGGTTAAACTAAAGTTCATAATCGTATGTACAACATATATTGTATTACATATATTATAGATGATTCTATAATATCATTGGTAACAGCATAACCTAAATCTATACCTACTGCACGCCACTAGTCGTAAGTCCTCCCGCGTTCGCGATTCCGCGATTAAAACTATGCAACAATACTTCAATAAATAATTTTAAAAGTATACTTCGATTCTGACGTAATAATTTTGAATAAATAAATACTTTTTAAAATTCACACTAATGTGAGTGATATCCCACTCATTGACATAATTTAATAAATAAACAATATAATCTAAGGTCTCACACTAGGACAATGAATAACTAGTATTATGCAATACGTAATACTACAGGTAACCCCGTTCATCGTGACCCCGGTGAGTGCGGATTCGTTATAACGCGGTATTTAAAAAAAAGATTTTTTTCTCAACACTTGTCCTAATGAATCGTCATAATGTGTGGTTGCACGAGCGAGCTATCTTTCTTTTTCGTTCACTCACATAATACACATATACATATACATAAATTCACGAGCGCGAGTGAGACAAAATATGTAACGCTGGTACGCCGGTTCCTGGTACGTTTGGGTTTTTCTGTCAATCAGCTATCCTTCAACTTCAATACTTGAGTGTAATTTTAGCCGAGTGTCGAGCGCCCGCTCCATATTTTTATCCCTTTGTATGATTTAAAATGTCAAACAGACAATGTGAAAAATGAAAAAAGAAACTAAAAATATTCGAAGCGATAGAAAATGGTGGTAAATTTGCAGTTGTGGGTGGGGATTTCAAATTGCCCGAGTCTACAGCGCGATCAATTGTGCAGCAAAAAGACAAAACTAAAAAGGCTGGCGAAAGGGTTGCTCCGATTACAGCGACAAAAGTTTCGCGAACCACAAGTTTATTGATGACGGAAATGAAAAATTTATTAAGCAAATGGACAGAGGACCTAAATCAACACCATATGCCTGTGAGCATCCAAATAATTAATGAATGAAGTCTTTGGGATCATTTAAAATCTGAAAATGGAGAAGTTTTTAAAGCGAGCAAAGGTTGGTTTGATCGGTTTAAAAGACGATCAAACTTGCATTGCCTTAAAATGATTGGCGAATCGGCTAGCGCAGACATAATGGATTATTTGACGGTTATAGACAAATTTTACACAATAAACGTAGAGAGGCCAAACAAGTCTAGATTTTTTTTTGCAAAGCGGAAAAAATAAATCAATAATGAATTATATTTTATATGACATTGTTATTTAAAGTTTATTTAGAAAATAAAACGTTTTTTAGAATCTTAAAACGATTTTTTTTTTAAATCTCCCGTTGATCGCGGCCATGTCCAGAACGTATCTCCCGCGATCAACGGGGGTTACCTGTATTGCTATTTGTAAAAATACATGTTTGTACATGCGTGCATTGGTAATAAAAAATACATCAACATTTTTGTGATAGTTTATGAGATGAATGGATGAGATTAGATTATTCAGCCTGTATGATGATGTATAGATGCCGTCCCCCAGTGGTGGTTAGGTTCAACTGCTCTGGCAGGTGAGTTTGGAACCGTGTCCCGATCACCACAATAGCTTTGCAAGATTGCTTCTCTGTCGTTAAAACGATTTTCGGTTATAATTAAGTTTAAAAATTTGTTGGAAGGTACCACCATTGAGTAATCGTTGAAAGTGAAGTTAAATATTTTTTTTAAAATAAATCTGTACAATAGAAATAATGAAAAATCGACGCCGCAACTTAACCACTCCATTGAGGTTACACATTGCTTCAGTGTGCGACCGGCTTTATATAATAGAACACTGCGGAAGATGGTGGAAAATTTATACGAATGCCTCGGAGTAATGCGGCGCAATTTCCTCTGAAAAATTACAACACATTTTTCGTGT
This sequence comes from Eubasilissa splendida, assembly GCA_031772225.1. NCBI lineage: Eukaryota > Metazoa > Arthropoda > Insecta > Trichoptera > Phryganeidae > Eubasilissa > Eubasilissa splendida. Next base: position 5,687,340 of record CM062864.1, read on the forward strand.
GCATCACGAACGGACAATGCAGATTATATAACCTCGTTCCTCCCTATTATAAAACCGGAAGCGGGCGAGAGGGGAATGTGAAAATGTAGATTATGACGTCAGCGCCGACTCCCTCGGGACGTATTATTCCGCCAACCCCACAGTGTGCACTATTTTCCGGCGTGTCTGACTTCACACGGAGAGTATTTGAGAACTGGGTAAAAAGGGGAACACTAGATGTAAGTCACGAATTATGGCTTAGTTTATTTCAATAGATTTCGATAAAATTGACGCAAATTTCTATGCATTTTCTTTGATCACGTCCAGGAAACCTCGAAACCAACCTCTATTAACCTTTTAAATGCCATGAGCGCGTTAACACGCCAAACTTTGTATGTTACTACATGCTATAAGCGTGTTAACGCGCACTTTTAAACCTTGCAAACTTTCAGGGATTATTTTAAATTGTGAGGAAGATTAAAGTCATATTTTTAAATCATTTTGTCATCTGTGGACAGATAGATAAGTCAAGACCCTTAAAGCCAAGTCTCACCCCTTATATGGTGTCTTCCATTTTAAATACAATTGGCAGTTAAAGGGTTAAAAAGTTTATAACAGATTTTGTGGACACGATAACTCCCGTATCTGGAAACAAAACCAACACGTACATAGACCTTGATGTATTTTAATGTGGGCGAAATGGCACTCAAGTGTCTTAACGAACAGCGTGGCGTTTTCGTTTCTCGAGTGTCGATATCGTTTATCTGAATATAAAAATAAATATTTTTTTTACTACAGACGGATTAAAAACAACATAACCATTATTGGAACAATCTTTAAATTTTCTATTAAATCGAAAGCAATTTTTCAATCATTTTGTTAAGCCGTTATTTGGTCGAATATCCGTGTACACATTAGCTCGGTATAATTCCATCGAATTGAACACCAATGAATATTTGTATGACACGATCGTAAAAATAATATTTGGAATATAATTCGTTAAACGTACATCATTACGACACATTGCAATGGCGACATCGCAAGTCGACACAAATCCGAATCGAAAGTGGTTATTGAAAACGTTTTTTTTTTTTTTTCGAATGACGGCTACAATAATTATGACCCGTCGGTCCCTCACGACTGAAGATCGCGAATTCTCTCAACCTCCATATTCCATCTTCTTTTCATCGTCTTCAAGATCCATGATACAAAACCATAAAAAATATAGATGTATGACTAATAAATAATAAACGGATTAGCCTGCGTTAAAAGGCGCCATGCCCTTTATTTATATGAACAAAAGATCGGTTGCGGCACTGCAGCGGGAGTGCGATAATATGACTCACGGGCGCCCGCAATGCATTTGGCCTTTTCCTTGGCCCCAAGTCCCACGGGAATAAACAGTCCAATATAGTCCGTACCACGTGTCTGTGATGCAACAAACTATGTATTTCGTACTTGCCGCCGTTACATTTTACAGCGATTTGACAATCTTTTAGGTGACCCGCTGGTGCGGCCAGCATATTCATTTTTTCACTTAACTCCTATTATTTAGGAGAACACATTCTTATTGTGAAGTTGTAATTATTCAGAACAGACGGTCTGTGATATTTTAAATATTAATTAAATATATTAATTAGAAAGATATCTTTATAATTAATATATTTAATTCATATTTAAAATATCACAGACCTATGTTCTGAATAATTACAACTTCACAATAAGAATGTGTTCTCCTAAATAATAAAGTTGTATCAATGTGTCCAAAATTTAATAAAAATGAATTGATAATTCTGGCGTCTGCTATCAGTTTACTCAAACGTATTTGAGATTCTGTAAAAATAAGGTAGATGGCTCTGTCAAATGATGGAACGATTAAATGTATTAATATCAAAAAGGTAACATATATGGTCGAAAATTGTCGCTAAAAATAATGTCGCTGTAGCTTAGTTGGATAAAGCACCTTCCCCGGTTAGGAAAGAGATCCAGGTTCGAATCCCGGTGGCGCAACAACAATATTTTTCGATAAAATTGATTTTATATGTATATCTTTATAATTAATATATTTAATTCATATTTAAACTCCTATTTAGTTGAGAACATTATATTCGGTACAGCCATCTTAGATCACTCTCTAAAGCAGACAAGGAATGTTAAAATGTAGAAATGTCGGTAAACTATTGTGTATATTATACTTATTTTTATATTCCTGTATGTTACTACGTTTTTATGTATTATTTATTTATGGTACAAAGACTTTTATAGTACATACTATAATAAGATGAAATAAACAAATCAAATAAAAAATGAATAAATAACAAAATACATGAAGGCACAATTATACTCGTAATTAATTATGCCTTCATGTATTATTTTGCATTTTAATTTGTTCAGGTATATACTGTAATATCTCATTTTTATATCTAACTAACTTACCACACGCCGTTTCCCCGCGGGGGGTAGGCAGAGAGGACAGAGCGACATTGAGGCTTCTAACAGGACCATCTTCCAGTATCTGATTACCCTGGTCGTGCCAAATCTTACGCGGACGTTAAGAGGTTTAATGACCATATTTTTAATTCTAACCTGTTGTATCAATAAACTATTATGAGCGTGCTTCCAAAAATAATTTATATTTTCGCGTTTTTTACGAAAATGTGGGTCTTTAAAAGTTCTACACTACATTTAACTTTTTTTTAAAACTATTACTTAGATAGAACCTTTACACTAATGTAATGTTGCCATAATTATACAAGTATTATAAGAAAGACCGCGACCATTAAATTAATTTTCCACGTGCCACAAAATTGCCTTAATATGGAAAATTCTTGGATATACGAATATACCTTCTTATAATAATAAGCCAAAATTACGAAGACAAATCTGAGTTGAGAGAAATTAACAAAATGTTAAAAATTAATAGTTACAAACCTTTCAATTTGTAGGACATATCAATTTCCGACGTTTTCAAAACACTTTTGTGTTAGTGAAAACAAATTATTTTAAATAATATATTGTATTAACTTAAATGCTTTCAGGCTTCAGCCACTATTTAAAATCAAGTTTTATATCAAAAAACATAATAATTTCTTACTAAATAATATTTATAATGTGTATTTTTTATTGTTTTTTAATCGGCGATATGAAAGGCCGAAATTTAAATAAGTTACGATTATGAAAATTATTAACTTCTCGTCATTACCGACAGGTTACTTCTAGTGATGTCGATACCTTGTATTTTAATCGAGAGCTGTATAATAAATTACTGCTATTATTACTCCGTGGCTAAACGGCCCGTTGAGAGCCTCCGCCCTCGACGCCAGGCGTTTCTATCCTGGGCCAGCACACTCTACACTCACTCACACTCTTCAGTAGACTGAAGATAATAAATAGGACGTCGCAAACGTCAAAAATAAAGAGCTCGCGATAGACCCGACATAGCAGCTTGATTTTAGCTTGGCGGTGACGATGATTGTAGAGGCGATTGACGTTCACAGGTTCTTTCAAGTTAACACAAAAACGCCTCCTCAGACAGAAGGCAGCTAGCAAGACACTAAAGCCGCGCTTGGCGCGGAGAAGAGACTGAGAAAGGGTAAAAAATTGTAACAATAATTTAATTATATAGGTTTATCAAACAAATGTTAGAGGAGTGTTTCTACCAGCGCATAGGTGTCTTCACATTAGCGCGCACAAACGCGGAGCACCTCGGAATGCAGAAAATGAATACTGCACCCGCAATTAATGGCCGAGCTGCTGCGCGAGTCGTAGACAGAGAAGGGGAGACAGGACAGAAGGGTAGTTCCGTGTCGGCGTGTATTTGTAGTTTCCCCAATTACAAGAACTACATCCCGCCGACTGAACTAATTAAAGTTCCTAAGCCTGGCACGGCGGACCGCAATTATATTTCCAGCCCCCAAAGCGTGCGCGACCGAGGACTGCTTTCTCAATCTAAACAATCAACAACACAATTACGAACCATGTTCATTGTTCCATTCCACTAGTGATGAGCTAAACTGTCATTTTAAACGTGATTGTGAAATTTGTATTCGATTGTAACGCTGATTGGTAATTGATTTTTGGTAATTCGCGAACAATCACTGATGCCAATACTGGAAACTAAACCTCCAGTTGAATCTCAGTTACCAATTATCGCTACAATCGAACACCAATTACACAATCATAGTTACAATGGCGGTTTAGCTCAACACTATATATTATGTTTAATTTTAAAGATTGAAACGATATGAATATCGCTTTTATAAGATATAATATTGGTCACAATAATTATAGTTATTAGAAAGAAAAAAAAAAGATCCTCGAATATCGAAGTCAATTTAATAAATTGTAAATAATAATGAAATTATGAATGGTTATTCGAAACAATACTTTTAAGATTGTAAAAAAATAGTCATTATTACCGCGACCAAACTATTGACTCGAAATCGATGAATCCCGAGATTTCTATTGCACTAAACTGTTTAATCAGACCTCCCGACATTCGTGTGCGTGCTCCATACAGCTGAACGGTCGCGGATCGACTATTTAGCGCACGCCAGTACACGGCAATGTACATAAATGTCGACCGATAGTTGTTCCAACTGTTTTGTCAAAAGACGATCGATGATTTTTTTATCTTATTTTATATGATACAATAAGCCTTTTGATATACAACTACATAGTGGAGGAATTAAAAATTGTGTGTACGCGCTAGAGCCTCAACGTATCAAGCTGGGCTCACCTTTAATAATCCCCCCTCTGCGGGGAAGGGACCACGCAGATGAGCGCGTAATTTTTAAAATGTCTTAAGATCAGAGCCATACACGTTGTATAAACCAACTGCCAAAAAAATATATTAGAAGCAAATTTAAACTTGTATTAAAAAAGAGTTCCTCAAATGGCTGAAAGGTCTACAATAAAAAATAAATAAATAAAGTACAAATATGATTTTTCTTTCTTTTCATTTTTACAGCGTTAATTACATTTTAATGTGCATATTGCACATTATAGATTTTTTTAATCATGTTTTGTGTATCATAAATGTCAAGGCCACCCTCATAATTCAAGATCACCTTATTTGGGGGTACATAAAATGAATGCAGTATAACAAGTACTTTATATTTGTTCATATGACCGAGTGTTTAACTTTAATAATCAAAAGCTATATATATATAATATATATATATTTAATACAAATTAAATGAGATTCAATTAGAAAAGGTATATAGAAAAAATGTATTTATCAAAAAAATATTTAGTTGCTAGTTGTTACCGAGATGGACCTATTCATATTCGTGGAAAGCAACTATATATTTTTTCTGTATATTTTTATAGTTGATTCATTTAATTTGTATTAAAAAAATTACCACAGAGCTAAGTATGTTCTGAAAATGCAACTCGACAATAGAAATGTGTTTCGTAAAAAAATACATAATTTATTTAAAAGTAGATAGAAAAAAATCCTTCATCTTCAGCTGCCTCGTGGGACTCGGGGAGTCCACGACCGAAGCCACAATAGAGCATCATCCACCTTGACCCTTTGTGACTCAGACTGCTGGGCACTCGCCTATCTCTCGCAGGGCTGTCTTGACAATTCTAGTCTCGGTCTTTCCCTGACTCGTCTTACGGGAGTCACCTACTCTCGCTACGTGTCCCGCCCACTGTAGCTTCCTCGCTTTCACCTTCCTCAAGGTATCTGGGGCGGTATACCGTCCCCGAAGTTGTAGCTTCTTTAACCTCCTTCATTCTCCGGTTAAGTTATCACGCATTGGGCCGTAAATCTTGCGCAAGACTTTATTTTCGAAGATCTGCAACTTATTTTTTTTGCGCTAAAGTGTGAGAGAAAACTTTATATCCGTATAGAAAGATACGATTTAAAAAAAAAAAAAAAATGACGTATTAAAAATCTTATGTACATACTTGTAAATTATATTTCACAAAATTCGAAGGTGGGAGTGGATTTTTCCCTCACTCGCAATATTTCACAATAAAGAGATGCGCGAACGAATGGTATGATGATGATCGGGCGCAGGGGATAGTGAAGAACAATCAGTGGAAGATATATTTAAATATAATTAATCCATCAAAATAATTCGTATAATGGAATATCATCTGCATGGAACAAATGAATGAGGAGAGAATGGTAATAAAGATATATCATCTGCATGGAACAAATGAATGAGGAGAGAATGGTAATAAAGATATATGACGCAAGTGTCGATGGCACCAGCAGTAGAGGACATCCGCGGAAGACTTGGGGCACGACCAGGTAAACCAGATACTGAAGGATGAGGCGAGAACTGTGTGTGAGGGCAGAAGAGTGTGGCGCTCTAACCTTTCTGCCTACCCCCAGCGTGATGGTAAGTTAGTTAATCTACATGAACAAGTAGTGTTGTCGGATGCAACAGAACAACAACCCTACCGCAAGGGATGGTGAGGCTGGTGAGGCTGGTGGGGGTGGGTCGTTGTGAGGGTTGCACATAAATCTCTTAAAAGTTGTCGTAAAGCTTTATTTATTTTACAACTTTGGTCCGGAAGAAATTGTAAATCCGGTCCAAATAGAATTTGTGTGTTTAGTTTCAGTTCCACGGCTGTTTTACGATAATCTCCACTTTGCTCATTGCAAACTCGACATAATTATATATCAACACTACATTCCCGAGCAATGCAAACATTTAAACAGACGACATCTCTAAATAGTACGACAGTAGTTAAAAGAAGATTTTTTTTTTATGAAGTGTGATGTATCTGGCTCTGTAGCCCTTCCTGGCATCCTCAAAATTATACTCTCCCGTCTAGGGTTTGCAAGGAATTTTTAAAAATTATTTAATCTTTTGGTATGGTATTTAAATGTTTAATTAACCAATCATGTACGTAACAAGTACAGGTCGATTTTTTACTCACGGCACTGTACAGTTGGTCACCGACGAATCTGTTACTAGTTTATGTACAAATGTGCGATTAATAATATAGTACATAAATTTGTTTTAAGTATTTTATGGATAGAAAATGAAATGATATTAATCGGTATTATCTGTATATTATCGGTGCACAACACATTCGTGAAGTGCCATGACCAAAAAATCGACCTATAACAACACCATTATCTTACGAAATAGTAAAACTTTATTATTAGGAACAGTATCAAACTGACTAGTATTAAATGTATCTTTAAAACCTATTAAAAATAAATATTTTTTATAAAATAAAACAAAAATAATAATTATTTATATTCTTATGATTATTACAAAACTATAATAAGTCAATGAAATATAACTTAAATTAATAATTAATACTTGTATTGTAAAATATTATATTTTTAAATTTCAGATTAAAATATAATCAGAAATTCATATTTAAAAAATTCAAATACTAATTCATATTTTTATTTGTTAAGAATGTTTTATCAACCACTTATTGAGTTTAAATATGTCTACCGGTTTCGAAAAATACCATTTTCTTTTTAATTTGACATCCTGAAGAAGAAAATGAAAACCGGTAGATATATTTAAACTCAATGAGTGGTAAATAATAATAAGTTAATAAATAAAAATATGAATTTTAATCACAAAGTTAATTTTGTTAATTTCAAAAGTATAAATACTAATTCCTCTGTAAAATTTCCAGATTATCCGGATTGCAATCGCTACCCCGCCGCTATGCACCGAGTCGCTTGCTTCTCGCCAATTTCTAACGCCAATATTGTCTTGCCACCTCATTTTAGATCAACATATTCTTCCTTCAGCAGGCATTTCGGGGGTTGGGCATCATTAATACCCTTTTATGGCTTAACCATCGAAACCTCGTGACTTTCGCGTCATTATATAGGTTGTAAAGGTCCTGGCTACAATTCTTACGTTTCACTCATGTTTCATTGATAGCTCTCAAAATTCTCCGTTTCAAAAAAATCTAGAGTTGCTGCATCTTTTTTTATTAGTGAGTCCAAGATTATGATACGTAGGTAAGAAAGCACAAATCTCATAACATACTAGTGCTAAAAACCCGTCATACGACGGGTGCGAAAGATATACATTCAACATAATTTAAATAATTACCTACCTACAGTACAGTATCTACAAGTATGACGGTGTACTAATTTTAGAATTTCTAAAAATGAAAATGTTGCCGTTTTTGTATTTAAAAAATGTAAGTTCAGAACAAGAATGTCATATAGCAACCCAATTCATATATTTCAAAGGATAACACTTCACTTCATATTACATATTAATCGTAATTGTCAATGTCATTTGAAAAATGTATGCAATTTAACTAGATATGTGATCTTTTCGTTTTGAAGGTACATATTTCAAATACAAAACAAACAAAAGCCCACAAACTGTAATGCTGCTGTGCTGTAGGTAGGTAATTATTTAAATAATGTCCCATGTACGTCTTTCGCATCCGTCTCAGGACGGGTTTTAAACATCTAGTATTTTAACTAGTAGACTACCCCTTTGCAGGGTGTGTTAATGGGCGCGCTAGCTGACGCGGCGAGGGGAGGGTCTGCAGCCATGCGGTACTGCAAAATGTCAGGGACAAAGCCGATAATTAGTTCAGTGGCGTATCATTGTACAGTCATTGAAATATTACGGACGATATTAAATTTGAATTAAAATTAATGTAAAGCCACCAGCGTTTGCGTCAACTATAAATAGCGTGATTGGACTCTCATGAGCCAACTTATAGCCAACCTCTAAACTTACGAGGTTGGCTATAAGTCGAGTCAAAAGAAACAAAATAATTTTCTTACACACAGTTACACGTTTCGTTATTAACAAATATTAGATATTTTTTTAGTTTTACGTAAATAATTAACGAAATTTGAGAGAACGTAGAGCTGATATTATAAATAATAGTGAACAAGATTTAAAAATTATCACTTGGGTGGTTTGGTTATGCACAACGCATAGAAAAAAAGATATATGGTGCGAGTATTGATGGCACCAGAAATAGAGAACGTCCGCGGAAGACTAGGCATGACCATACTGGAAGATAGTCTTGTCAGAAGCAACATTCGACGAGTTTGCTTGAGGAGATATACGAATGTGGATGAGGCGAAAGTTGTGCGTCAGGGCAGAAGAGTGTGGCGCTCCATCCTCTCTACCTATCCTTGAAGAGAAAACAGCTGATAACGATTTAATATTTATAATATTATTTTATAAAATATAATATTATTAAATACTAATAAAATAGATTTACATATAAAATCAATTCTATCGAAAAATATTGTTGTTGCGCTACCGGGATTCGAACCTGGGTCTCTTTTCCAATCCGGGGAAGGTGCATTACCAACTATGCTACCTATATATTACCTTTTTGATATTAATACATTTAATCGTTCCATTATTTGAAAGAACCGTCTACCTATCTGATAGCAGACGCCAGAATTATCAATTCATTTTTATTAAAACATCACAGACCTGTGTTCTGAATAATCGCAACCTCACAATATGAACGTGTTCTCCTTAATATTATATTATTTTTCAAATCACTAATTCCTTTGGATTTTTGATTTTTGTACGATATATTTACATAGTAACTATAAATGGTAAAAATATTTCAAGGTTCAGTGTACAAATGTGAATTTCATATTAAAAAAAAAAAGTTTATACGCATATACATAAATTGAAAATTGAAAACGCGTAAATTGAGGCAATACTGAAACAAATTTGGAAAATACGTTCTAGAATATTAAATGTCGAATAAAGGTGTCACAAAGAACAAAAAAATCAAAGAAAAGAATAAATAAAAAAAAAGATAAATATATAATTTTTAAATACATTGGTAAGTACTAACTAAATAAAAAATAACAAAGTGAAAAAAAAAACACATGTAATTAATTGACGTGCTTGCGGTCTAGTGGTTATGATACTCACTTAGCGATCTAGCGGTCGGGGATTCGAGGCTCGTTCCAGAAAGCCATCAAGTTAGTCTTATTTTCATAGCACAAGCGTTTAGCTTAGAAATCAGTAAGAATATGTAACACGTATTATTCCGTGTACGCATCTCTATTTAAAATTTTTTTAAAAAATAGTTTCATCCTCATCTTCACCGCTAACTTTTAACGTTATAACCTTTTTCCTTCTTCATGGTTTAAATACCCTATCTATCGTCGTCCCTAGAATCAGTGTGACCTAGTAATTAGTTTAATGTATATTAATTATAAATATATACATATAAAATCAATTTTGTCGAAACATATTGTTTTTGCGCTACCGGGATTTTTAAAACATCACAGACCGTCTGTTCTGAATAATTACAACTTCACAATAAGAATGTGTTCTCCTTAATAGTAATTAGTGATAGTAAACCGTTATTGTAATTGTAACTTACCAATCATCGATACAACATCAACTGTTGGAGGTTTAGTTTCTAGTGTGACAGTGATTGCTCGAAGAATTACGAATAATCAGTTACCAATCACATCGAACTAGCTAGGTATCCAAAATAATATTACGTTTCCCCATCGATTTCTATGACTTTCTGGACGTCTTGGATGTAGTGTCATTTGCCAGTATACTTAATTGGACTATCATTATGGCTGTATAGTGCTTGATTAAACGGAAAGGTATGTGAGACGCGAGCATGGCAAAAACGAACGTGTTTTAAATATCTCTAGGTTGAGATTACTTAAATGTATTCTCTTTTATATATTCAATAACAGTACGTAAATATATATTCAATTTGAAATGAAGTGTACATTGTATATAGTATAATGAATAAGAAAACACATAGATTAGCTAAATCTACGATTAGCGAAGTTTTATTTTATTATTTCAATAATGTAACAATAATCTAGTATTTATTTGATAAATATATGGTACACGTGTATAGAAAAGTATGTTTGATTTTGGAAATAAAAAACCGTATTCGACTCGCCCCATGCACTCACGTTTTCTGCCAATGGTGTGGTACAATACACAGATGAGAGTTTGATCTCTCGTTTCAGAGATTTGTCGGTAATGTGTCAGTTATCAGTAACGTCATTCTAAAAAAATGTACGCGGCAATGAATCATAGGTCGCATCTTGTACATCTTTACACGCTTTCGAGACAAGTCTAATCCATATACACGTGCGCCATAAATTATAAATAAAAATTCTATCACGATATTAAATATTTTATTGTTGTAGAGGGGGATAAAAATTTCTTCAAACTAAATAACAAAATTATTATCATCAAAAGTTCAAACCCGGAGAGCGGTAACTCTCAGATGCCGTACAAAAACATTGTTATAAAGGTCATTCTGGCGTGAACGGCGGAGACGGAATTTCGCTGTTTGTCGCAAGAAATGGGATAACAACTATTCGAAAGGAGCCTCCCCCGGAAGTTCTCCAACGACCGAGGACCGAGTCACGAAATGTCACGCGGACCTCGAGTCGGCGCCCAATCGCCCGATCCGGGGCCGGCTGTTCTCGACATTCTGACTTCGGAACTTGTGATCCTAGCGGAAAAAGCTAGTTCATCTAACTACAATATTTAAAAAAAAAATAATACATATATAACTGGCTAGTAATATTATAATTTTTATCTGTCTATATTTATTGTTAATGATATATATTTTAATTTAGAGTAACGTATCCATCGCTGTCGCTAGTCTACAATTATTCTGTACTATGTATGTCGACCATAAAATTGACGAAGTGCACTTTGAACTTGCCGAATCGAAGACTGATTTTGATAAGTTTTAATAACTTGTAAACATTGTTCCGATGTTCCAAACGCTCCGTGGTAAAATGGCAGACTAAAAATATAGATAAACATGAATCTACTATTCTGATTTAAAATTCTATCACACTTATTGGAGTATTTGCATTATATGTAATTAAAATTTAAAATGCTATTTTTCAGATTAAAAGATTTTTTACAGATGACATATTTCTTTACATACAAATGTATGATTTTTTTTTAAAAAACAACTTTCGTTTATTATAATGACCTGATGCCGTTTATTTATAACGATCTAGAAAAAAAAACTATTTAAAAAAATTTAAAGTCTTCTTTCACAAATGTTCTAGATCAGTGATAGCAAACCTTTTGGTCTCGGCATGTCAAAATTTCAGAAAATCTAACATGAACTTGCTGGCGTATCACCCCCCCCCCCCCTCCAACCCCCCATCAAGTATTTCATTTGATGTCAATTAATTAATTGTTCACTTCAATTATTTGTTTTTTTCACATACATATGTAATATATAATAAATTCGAACGTTGTTATCGGGCAGACGTCTAACTATCACGAGTCATGCACGCTTCGCGACAAAAGGATGAAACACGACGTTTGACGACCATGCACGTCATACACAGGTGCAGTGATACGGTAGAATATCAGCTGGCCAATGTCCACTTGGAAATATATTTTTATAAATTCGACATTAGATATATATATATATACGTTATTTTTTAAATATTTTTGATTCTGTTCTCTCTTTTATGCTATAAAAATAAGTTTTGTAAAAATCAACGCGTGGGTCATTTAAAAAGCCAGCGTGGGTCAGTGTCTGACCCGTGGATCATTGGTTCGCCATCACTGTTCTAGATTTAAAAAATCCGTATTTCAATTAATTCATTTTTGACAGATTATTTCCAGTAAGCCTTGTACATCATTATCACACGTTTTTATATTAATACATATTAAACGTTTAACCTAACGTAACGTAAACCTGACGTTTTAAACGCATTTTGAATATCTCATAAAAAATATGTTTAATGAGTTTATTCAATGTAGTTCCGTTTATTAACTATTGAAATTTAAAAAAATATAAAAAAGTGTTATCTATTAAGCAAGGTACGGAGGGTAAGAATGGTATGGTAAAATCGACCACAAGGGTCTCAAAAAAGAGTTACTCTGGCCGTCGCGTCGGTTTCATCCATTTTGGGTTTTGAATTTAATACTTTTACACAAAAATGTTTACACAATAAATACTGTTTCGTAACCGACGAGCACCCAACTACCTGCTGTAGATAAAATAAGTAAATGCCGTATAAAGAAACGGTTTTCCAAATATGAATACATATATAACAAATACACAATATATTTATACATATAATAATATTACGAAGCAATTCAAATTTTCACTGTCAACACAGAATTAATTATTTACAATTGAATTTAACAAAACAATTATCAGAACCCTCGACAAACAGAGGTGATCATCACATTTGTTCCAGATAAATGTTCTCGCAACCCTTAAAATCAATATACCCGTGTACCTTTCATTATTAATTACTGAACACACCATCGCATCGCAATCGCACAAGTAGTAAGTAGTACAAAACGTGGAAGGGACAAAGCGACACATCACACATACGTCGAAATACGACACGCAATGGAATTGTGATTTATGAATTGTAAGAAAACAAGTCTGGAAATAGGAATGTGATCGTTATTCAAACACTCGAAAATAGACTGTGGGCGTAAACCTTTACGCCCGTGTAATATTTCTATTTGAATATTTTGAAACAAACATCATATAATGCAAAGGTCGAATGGGGCCGGAGATAGCCGTTTGTGGAAATCTCACAAATATAGCTAATTTTAATTTAAATTACACATCTTATTCGTTATTTTAGATTCAATAAAAATATGGCAGTAAAATAATGGTAATGTAAGTGTATGCACGTAGCCTTGATATAATTTTTATAATTAACGGCGAATGGTTGGAACTGAAAATGAACTTTAAATTATCATAGTGAGGTGAAAGGAAGCCAGGTTGTCTCCTGAAATAAGAAATCTTAAAAAAATTCTTATTCAATCAAAATAATATTTAGAATTACTGTTTAATTTAAGCAAATACTCGCTGTAAAAAAAATCTACTGATAAATAATTTTATAGTTTTGGTATTAGTATTTTATAGTGGGATCCTTGTAAACACGATACATTAAAAAAAAAATAATATAAGCAAATGTCAATATTTGTCATGTTAGTATGTAGTTCTTCTTCTTTTAAATAGGCAATCCACCACAATTTGTTTTATAGAAAAAAGTACAATAATATTGTAGAATAGGAAATACTATATTACAAGTCAAAATACCATTGTCGTTCAAAAAACTTGCTATTATATAGATTAAACGTGGCGAGTTAAGGGAAAGAAGATGACACAAGTTAACCGGGAGCTGAAAATTACCATTGACGAGATCACTGTAAAAAAATCTGTGATCCGCAATGGACAGGCAAAAAAGACATGGTCAAGGGTTTCCTCCTCGGCACAACACTCGCACATTGGGGAATCTATTAAGTTCAATCTGAACAAATGAGAGGCCACCTGGCAATGCCTCATTCTAGAGATATTTGATACTGTTCTTTTGGAGACTTTCTAGTATGTAGTTATGGTGGTAAGATTGTTTCCAATACTATTAAATCTGAGGATACCACAATCGATGAAACTATCCATGTTATAAAATAGTATTTTTTTTATAGATTATCTAACTTTATTTATAATACCCACATAATGAGTAATTTTAAAATGATGTCAAATTAACTAACCAAAAACATGCCATGTGGTTAGTGTTGGTTGACATAGCGTGGCATGTTTTTAGTTAGTTCATTTGACATCCTAAAGAAGAAAATAGTTTTTTTCGAAACCGGTTGATGTTTTAACTCATTAAGTGGTTATTATAAATAAAGTTAAATAATCTATAAAAAAATTGAACATAATAAACCACAAAGTTTATTTTGTAAATATTACAAAATAGTAATCAAAATACAATTGTTAACCTTATAAATTTTAAATGCCAGACTGATTTATTACACAAATTATGCCGAGCCATAAGCTCGATTGCAAGCACTTTTCGACCAAGCAGAGACGGAATTAAACACGATTTTAAGTCTACTACGCCTACGCGGTGGCATCTAAATCACTAAGATAGATACCGCCATTTTTTAATTCATCCCGATGGACGTATTTCCTGCTCGGAACAATGGTTTGATTTATCAACCACTCCAGATACGATTCCGCACAATGTCGCAAACAGAAAAAAATAATGGAATATAACCGACGATCCTGGGATCAGTTGATCGACAATCTACCACTAGACTACTTTATTATATTCCGGTAAATTAATTATAATGTGCGAGTCCACCCCGTTTCCGTTTTGACCACGAGTTTCCGGCCACTTTGTAATCAATTTGACGATGCGTGAATGTGATTGTGTAATTCTGAATATGGTACACTGTGGCTGTGTGTATCAGCGTGACGTAGGTGTGCAGATTTCATCCCAGAACCCGTAGCACAATAGAAACCACACCCCCTTCGTAGAGGCGGGGAATTCCACATTTCACGGAATACAAATGTATATATGCAGGGTGGGAGTGCTTCTGCCCCACCACACCGCACCCGACCGCTTCCACACGTATCTCAGTGTTGTGTGGGCATTCTAAATTTCTTGCCTTCTCCATTTCGTAGACGTTTTATAATAAAATGTATTATTTACTACCACAAAGAGGATATTTTGAGAGAAATATTGGATGAATAACTAGAAAGATGTATAGAAAAATTTATATTGTAAATGAATAGACATTAAATAAAGTGTACATATAGAACAGTGATTTGGAACATTAGTTGCGGGAAGAGGGGCATTCCGATATTAGCAATATTTGAATATGTCCAAGAACACACAATTACTACAAAGGCACTGTTATTAAAAAAAGGGGGAAAAAGAGTTATCAAATTTGGTATAGTAAGCGAGTCCACATACTAACATTATATAACTTTCAAAACATTTGATAAATGTGGAGTTTGAGGGGTGAGAATTGGTGAACGTTATATATATATAAAGTGATCACTTAAGCCAGCCGAAGACAGGTCGTAAGCCCTTAAACTACCCCATACATTCATATATTTTCCATTAAATATAATGAAAAATAGCTTTGTCTCTACAAATCCGATAGATTGACACATTTATGCAACAGTAAGAGTATTTACTCTTTGAAAATTAAATCTTTGTGAACAAAGTGATGATAGCCAACGTCCATTGAACGGACAGGGCACAAGAAGAAGATGAATAAACAAAGTTAAATAATCTATAAAAAAAATAAACCGCAAAGTTAAATTTGCAAATATTAAAAACATTAAATTCATATAATATTTTCTTTTCATTTGTTCCCAGCCTGCCTCACTAGATCAGAATCCATATCAAGATGGCAGCTGGGCAATATTAGCAGTATGCGGACGGACATTATCATGCTGAAAAATCGCTTGGCACCGTCTTCCCGGTTGTTTTTTCTTGAATGCCGGCCTCAGGGCGA
This sequence comes from Eubasilissa splendida, assembly GCA_031772225.1. Lineage (NCBI taxonomy): Eukaryota > Metazoa > Arthropoda > Insecta > Trichoptera > Phryganeidae > Eubasilissa > Eubasilissa splendida. The sequence goes on from CM062864.1 coordinate 5,703,560, forward strand.
CGGAGTGGTTAGCAATAAACCCCAAAAGTGATGGTTGAACTCCTCGGAAGAAATTCATAGTAGATGACGCCTTCTTTGTCCCACCAGATGTACAACATTATCTTACGTAGATGGATGTAGAAAACGTTCGTTATTTTATACTTAATATTCAATTTTCTTTGTCCAACAATTAACATAAATTTTACATAAATTGAAAAATGTTTTCAATGAAACAATAATATGGAATTAAAACGACACTGGCAAAATAACTATTCACATACACTGCAACATGCACCGACACGCGTGAGACTAGAAGATACTTAGGGGCTTCAATCTCACCTTCTGATACGATCACAAGATCCTCACGAGACAATGATATTCAAATATCACAACTTCTACATATTAAAACAGTACAAATGATGTTTTGATATTTATTTACTATTATATATAATACTTTTAGTATTCACGCCATTTTTCTATTCTTTCCATACATCGGTGTTGATACCAGGACTCAATTATGCACGATGTTTATTTTTCCGACAAAATTGCATCGATTTAATATGCAGATTACCCACCCGGTGAACGCCGGTACGGCCGCTACGTCCCGACCCTTCGCGTCACGGCGTGACGTCACATGTGCCGATATCCTCGCAACGGTCCCTTTGATCGCGGATTAGCCTTAATCGTATACAGAATCGAGCACAGCTTAAACAGTGAAAAACCTCCCCTACGGGACCGAGAGGTCGGGAGAGGGTTGCCCTAGTTATCCAACTTGTGCGCGGCCCGTTTCGGCCGCGACCGCCCCCTGCAGGCAGGCCGCACCGCCACCTTGACCCGCCGAAATACAGTCACGTGTCTGTGCGGAGTTGGTAAATTCTCCAATTTATCTGAACTACTCTCGTTCTAGTCGTAGTCACTGGCTACAGTTATCATACGTTTCCACCCGTTTCGATACGCTGCATTTCTGGAGGCCGATACCTACGCGGCCCTGTACAAGAAACTTCGTTCGGCAGTTCAAAAATGAATCCCGGGTTGACTGCTCTATTCTAGATTTTTTCGATCTCCAAAAGTTACGGTTATGAAGATTGAAAGTCACAACCACTGTGGACATATGAATGTATGATGTAGGAGTGTGCATGTGGGTATATATTGTGATATAGAGTGGTGAATGCCCCAATATTCATCCACTATTATCGCGATAGTCGCGGATTATATTATGTACGAGTATATGATGTGTATGTCGCCAGAGCAGGTTATGAATAGGATAAATTACTTACGGTTGACACTTGAATTATTGTTTGGCACGGTTTACATGAGAAGTTAAGCTGTAATAATTTATAATTATTTGCGGTGGTGACTCCTGTAGCTGTTGTTGGAAAGGCAGCGGTGAGAAAAGTGGCATTCGAAGTTCGCGGGAAAGCGGAAAGTTCCCGACACGCCAACACGTCGGCCAAAAATATTTTCCCGCGCAATTCGTTGTAGCATACTCGTCTACTGTCACAAAATTGTAATTTTATACAAAAATAATTATTATACTTATTACTTAGCACTGGTGTGCACCCTTAATTCAAATACATGAATTATTGTGTGTAAACAATATACAAATATAAAGAAAGTGTAATTTCAATATCCTTGACTAAATAATATAAAAATTGTCGTAATTCAAACAATACTATAGGCTGTTTTTTTTAGAAAATGAAATAGAAATAAAACACATAAAAATCGTGGTAATAGCCATTGGCTCTATTGTAAAGATAATTTTATGCCATTAGTGTTCAAATATGATTTCATGCATTTGGGTACCGTAGCTGGCTCGAATAAAGCGCAATCTGGAAGTTCAATTTACGACCAATTTTTGGAGCAGCTGGGGACGCATATCGGCAATAACGCGCCGAACGTTGTGGCTTCCACGTCGTATATCATCTCTGGTTCATCGGCGTACACTACCGATTTCACATATCCACACAGAAAATAATCCAAAAGTGTTAAATCACATGATCTTGGAGGCCAATTCACAGGTCCATTACGCGAAATTATGCGATTATCGAGTGTTTCCTACAATACATGCGCTGTGCGGCATGTTGCGCCGTCTTGTTGGAACCACAGCTCTTCCACATTAATGCCATTCAATTGGCGAACGAAAAAGTCAGTAATCATTGATCTATAGCGCTTGATGTTGACATTGACGTTCTGACCGGAATCATTTTTGAAGAAACAACAAACCAAACTAAGCACACACCAGCTTGTAGCTGTCGCTGGAAAATCTGTTGCCAATTCGAAAAACAAATCTCTAAAAAAAAAACACTCTTTATATGGCGACACAAATCATTTTCCATCACAAGATAAACAAACATTACATCAAAGAAACAACATAGTCAACGAAAATCAATTGAATAATAATAATTTTCAATGGGAAAATTTCTAAAACTCAAATCCGTCACGTCGCGTTATTTTCGAAAACATAGATTCGATTGTTTATATAATGGAAGATGTGTTAGCCCAGAAAATTTGCCGACACAGAGCGAGGAGTAGAATGTATTGGTGGCAGTGGCGGCAGCCGCTTGAAAAGTAGGTAAGGCGGTACTGATGTTGGACCACATGTGGCAAAAATATTGATTTCAAAATAGACAATATCGCAAAATTTATATTGAACACAATACCGGAATGCTCGACATATCTCAGTTAATTTTGCATAATCGAATGGTATGGGTACGTACCTACTAGTAGTCAGTCGGGTGTTCTGCATGACTTGCGAAACGTTAAAACATTGAATTAGGTGGATTTGTGATCGCTTTACACTGAAGGTACATTTTTAAATAGAAAATAAACAATTCAGTCAGAAAATCAAAAATTAGATTGAAAATTGAAACTGTAATTGTGCTGTACTGCACCGCAGATAATATAATAGATACATATAAAATCTTAATACAGTGGACCCTCAACATTCATCCTGTTCTTTCGTCGAAATTTTTGTTTGATATTCGTCCCATCAGCCACGTGGGTTATAATTAATCAGCGTGACGATGTGTTTTGACATATTTGAATATTTTAAAAAACAGACCACAACAAACAACATTGGATAAGTTCTTTAAAATAACGAGTCCTGGTGAATCGTCTGGAAATGCCGAAATGTGAATCATCAGGTTATCAATCACCAGAATTGACATTACCTGATGTCATAGTGGAAGGTGACTACCTTTCCAAACAACAGCCTAACATTTTATATTAATAATTATACAAAAACACTTTGTGTAAACCACTATTTATTAATTATTATACATGTTTCGATACCTATGGTATCTTCTTCAGGAAACAATGTATAATGAAATAAAAAAATACAAGCATATTTTTTCATACAAAAGATAAATTTCTGGTTAAAATTTTATTTACTTATGTAGTATGCCTATATTGACGGCATTACGACGAGTAAATCTCTTCTTCTTCTTTTAAATAGGCAATTCACCCTTCAAGAGTGATTTGTGCCATTAATCGAGTTAAAAACATTGTTTTATAGAAAAAAGTACAATAATATTGTAGAATAGGAAATACTATATTACAAGTCAATACCATTGTCGTTCAAAAAACTTACTATTATATAGATTAAACGTGGCGAGTTAAGGGAAAAAAGATGACACAAGTTAACCGGGAGCTGAAAATTACCATTGAAGAGATCACTGTAAAAAAAATCTGTGATCCTCAAAGGACAGGCAAAAAAGACATGGTCAAAGGTCTCCTCCTCGGCACCACACTCACACATTGGGGAATCTATCAAATTCAATCTGAACAAATGAGAGGTCACCTGGCAATGCCCAATTCTCATTCTAGAGATATTTGATCCTGTTCTTTTGGAGACTTTCCTTTTTGAGGACGAGTAAATCTCTGTAACAACATATAGGTTCGAAAATTTGTCATGAAAAATACTGGCGCTATAACACAATTGGTAGTGTACTTCCTCGGATTGGAAATAGAGATCCAGGTTCGAATCCCGGTAGCGCAAAAACAATATTTTTCGACAAAATTGATTTTATATGTATATATTTATAATTAATACATTAAATTAGTATTTAAAACATCACAGACCGTCTGTTCTGAATAATTACAACTTCACAATAAGAATGTGTTCTCCTTAATAATTAATAAGTAGTGGTTAATACGTAATTAAAATGTATTTGTGATGATTGTCGAGTTCGATTTTCAAGTAAATTTTTTTTTTGTTAAGCGCATCTTTCAAGAATAATTAAAATTTTCGCGTTTTGCACAAAAATGTGGGTTTTTATTAATCATTTATATCAGAAGTTATACACTAGATTTGACTTTTTTTAAATTATTACTTAGATAGGACCTTTACACTCGTTTATAACTAATAAACTGAATGGCATTTGCCATAATTAAGAAAATACAACCATTATAAGAAAGATCGCGACCATTGGATACATTTTCCGCGTACCACAATATTGTCTTAATATGGAAAATTAGTGCATAAATGAAATATATTCTCTTGAAACCAAGATTATGGAGACAAATCTTAATTGAGACTAATTAACAAAATGTTAAAAATTAATAGTTATAATTATTCAATTTGCATTTTAAATAATATATTGAATTTACTTACATGTTTTGAGGCTGCAGCTACTATTTAAATTCAAATTTGATATCAAAAACGCAATATTTTCTGACTAAATAATATTTATATCGATCCTAATAATGTGTATTTTTTTTTCTTTATTAGTATCAGATCGCCGATCGTCAGCGGCCGTAATGATGTCTAGTTTTCGTCAAAAAATGCCGAAAATATATGTTTTCACGCATATTTTATCCACGGTATGAATAAATATTGAATTTATTCACAAAATTACTAGAAAATTTCACAAATTTGATGTTTTTTTTACTGATTTTAAGGGAAAACAATGTTTTCCTGAACAAAGTAAACATTTTCTGTACGTTATTTTTACGTATGTCGCAATTATATACTTTATTTATATATGACACTGTTGTATTTTAAACACTAGATGTCTGTTTCATAAATATTATGAAACGATATGTCTGTTTCATAAATATTATTATCGATTTAAAACGTTAACGTGGCATTTTAAATCGATAATATTAAACAAAATAATAAATTGAAGCTGTCATAGTAATCTTAAATAAAGACATTGATTATAGCGACCATACGTACGTACTTTGTCGTACGTACCATGTCGGTACTTTGTCTGATTTCAAAACATATTCATATGTATGAATTAGATACTCAATAAATAATTAAATTTTCGATGGATTAATTCAAATGACAACATGTTTTTATTGTCGTTATATTACGTCATTAATTATTTCTCTGATACTTATAAGTACTGTTAGCATAATCTTGAAAGCACATCTAATTCGTGTAGAATTACCGAATTACAAACTGGAAAAATGTAAGTTCGCCTTAATGAATAGATAAGTAAAATTCGTGGCCGGAAACGGATTAAACCATTTTTAGTTAATTCCTATGGGAAAAATTCGTTTGACATTCGTACTTTTTAATATTCATCCTTCTCTTGGAAACGGATTGATGACGAATATTGAGTGTCCACTGTATCTTTCTGTGTGTCACGCGTAGGTAAATCGATACATTTTATCAGAGTGAAGTGTCAATTTCCTTTGAAATGTAGATATGTAACCATTTTATTATAATGAAATATTTTTCAATCTTGAAAAAGTCAATTTTACTGTCAATAGTTTGATAAATGGAACTAATAAGTAAGTAATATTTCTAAAACATATGTTCGAGTAGATAGATACTACCCTACATGATTTTAAACATTTCTTGTAGATATATTCCGATTTTCAAAGTTTAAATATAAGAGTGATGTTTTTGATGCTGTTCTAAGTCAAAGATACAACTGATTTTGATACTCAGTCATTCTGTGTCAAATCTAAATTTTTATTTATTGTTTTGCTTACTTTTAATTTTTCTTTTAATGCTATATATGTATATTTTGTGTAGCTGCTCATGTTTTTGCTTTATTTTTATACCAAACCAACTTTGTAAAAGCCCATAAGGGCGTTAATAAATAAATAAATGTCCTTCCATTCATAATTATAGTTTTTTAAAGATAAAATGTTGATGCTTAATTAGAAGGAAGGAAGTTCGGAATAAGCGAGGCTTAAACGACCCCCTAGAACGGGACCTCCGTTGGTCCATGGATCCTGCCTGCCTGTTCTGTAATACACACTACAAAGTATACAATATTAAATAAAAATTAATGGAAGCTGTCGCTGATGGATAAGCGGTTCAGTCTATAAAATAACGAGAAAAAAGACAAAAAATATATTCCATCACAGAATTTTTAGACCAGGTGGCGCCGTCCCCGGAGCAGGATCGATTCATCTTGATGGAGCGGAAAAGAAAAAAAAAATGTAATTTCGGCCAAAAAAAAAAAATTACCACCGAAGAGAAGAAATAATAATAATAATAAAAATAATATGATGGGCGGTGGTTTCCAGCCGCCCGTATAAAACAGATCCCGTATCTTTCAAAAACACACGTACCTTCTTGTAAAGGAAATTTATTGCCACAAGTTTTATCCGATGTTTCCTATAAAAGTTCTCAACCCCAAACGCGGTCATGTCGGAAGGAATGAACTTTTGCGGCGGTGTAAGGATTTATGTACAATTTCACGGAATTCAGACGTATTATATATTATTACCGCGGCCGGGTACACTCGTGTCCGCGTCACTCGTGTCACGAAATTAAACGTTATAATTCATTACGAATTAAAGCCGAACAACGATTTATGGAGACGCTTACGCGAACTGAACATCATTAAAGTTTGTATTAAACATTTATTTTAAAAAAGACCTCAATTTATGTGTATACAGTGAAATCTCGATCGATCGTTCCTCGAATAATCGTTTTCCCGCATGCATCGTTTGTTTCTTCCTGTCCTAAATTAATTAATAGAGAGAGAGAGAAAAACTCATTCATTTACATGTGAAATATGTATTTTTATAGAATATGTATTTCAAAGTATGAAAAATTTAATTTAGTTTATTTCAATAGGGTCCCTTCAAAAACGATAAATAGAGGTTTCACTGTATATGTTTATACACTTTCCTGTGATGTTCACTTTTATTAAAAATACAGTAACACCTTGTATCTGCGACCGCGGTAGCGATTCAGGTAATCACTGGTAACCTCTGCGAGCGTAGGTTTGTATCTATCATATTTCAATTTCATTTGCATTATTATATAGAAATAATATAGGGTTATCCCATAAATAATGCGGTTTATTCGACTACATGAACTAAAAAGTCGGGAGGGGGACGTATTAAAATATCTGTATCAGGTTAAATTATCACCTGCTATAAAAGCAGCTAGTAACTTATTAATACAAGTTTTGAAGAGTATACTTCGATTTTAAGTTATTTTTTCAAACCTATTGTGGAAGTGACAAAGGAGCATATTCGGCATATTATGTTTTATGAATTCAATAATGGCAAAAGCGCGATGGAAAGTTCGAGGAATATGAATGCAGTATATGCGGATCGGACAATAAGCGTCAACCAGTGTCGACGGTGGTTCCAGAAATTCCGAGCCGGAAACTATAATACAACATAGAAAACGAGTCTCGAAAATCTGTAAAGCTCGACGAGGACGTCCTGCAAACGCTGGTGCAACAAAATCCACATTGTTACAAGCAGAGAAGCTTGGATTTGGCCATTCAGCCATTCATCGACACCTGCGTGCCATTGGAAAAGACAGCAAATTGGGTCAATGGGTTGTTCCTCGTAAACTTTCAGAGTCTAATCACGTGCAGAGGGTGAATGTGTGCTCTTCTTTGCTGTCATGAATCGTTGAATGTACCTTTTTTGGAAACGATGCCCCACCCACTATATTCGCCGAACATATTGCCCTATATGATTATCATTTATTGCGCAGTCTTAGAAATCATTTGGATGGAAAAAATATGAATTCTGTAGAAGAGGTCAGAACAGTACTGTAGGAGTGTTTTACGTCACGGATAAGCGAATTTTGGAAGAGAGGCCTTGCAAGTCTACCAGAAAGATGGAAGATCATTGTAGAAAATGAAGGAGAGTATATTTTAGATTAACAAAAAACTTTGTTTATCTTAATTACAAAAAATAAAAAAATACCATATTATTATTTTATTTATTTATTTTTTATTTATTTAATTCTTAACATAGTTCATACATAAGCACTCTTATATATGCTCTAATATTAACAAGATTAAAGTATTTTCTTTAACTAAAATTTATCTTATACTTTTATTTGGTCAGTTTAATTTTAAATCTATTCAATTTCATTAAAACATTTCATCGCACTATACATCATCGATTTCTGAGATTTGGCCTTCTTCCCGAATGGCAGTCTCAGTCTCAGTCTCAGTCTATCTCTCCTCTTGTACGATGCTCGTGCTCATGTTTGAAGTGCATCAACTTTTTGTGTAAATTCCGCTGATATTTTCTTATTGAGAATTTTGTAAATAAATACCATTATATTAAAATATATTTTCTGCTTAAATGTGCTTAAAGCTTAAATGAGATGACCTAATATATTGTGCCAAAAACGCGAGTTAGCCGTACAATGCATACATTTATATCTTTTACGGTAATATCAAAACATCTTCAAAAACGGTTGTAGTGGAGAGGGCAAATGTTAAGGCTCAGATTCTGGGGACGCGGGTGCAGATCTTACCGGTTGAGAATTTTTATTTATTCACCCAAGACACGAACCACTATTTAGCGACACCTAATAGGTTAAAAATAGGTAGAAAACATTAACCGTGGCACAGCGGCCACTACCTATCTAGCACTGCCCGCTATTACAATAATAGGCTAAGCCGATTGCTTTCTGCTAGTAAGTATATCAATGTATACTCGTATCACATTACGCAAGTACTACTGTATAAATCGAGGTATTGAATGAATTGAATAAATGTCGTTTTTTGTCATAGTCCTTGATAACCATCTGTTGTATTTCGGTTGTCAAATTGTTAACACATTTTTTGTCTCTTATTTTTTATTTATTTATTCATTTGACATCACTTTTTTATACATCAGAAGTGAACATACACTAATACATTTTTAATTTACTGTGTGGGACGCAGTAGGTATCCACCTCTGATATATAAAGCATTGTCCTGGCTACTTTTCTAGACTACCGTCTTTGTTAAAGTAGACAGTTTTTTCGTGTTGTTGCGGTGTTTTAAATTAAAATTAAAAGAAAAGAGAAAGATTCGACAGAGATATACAAAAAAAAAATTGAGACAATAAAAAATTTAGTATTAGTCAGTATGTATGTATGTATGTATATTTTTTATTTAGTTGTAAATTTTTTTTTACACCTAGACGATACTTTATAAAACATAAGAAACAATTTAATTACATGATATATCACATAGCATTAAATAATTATAAATACACAAGAAAATAAACAAATAAAATGATCAGTTATAAAACTTATATACTATACATCCTGCGCTTAACCTACGAAAAGTAGCAAGACTGGTTGCTTCCTGCACATTTGCTGGTGGTTCATTGAACAATTTGAAACCTTTATAGTATAAACTATTTAGTGTTCCTGCCAGATTTGTTTGCGGAACTCTAAAATCCCACTTGACTTCTCGTAGGACAAGTGTGGACCTTATAATTACAGTGGACATGGGTTGAATTTAAAAAATGTAAAATCAGAACCAGACTGCCATCAGGTTTTTATTTATTCTAATTTTACACCTTTTGCCTTTGTGATGATGGTACATTGCGTATTTAATTACGAATTGTTCAAGTTAGGTCGCAGTGTGACAGGACCACATTTATAAGATGATGATCTGTTCTGTGGAGGTAATATACAATCCCCTGATCATAAAGTGAGCCAGGCCCTCGCGCCACCTTTTAGAAGTACCTCTACATAGCACGATAAACCTTTGTGTTCCACGCTAGACTGACTGATTAGTCGTTAATCACTCACGACGCGAATAATCAATATGAATTTATATCGGCCGACAAATTCTGGTGAGAATGAAAGGTTAATTGGATTAATATTGAAAGGATAATAGAGGTGATCTGGAGGATTCAAGGTTGAAGGTTAAATCCCGAGTGGAAAATGTTCAAGCTGTGTTTAAAAATTGCGTACCGTGGCGATATTAGAGAAACAATGATAGATTTTCTATCGAAAAATTCGACTAGTGATCAGTAATCGGGGTTTCGAGAATAGTGCCGAGAGACCAGCATGTTAGGATTATTTTCATAGCTTTGTTTGAAAATAGTGAAAATATTGATAATACGTGTACTCCATGTGCGAATCTCTAATTCAAAAAATATATACATATAGTAGAAAGAACCTCGATTATCCGAGAAGAATGTGTTTTTCAAAATTTTGTAATAAACGGGACATTAAATAAAATGTTATTGTTTTTATCTTAGAGTATATTTGTAAATTGGTATTCACCTATTATTTCAAATAAAGTTATTTTAAACACATCGAAAATATCTATGTAAACTACATTTCATTTAGAAAGAATAATTATTGGAGTAGCGTGTGCAACAGCCCGTATCAAAAACATGTAATACAGGTTGGGCCATAATTTTTAGCACTTTTTAAATTGTTTCGGCGCGGAAACCGCGCGAAGGATGGCACGCGGGCGACAGCGCGCGGGAACTTGGTCCTTGGAAATATAGACGCAATTAGGGTTTCTGACCCGGGTCGACTCGGGAATGGATTCCCGAGAATATATGGGGTTTTCGATGTATCGAGTCCCGGAATTCATAATAATTTTGGAAGAGTGTAAATAAAATAATTTCATCCAAATTTTTTATCTTACGAACGCAGTTTAAAAGAAATGTTCGGGTCAAAACAAAAAAAGCATACTTTTCGAATGGGTTCCAGAAAACACTAACAATGGGTTCAGACGACTATTGACGACTGTCGGTGAAGTGCAATAAAAATACGAGTACATACAAGAGTGAGTGCTTTCGCCGAAATAAAATTTTATGATTGTAAATATGTACACAAAATATATTTCATTGAAATTAGATTTTTTAAATGATTTTTTTTAAATATTAAATTTATTTTATATGTATTCTTATTTAGAAGTAGTATTTTTTTGTCAATACATGTTTAATTTATTATAACAATTTAATTAAAATAAAATTAACAATGTTTATAAAAAACAAACATAAAATCTTTTATTTAATTTTTTTTTTTAACATATCACGAGACCCGGGATCCCGGGAATGAACCAGAGCTGCGAATCGAGTACCGGGAATAAAAAAAGTCCGAGAATAGAGAAACCCTAGTCGCAATGGATCGTTTCACGGGGGAACAACGCGCGTTCTGCGTAAAAATTATTTATATTTCGTTTCTTATGGATTCATCTTATGGACTTCATATACGCAGTGTACACCACTGATACTGACCTAGTATAATATAATTATGCAAATTCAATTTAGAAATGGTTTCGTGAAAATAAAGTAAATAAATCATGTTTTAAAAACGGCAATATTCGAACTAGGAATCCGATTTCTAGTTAGGTGCCTTAACCGCTCTGCTACGACTGTATATAAAGTGCTAACATGCGTATAATTGTTTACGCTTTATAATACAGGGTGAATATTATGTTCCAAGCCGATGTTGTTTCATTCATCAAAAATTCAAGCGTAGCTCGGGTTATGTGTGAGGTGGCACCGTCCTGTTGAAACCACGTGTTGCAGGCCCATCGATCAAATTCGGCCACCAAGAAGTTTTTACAGCATTGCCTCTGGCATCATAAAAGAAATAGGGCCCGGTGATACCGCTGGCCCACATGGGGCACCATACAGTAACTCTGCGTGGATGTAAAGGTCGTTGGTATATCAATTGAGGATTTTCAGGGCCCCAATAACGTGTTTGTTAGCTTTCATCGCACATGATGATTTTTTTCCAAAAGTCGGGATTGTGTTTGTTTGTAAGTTTTAATGACTTTAACACGTTGTTGAGGCGTTAGATGCTCCATAATAAATTGTAATCAACTACTCTCTACGACTACTAAATGCGAACTGACAAATGTCTGCCAAACCAAAATAGCGGCCAAACAAAAACGGTCTGGAACATAATATTCACCTTGTACATTTTAATAGTACATAATTCAATCAAATCATGATTAAAATGTCTGTCAAATAGAGCGAGAATTACCGTAACAATTACAATTGAATTTGCACACATTAAACCATCTGTTTTTATCATTATCGTTTTGAGTTATTTCGTAGTTTCGACTCGTAATTTTAAATCTAAATAAAAAATATTATATTTTGATAAATGTGTGACATAAATATTCAGTTATTATAATCGAAAATAAAAACACATTTTTATTTGAACTAACTTAGTTTGAACAACAAAACAATTTGAAAAGTACTTGAACAAGAATTTTATAATAGACGACAAAATTGAAAGTCGAATTTTTAAAGTGGGTCTTTAAGCCACAATAGAGGTAGATTTTTTCTAGTTTTTGCTTTTTATGAAGTTTATTGAATAGTTTAGTAGTTTTTGGTGCGTGTGATGCGTGTCTCTGTCCAGCTGTTCGTGTTTCAGTCACTTTTTGGATTTAAAGCTTATTTTTAACGTTGTCTAATAATTACGTATGAATAATTTTAATATTATAATATTGTATGAATCACACATGAGTTGAGATATATTAAAATAAAATATATGAAGACAAAACAGAGCGTGGATTATTGAAAAAAAAATGGGATACATTAATTAAATAAGAAAATTTTACTAGTAAATAATAATTAAATATGGACCTATCACGTCAATGAATATTAAACTTATTAGTACGATAAAATAATTATAGAACGATATAGTTTGCCCAGGCGATTAATTTTTATGTTTATTTGTCATTACGCCACGAGGATAGAACGCAACACTTTTCTGTCATGGCGTTGTTTGTTTGTTGTTTTTTTGGGAAAACGCGCGTCTCTCGAATAAAATAATTTATTGAAATGAAGTGGATAAATGCATACCTTTTATGAATATTTGTAAATAAGTAAGTAGGTGCCATCTTTGATTTTTGTATTGTGCATACCTTCATGTATCGGAGCTTGTTTACGTGATAGATGAAGAGTAAAGCCACATCTTAAAGTACTACGATAGATGAAACTCGATTTATTTACTTACAGATGCTTTTTTTAAACGACAAAGGAGACGGTCGCGATCGTGCGAATATGCTGTCACGGCGTTTCTACCGATGTAGTAAAGAGGTGAAAAGCATTGTTTTCACCAGCATGTATACCTGCGTGCTCTGGTTGGCGCGTTATCGTAGCGCATCTACAATGTTTGCCGAAGGCCGTGTACATGAATTCGTTCCGCTTCTGAGACATCGAGTTGAGGGTGTAAAGCTGCGGCTAGAGCTCAGCACCTACTCTAGTCTAAGCGGCGCTCTCATGGAAAACTGGCTCCCTTACCAAGCCATGACTGATATGTGTGAACTTTTTTATATATTTTTTTGCTTTTCATTTCTTTTCATAACATAAATATTATTTTGTTACATATCATGTATATTATCGTTATGGCGAATCGGGTTTACATAAAAAAAAAACCGATCACGCTGGAATAAACACATTATTATTATTTAAAAAAAAAAAAAACACAATAAAGCTAAATTATTCCTTCAGTTCTGTTGAATATTTTCTCTCATGTACCACGTAAGATGCAAGCACTGAACATCTGTCAAGAACATATCTAATAGCGTGTCACGTGCGTGCACCGAGTCAGCCGCGAGGACCGTTCTGTAATATGATGTAGCATGTGTACCACCTGGAGGGGGGGGCGGTGGTGGCAGTGGAGGCACTAGGCAGGCTGTATTGGTAGGCGGGGCGCAGCTACAAGTAGAGGTAATCTATAAAACATTGAGAGGAACGCGTCAAGTTTCGGCAATGCGCAAATTTCCGAGGGTGTGCCTCGCCAGGGGCGGAGTGCTAGCGGCGCGCGGCGGGAGGATTTAAACATTAATTGGTTTCAATGATTGACGGAATCCATTAAAATCATCATTACTATTAAATAAATGTGTCAAATTATTTCATTTTAAATTAAAAGACGTATAGCAATATTTGAATATGTCCGAGAACACACAATTACTGAATGTTCACCTACAAAGGCAGTGTTATTAAACAAATAATAGATATCTCATAGAGACAGTTATTTTCCACATATTAACATACAGTCGCATTCGGTTATATCGAGCACGGTTATAGTGAGATCACGGTTATAATGAAGAAATACTTATTATTATTTGATTCAGGCCTGTTTTCATACAACTCTTCACTGACATAACGTACAAAAATATTGTTAAAAAGTGAACAAAACACACTACACGATCTAAAAGCCCTAAATATTGAGAAGTCATAAAATCGAAAGGAGCGTCTTATTGTTTACGATTCCTTTCAGGTTTGTGAACTAATAGAAAAAAAACAATGGGTGTTTTTTTTTGTGTGTAGTAAGTAGTAGTAAGTTTTAAACTTTAAAACAGAGCAGTATTTTGAATTTTGTTAAGAAATAATGTGATTGAATGTATTAATTTACTTTAAAATATTTTTATTCATACAATTATAGATTTTTGATTTTTCATATATATTTGAAATACTTTTAATTTTAATGGATATTAAATATTTTTTGTAATCACTAGTATATAACGAGTAACGGTTATAATGATCAAATTTAGCTGCTCTCTTCATACTCGTTATAACCGAGTTCGACTGTATATACAATTTTCAAAAATTCGATATATATGGAGGTTGATTGAGTGGAATGGTGAACGTTACATTGTATAAAATGATCACTTAAGCCATCCGTAGACAGGTCGACAGGCCCAGTAATTACCCATACTTCTATATATTTATATTTATGAGATATCTGATATTTATTTACTAACAGTGCCTTTGTAGGTAAAAGTTCAGTAATTGTGTGTTCTTGGACATATTAAAATATTACTAACATTTGATGATTTAAAAATTCGGCAAATCAAGGTTACATATTTAATTGAATATTCCACTAACATGGATAATATCTGGTTTAATATCCAATTTCACCAAAACACTTCAATCTTTCATATTGTTTGTATTCAGTGTATTCTAGAAAATCAATTAACAAAATAACAATCACTTTGTATGAAACCACGAAATTTATTATACGTGAACAAGTTTCGCTTATCTCAAGCTTCATCTGGACGTATTTAAAACTGATCATAAATACAAAAAGAGTGCACTTATACACATATATACATAAATAGGGAGATAGAATATAAAATTACATGTGAAAGAGAGAGACATAATACACATATAGTTAAATAGAACATCAAGGGAGACAGAATATAAAATTATATGCGAAAGAGTGAGACAAAATACTTAAACAGATAGATGGAACATTAAGGGAGGGGAAAATACGTATTTTGTAGTACAAATAGTACAAATACGTGTAGGTGCACTCTTTTTGTATTTATGATCAGTTTTAAATACGTTCTGATGAAGCTTGAGATAAGCAAAACCGATTCACGTATAATAAATTTCGTGGTTTCATACAAAGTTATTGTTATTTTATTTAATATAATATGTCAAACCACAAAGCGATTGCTTTCTACGAAAATATAATAATTTTATTGATTTTTAACGATATCTCTAAACAAGTTGAGATTTTGCACAAACACCACTAATTTGTACAATTCAAATCTTGGGACAGTATGCACCCAATATATTGTGGGCCACTTAATTAACTTGCATTGTGGATCTATGGCACGCTGCAGAAAAAATATTATTAAGAACATCACGGTATCGATACATACCTACTTTAAATACTGTATTTTTAAATTGGACGATGTGCTGTTGACTTGCGAAAACTCAAAACAAAATGGTCTAAAATGAATTTGGAAAAAATTAAAAGAATCAATAAGGATATCAGATAAGGACATTAAGTATGTATATATTATATATTCTTCTTCTTCCACGACACTACATCCCAGGATAGGATTTGGCCGCCTGTGCAAGTGATCTTCACCGATTCTAATCCGTAGTCATTCTTCTTGGGTTCACGGACCCTCCAGTCCTCTTCAACACACTCTGCTCCTGTTCCGTCTATAGTATCCACTTGGTCATGATCTTTGGCGTCCTGTCATCTGGCATTCTTTCAATCAATATAACAAATAAGGATATATATATCCTTATTTGCTCTCTATATTTTTCATTTATATATATGTAAGAAAGCGCAACATAGGAAGACATTTTCGGCTGGGCTGTGCAGCATTTTAAAAGCTAGAGCATACCCTCAAAGCCAAAATATAAAAATCCCTGAAGACCAAAAATTAAACAAGAGCAGTTTTTGCTGCCAAAAGACCCTCACCAACAATATCAAATACAAATTAAAAGTTGCCCAAAGAGCAACGGAATGGGCTGTGTTTGGAATATCTTTGGAAGACTGAGTACTTAGCGTACAAATTCGTCAAAGAACTTCAGATGCAGTCGAAAAGAAGACTCTGGAGTAGAGGTATCATACGGTAGAAAGATTGTTGGCCATCACCAAAATCGTTGGAGTTATGACGTCTGAGGAGTGACGGGAAAAAGGTGAATGAAAAGGGTTGAAGACGGAAAGACGGGAGGCCTTTACCCAGCAGTGGAGAGGATACAGGCTGATGACGACGATGATTCTGACTTAATGCTCTCTTCATAATGGTATATAATCAAATAAAGTATGCGAATATTTGTATTCTAAAAATATAAATACGCAATTTTAAATGAAATGTAAATAGACAAATTGCTCTTGCTTATTTTTAAGGCGTAGTGTCTACGTAAGATTTTTAGGAAATAAATTATCTAAAGAGCCGAAATATTTCACGAGCGGCTGACACTGACAAATGTTCCGTAATTGAATTTTGTAAGAGGTATGAAAAATGACAAACAATAATAATAACCATTATTTAGTTTCAATTGAATATTCTGACAGCCACAAATATGGAAGCTTACTTTGAGGTATCTGTTGACGACAACACTGCCATCAAATATAAAATCTACTCTGGAACACATATATAAATTTACATAAAAAATCATGTAGTTAATTATTCTTAGAATCATATAAATTTAAGATAGCTCTCTCTATATATATATATATATATAGCATGTATCATTTTATTAATATTTTGTTTTTGTTTACTGGATATAAATACAAAGTACATATGGTGCATTATTAAAGTAATATAATACAGGATTTCCTCCACTGGCCGCGTAGTGGCTATTATCGGCCGCGAAGCGGCCACAGAAGTCGCTCGCAGGGCCTGGCAACACGCAATAATAATTACCGTTTGGTGTCATTTTTAAATCCAATAACTGGTCCCGGTAAAAACTAAATATATTTTCAGTAACATGTCCAAAAACACACAATTACTGGATTTTTACCCGCAAAGGCACTGTTATTAAACAAATATTAGATATCTCATAGACACAAAGCTATTTTTTATTATATTTTACAGATATAAATAAATATATAGCTTTAAAATAATTTTAAAAAAAATATCAGCTTCTCTTAGTGATGACAAAAAAAGGGAAAAATGAATTATTAAATTTGGTCCATAGATGGCGATGGTGTAGTGATACTCGAAGCGTGTCCACATATTAACAAATATACAACATTAAAAAATTTGATAAATGTGGAGATGGAGTGGTGAGAATTGGTGAACGTTATATTTATATAAAATGATCACTTAAGCCAGCCGAAGACAGGTCGTAAGCCCTGTAATTACCCAATACTTCAATATATTTTCCAATAAATATAATAAAAAATAGCTATATTTGTTAAATATTTTTTCGTTAAATAGATTTTTTCTGTAGGTATATCTTTCTAGTTAATTAATTTAATTTGTATTAAAATACCACATTATTACTACCACCACTATGTTCTGAAAATGCAATTTCACAACAAAAATGTGTCATTTAAAAAAAAAAAGTTAGTACTCTTATTTCAGTTTGTCTTTTAACTATGTTCAATTTTAAAGTCATTATAAATTAATTATATATGTTAAATTACACTTAATAAATATTGGTATAGAAAAATGAAGCGACCTATTTATATGATCTGTACAGTGTTTAGATTATTTTCTTGACATTTTCGTTCAGCCGCCGAAATGGCCGCCTTCGAGATGCGGCCCGAACAAGGGAGAGGTCGGTGTTTACACAGAAATAAAAAATGAACGCAGAAATCGAACAGACTAGAGAAAATTGTAAATTTCGCCGTCTCTTTGTCCGTTTTTTTGCCACCGCTCTGTGTATATTGTTTCTGTAATGCGTTCCGCCGCCATGCAAACATAAAGCGAGATTCGAAAACATTTGTCCGTCCGTATTCTTGTTATTTCTTCTATCTAAGAGTATTTTCAATCGGACTGCTGTCATCCCCAGACACTTTTGTTTGTGTCGCGCCGGGTGAAAGTTTGACACCGGCCGAATTAAACGATTTATTATTATTATTATTATTACATTATTACGTCATTTATTGAGGAATGTGTAAAAATAAAAATTATAAATTTGTTATTAGGAGAACACATTCTTATTGTGAAGTTGTAATTATTCAGAACATAGATGTGTGATATTTTAAATATGAATTAAATATATTAATTAGAAAAATATACATATAAAATCAATTCTATCGAAAAATATTGTTGTTGCGCCACCGGGATTCGAACCTGGGAAGGTGCATTATCCAACTATGCTACAGCGACAAATTTTCGAACTATAATATATTTAATCGTGTGAAGCCCAGGCCTGTGAAGTCTTTGTGTGGATGCATTCCTATAAAAATTAGTATACGATTCATTTACATGGAACATCACCGACGACCTGATACTCAGCGCAGGAACGTGGTATACAAATCAGTTCGGTTATATTATGGGTGTCCGGCATGTAATTTATTATTTTAAATAAAAATATTAAATTACTTAAAGTTCTTCTACACGGCAAGTTAGTTCAATGAAGAGTGCTCATTAGAAAATCATAATTCAATACACAGTTTGAAGTTAATAAACCTTAAAAATTTATGCTAAACCCTTTTTAATTTTAATTCAGATATCATATATAATAGTATTATTATGAGTCAAAAATGTTCAAGCTGCATGCGCCTAATCTTATCTATGTCAGAGATACGAGCATTTAAAAAAAATACTGGGTCAATTTTGCAAATGTTTATTTATATTTATGTACGTAGAATTAAAGCTTAACATAATTTTGTAAGAATTTCATAATTTTTTTTTTCTTGAACATTTTCGACTCGTAAAATATTGTGGACCAGATCTGCCACATACTGTATATATTATGTTGTTTCCAATTCAACCCCTAAGTGAAACTTTAGTCGCTTCTTTATATAACTTTAATGTAGTGTTGGGATGGCAAAAAAAAAAAAAGAAGGTGAATTACAACCAATACAAACAAGTCATCATTTAGTCGATTCACAATAAATTGAGATACTAATTTAAGGGGGAGGGGGGTGGTCGGCGCACTGTTGGAAGCTTGCCAAAGTGCGACCCCTCCGCTCTCCTCGCCCCCGCCCACCAAGAGTACATTTCTCCTTCACGGCACGCCACTGGGTCACGACTGAAAGTGTGTAATTACAAAACGCTCGCCGAGTGGAGCTCGACAGGCTGGCGATTGGGGGATTTTCACTCGAAAAGTATTGTCGTTATGCGAGATGATAAATTAGATTAATTAAATAAAGACGTTATGGAAATTTCACTAAAGAATTTAATTATAAAAAAAATACATTCTTATAATAAACAGCCAAAGGTTCCGATATGAAAACAATTATTGAAAAAAACTCTAAAAACCGATTTAGTCGCAATGCCTCGTCACTGTCGATAATAATTTAGATAGTTCTGAATTATAATAATAAGAGACGTCGCATTATTATTTACACATTTTTATAAAATAAAATGAGGAACGCGACGTAATAATTACATTACAACATAACAGTTCAGAAACATTTAAAATAATTGTGCGAGTAGACATAATTAATTAATGATTATGTGTTAACATGCGCAGGTGTGTGCACAATTCACAAGGAAGGAAGGAATGATATTTTATTGCATTTATATTTGACATTTTAAAATTGAATATGTCAAAAAATTTCCGAAACAGAACTAATCGAACATACCATTATAATAATCTAAAAAAAAATTGAAGATTTTGTTAATTAATGCACGCGTTGCTTTGCTGAGTGGAATTGAAGCGGGAGTGCATAACTCTCATAACGATTCCGGGATAGGATGGGATACTTTCGGGTTTCCTTTGGATTCCATAGATAATGAATAAAATATGTGAAAATGAGGTATGTATATTTCTAAGATTACTATATCAAAAACTATAATAATGTACTTATAAAACTTTGTCATTTTTTTTAGTGTCGCGGTAGGTTGTCGAGTGTCAGAACGTGGGGAGCGGATGCCTTCGTGTGATTCCGGCCCGAGAGAGTTTCCTCAGTATTGGCATCGTGACAGAAAAAATATAGTACACAGTGCGCCGGGCGCAAGGTCGCCATATTGATTCGGCGCGCGGCGGCGGCCACCGGGTGCAGCGCCTCCAAGGTGAGCGCGAGATCAAGAAAGGGACCCTTACTGGCGGGCTGACACGAGGGGCGCGCTCGCGTGCCCCACGCCGCATTTCCGTCTTCACAGAATCTAACCCTGCTATAATATGTTTGTTCCAAATACGTGCAGCCTAAGACTTTTTTAATACAAATTAAAATAATTTAACTAGAAAGATGTACAGAAAAAATATTTAATAATAACGACGCAAATGTTGATAGCTCAGACCAGGTAAATCAGATACTGGAAGACTGTTTGAAGCCTCAACAAGCGTGCGTGAGAAAATGTATGAATATAGACGAGGCGAGAGTTATGTGCCAGGGTGGCAGAGTGTGGCGCTCTATGCTCTCTGCCTACCCCCTCAGAGTAACGGCGTGAATATAAATGTTAACAAACTACTCCACCTGATTATTATAAAAGTACATACATAAAATTATCTAAGAGCAATCTTATAATATTTGACGGTCAATTTTGTATTTATTTAGTGAACAAAGGATGTTCAGTGCGCATTTTATTCTTTAATTAAATTAATAAAATATTTTTTTACGCGAATTACATCTTACGTTATAACTTTTATACGAGTTTTCTGAATTTTCTCACGTTCTATTCCTTAATGAAATTACAGGATTCGCGTAACTATAAATCTACATTGTTTTTTTAGCCATTCTAGCATCTTGCTTTTATATATTGGCCCGTGATAAATTTTTGAAATAAAAATAAGATAGGTATTTATTTTACCTATGAAATTGCTAATCACAAACATACATTCGTTGGGATCGGTGTAATCGAAAAAATGTGACATCGGTAGGTACAGCTTTAACGTGCACAAGCTTAGATAACAGAAATCCGAGCGCACAGAAAGAACTCGATATTCATGGTAGACGAAATCTTATATTATAGAAAGTATTCAAGTTCGTGATAGAAGAAATTCAAGCGCACAGAAAGTATTCAAGGTTCATGGTAGAAGAAATCCGAGTGCACATAAATTAGTCAAGGTTCATGGTAGAAGAAATCTGAGTGCACTGATAGTATTCAAGGTTCACGGTAGAAGAAATCTGAGTGCACTGATAGTATTCAAGGTTCATGGTAGAAGAAATCTGAGTGCACTGATAGTATTCAAGGTTCACGGTAGAAGAAATCTGAGTGCACTGATAGTATTCAAGGTTCATGGTAGAATAAATCTGAGTGCACTGATAGTATTCAAGGTTCATGGTAGAAGAAATCTGAGTGCACTGATAGTATTCAAGGTTCATGGTAGAATAAATCTGAGTGCACTGATAGTATTCAAGGTTCATGGTAGAAGAAATCTGAGTGCACTGATAGTATTCAAGGTTCATGGTAGAAGAAATCTGAGTGCACTGATAGTATTCAAGGTTCATGGTAGAAGAAATCTGAGTGCACTGATAGTATTCAAGGTTCACGGTAGAAGAAATCTGAGTGCACTGATAGTATTCAAGGTTCATGGTAGAAGAAATCTGAGTGCACTGATAGTATTCAAGGTTCATGGTAGAAGAAATCTGAGTGCACTGATAGTATTCAAGGTTCATGGTAGAAGAAATCTGAGTGCACTGATAATAATCAAGGTTCACGGTAGAAGAAATCTGAATGCACATAAAATTAGTCAAAACTCACGGTAGAAAAAATCTAAATGCACATAAAATTAGTCAAGGCTCAAGGTAGAAGAAATCTGAGTGCACAGAAATTAGTCAAGACTCATAGTAGAAGAAATCTGAGCGCACATAAATTATTCGAGGGTCGCGGTAGAAAAAACCTGAGCAATAGATATTTTTAATTTTTATTCTATTATCAAGGTAACCCACTATCATATAATTATCCCTTACATTAAATGAAATCTCTTGAATAATATTAATAACAAGTAGCGAATAATAGTTTCCTCGCCGACGACACGCCGGCCCCCACCCAATACATCAAAAAGGTAAATTTAAAAAACAAATCAATAAAATAAAAACTCGACTACTTTCCAATTTTAAAATTCTCACGCCGAGTTTTTATACGAAATCCGAACCCTGTCTCGCATCGCGTCGCCCCCAGCTGGCGGCTCAAGAAATAGAAAAAAAAAAAACGAAGACTTTCGATATTCGTATGTGAAATTATTGAAGACACGCGATCGGCCCTATTCGCCGGAGCGCGTTTAAAATTTAACCCCCGGTCCACGTATGAAATTTTCAAGATTGACCGTATCATAAGCCACCAGGAAAAATATCGCATCATGCATCTTATCTTATTTTAAGTAAAATTGCTAGCAGAAGAGGCCCCCGAAAGACGGAGAACATCCTGGATCGCAGTCCAACCGTTTCAAAATGCTGCGAATAAAATAATGATCTAATTAAATGAATCAATTAGTAAAATATACAGAAAAAATCTATTTATCGCTGCTAACGAGGTACGAATCCAGAATTTTTTCAATCCGGTGAAACGCACCAAGAAAGATATACAGATACGAGGGGCAAGTAAAGAATAAGGTTCCTACATTTTTTTCAGGTATAAGGTATTTTTTATTGCAATAAATAAGTAAACCATCTGAAAGCTTGTACTTTATTCTATTTTTCTACATAGTCTCCTGATTTTTCTATGCATTTTTCCTGACGAGTTATCCACTTCTGAAAACCCGCTTCGAAGAATTCCGCCGCTAGGCCGCCGATGAACTTGGTGACCGCTTCTTTCACCTCTTCATCTGTATTGAAGCGTTGTCCACCCAAGTGTTGCTTCAATTTCGGAAACAAGTGGAAGTCGCTGGGAGCAAGATCAGGGCTGTAGGGGGCATGGTCAAGCAATTTCCAGCCGAATTTGTCCAGTAGGGCGGTGGTCTGTCGAGAGACATGCGGGCGAGCGTTGTCGTGGTGCAGCCTAACGCCCTTGGTCAGTATAATCGGTCAAAATGTTGTCGATGGTTTTTTCACAAACCTCAGGAACCTGGACAGCAAGCTCCCGAAGCGTTACTCTCCGATCTTCGAGGAGAATGCGCTCAATCTTCGCCACGACTTCGTCCGACACCGATGGCCTCCCACTCCTTTGCTCGTCGTGGACGTCTGTGCGTCCTTCGGAGAACTCCCTGCACCATTTGCGGACGTGTTGGACGCTGATGCATGCTGTGCCATAAACTTCTTCCAACTGTCGATGAATTTCAACAGGTTTAAGCTTCTTCGCGTTTAAAAATCGAATCACCGAACGGATTTCACACCTGGCGGTAACGGCGATGGCGGGTTCCATAGCGGATGGCTGTCAGGCCTTTACTGAGCGTCGCAGCGTTTGCTCCCGGTAGTGGGGATGTAGTTAAGGGACCAACAATCAAGGCGGTGTTGCCGGATTTCGCCTAGCATCTCGCGTGGCGAGTGTACAGCGTAAGGAACCTTATTTTTTACTTGGCCCTCGTAAAATCAATTTATCGAAAAGTTATGCATGTTGCCACCCGGACTCGAACCAAGAACCCTTTCTATCAGGGCAAATGCGCTGACCTATTACACCACGTCAATATTGTAAGATAACGACAAATTTTCGAACTTATATGTTGCACTTTCAAATTGATACATCTGTTATTTCATATTGATACATTTAATTTGAATTAAAATGTCAGAACTATGTTCTGAAAAACTACAACATCACAATAATAATGTGTTCTCATTAATATAAATTACATTTTTGACAAATTTTAAATTACATTAGTCTTTTTTATATTAGATACATGTATTATTATATATTTTAAAAGCAAGCAACGGTAGCTACCAAAATATTTTTTCGATTAATAGATTTTGTTTGCATCATTCATATAATTTGTATTGAAAAAATATCACAGAACTGTATGCTCTTAAATTGCAACATTACAAAAAAAAAGTGTTTTTATTAAAAAAGAGTGATTGCCAACACGACCGTTAATTAACTAAAGATGATTAAGTGATTAAGCACTAGAAGAAGAAGATCGGTAAGATCTTAACAATGTCATAGGTATCTTTACATTTGCTGGTTGATGATTTTTCGAACTTGCTTACCGGGCGAATGCGTTATCGGTTACACTATGTTAACCGTGTATTTTTTTGATGCATTGATTTTTCTGTGTTTATGCACTTTCTTATTCCTTCGACTGGCACCCCTGGTTTTACTTGTTGTTGGTATGATTCGTTTATGTAGTGTGAACGAAGAAAGAAGGATCTCTGTCTAACCACGGTCGGAAGACAATCGCGGTTGGTACCTCACCAGATAAATATCTCCTAATAAGTTTCACCCGGAGTGCGTCATTTCGGTTGGACCAACCCACGACGGGCAAAGAAACAGCTACGATCAATCCAGGTTAGTGGTGAGTTTTCATTCTGCATACGTGATTGCCATACCAATAAGAAACCCGAGAATAACAAGCTGTCGAAGGCATTCGCGGGAACATTCCGTTTATTAGAGAACTATTTTGTATTTTCATAAATATTTAACTAAAATACAATGGGTCTTACCTTGATACAACTTTCTGGCAACCGGGACTAATTAATTTTGTTAGCACGAATGATGTAAAGGTTATAGAGATCAATGACAAATGAACGAAATATTTCCTCCGAGGGAGCCGGCCGAAATTAGTTTGGGTTATCGGGGTGTTAAAACTAACGACTGACAAACAGAATAGGGGCTGCCGTGCGTCAAAGCCTCTCAGTGGAGAACACGAAGGTATCGTTTGCCAGATAAGAGATAAGTACAGTGTACAGTGCTCTTCGGTGAAATATCACAAGGTCGGAAACACGCGTCTGAAAATGGCCGACCGATTAGAAAAATGTGTACGCGTTGTTCATAAAGCTGAACGTAATCTGTGATTTATCAAACCAAGGAATTATTACATAGAAACGGGAAAGGTTTCTCAAACTGTTGTGTTGTTGAAATTATAGGAATTACCCATATCAGTTGAGAAACACAAGGTTGTAATAATTTTACAATTTCACATTATTCAAAAAACGAAAAAAATTCACATGTAGATATTTTTTTAATATATTAATTTTACTAAAATTCATCTGGAGTATTTTGGCGACCTAATTAATTAACTATTCTACCAATATTAATACACTCACTCGTATGCAAGCTTAAACACACGTACATAAACCAACAAACACATTTCACCTTCCTTTTTTTAATAATATAATTGAACACCTGTATGTCAGTTTCATTCACAATCCTACACCATTTGGTCGATCTAAACCTAATTTTGTATGGTAAGTCTTTAGGACCCTGCGCAAGACATGGTCACCTTCTCCCTTGCTTCTGGCCACCCCACCCCATCAAGGGCAAGGTCGCACACGGACCGCTAGACAATTATATGTGCTGAATATACTAACTTTCATAGGAAAATAAGCGCCCCATCTGTGAGGACTGAAAGATATTATCCCACAAGAGCATATAAGTTTAAAGTAGTTCCCAGAATGAAAACTACTTTTGGTCAACGATTATTCACCTTTCAAACTCCCGGAATATACAATCAAATTGGAAATAAAATTAGAATTTTAACTGACATTAAGGCTTTTAAAAGAGATGTTTCAAATTGGCTGTCGAAATTAGGAAGAGCAGATACTAAGAGTGACCTTTTTTATATAATGAAATAATTCTTATAACTACTTTTTTGTGTTTTGATCTTGTATATTTCCATTTACATTTCATATTGTATTGCACATTAGTAAATTTTATTAAATATTTTCACGTTTACTTTGCTTGTATGTTTTGTACTCGATGTTATTGTGTTTTACCTTCAATGAGTTTTGGTTTTGTAAAATGTATCTGTTTACCAATTTGTCCTAAAACAAGCTTGCCTAGTTGAGTTTTAAAATGTGTGTAAAATATATGTAACAAACTGTCTTTTTTTATTGCAGCTGTGCAAATGTTATATTATATATGTTTAAATAAAAAAATATATGTACACCTGATGCATGCATTTTAAAATGTGTGTAAAATATATGTAACAAACTGTCTTTTTTTATTGCAGCTGTGCAAATGTTATATTATATATGTTTAAATAAAAAAATATATGTACACCTGATGCATGCATTTTAAAATGTGTGTAAAATATATGTAACAAACTGTCTTTTTTTATTGCAGCTGTGCAAATGTTATATTATATATGTTTAAATAAAAAAATATATGTACACCTGATGCACTCCCCCAACTATCAATACCATAGCTCAAGATGGATTGGCACGAAGCATAGTACACAGTTTTCATCTTCAGAAATCAGAATATTTCTAAGTATTCTAAATATATAAATTAATTTTCGCAATCTTTTAGCTAATCCATCTAAATAAACATCCCATCTCATGATAACAAACGTACATAATATACGAAACGCATTCTTAATAGCACCCTGTAGGCCAGAGGAAATTTTTTGTACCATTATTGTCAACTATTTACCGACCGAAAGGTCTTAGCCAAGTTTCTCCGAAAAAATACAGCGTAACAGCTGAAAAAATTGCCAAGCAAAAACAATTCGAGATTTCGAACAAGTATAATACTCGCTAGGTTAAGTTTCGCGTGACCGCGTCGGTCACGCGAGGCTGTTTCGGCGTGCGGAGGGCTAAACGGACTTTAGTATCGGCGCCGAATATATTGGTAAACAACGAACTATTGATGGACTTCGCAAGTTGAGGCAACAAACGGATTTATCGATCTCCGCTGCGGGAAAACGGCCGCCCCCGCGCAACTCTAAGTGATTCTGCACATTTTTTACCCTTAACTCGCTCGGGGTGGTTTATTTTACGCCGCCGTTCCGCACTGTAACGGTGGATTAAACTTTAAAAAAAAAACCACTCGTTTCGCTGGTGTAGAGTTAGCTAATGATTTATTGTATAACAACAGGACGCACAAAGTTATACGGGTGAAAAAGAGCTCCTCGGTATCTAAATATCAAAGATAATCAATCATTCTTAAAAATGGTATTTCTTTGTTACATTTGTTACATGTGAAAAAAAAAAAAACACTTTTTTCGAAATGACAATTAAAAATTCAATAGCGAGTCGGTCTAAGTGTGTCTTATGGGGGAAGTGCATCAACGTCTCCTAATTACGTTAGAAATTGTATTTCAGTGGCGCAATGTACTAAGACATGTTATAAATCAATATTTGAAGAGACAGTCCAGAGATGGTGGAAATAATCCAAACATTAGTTTGCTTGTAATACCATTATAAATTATGACAGTTTGATGTCAACTTGCGAGGTTGTGTATGCCTTTTCAATTATTCGTATATCTGGATTATCTTTTTTGCCAGCACGTTGATATTAGGTAAAGTACCTTTATTTTGAGTTGTAGTTTGTGATGTATATATTAGTTTTGTGATTATTTCCACGTCTTACGATTATAAGACCAGATACACTTACTCCATAAAATGAATCTACTCACCGGTTGTTAAGTACCCCATATATTCTTGTATGGCATCTTTCTCAACTAGTATTTTTTTTAAAATAATTAACGAATTTCAAACATCGCACACCCCCTGTCTAGGAAATTTTACTATATTTTTTGGAAACAAAATGACTAATTCATATTGTCAGTAAGCAGATCAGTAAAGATATTTCCATTATTTTAACAATTTGTCAGAAATAATAGAACTAGATGGTCTTACCCCATATTTAGGGTAAATGCATCTACTCATTCAATTTTTTATAAAATGTTATAAATATCAGCTATCTTAAAAGGTTACATTCCAATTTTTAAAGACTTAAATTAGGAAGTAGTTAATGATCCTTCTATCAAAGTTTCAAAGTCACAGCATCATCTTACAAAGTTTGTGAACAGTTCAAAGTGTAGGTCGATAATTAATATGTCGCACTTACCACGATTGCGACGATTCTTGACTAAAATTATGTAAAAATATTAAAATTCAATTATTATTCGTTAACCCTCTTGTGAAATCAAAGATATCGGCATTATTTGCAAAATGTTACCACGTCTTCATTATTCGACATATTTTTTAATGTTTTAGATATAATATAATTTTAAGAAGAACACATTATTATTGTGAAGTCACAGTTGTTTTAGAACATTGTTCTGTGGTATTTGTCGCACTAAAAAGGTGATAGCTTTTAAAAATGGAATAACAGATGTATCAATTTGAAAGAGATGCGGCATATAAGTTCGAAAATTTGTCGTCAATTTACTATGTTGGCGTGTGGTGTAATTGGTAAACGCATTTTTCCGGGTAGGAAAAGATCAAGGTTCGAATCCCGGTAATGATAAAAATATTTTTTCGATAAATTGAATTTTTCTAATAATTTTTATTTATTAAATTTATCTTAGATTTATGTTATGACGTAATTTATGCGGTGTTCAAATATGCGCAGTTCGAATCATTATAAAGTATGCTGTACGAGTATATAAGGGTATATCCAGATGTACGATTTAACTAATGTGATATTTTTTCCAGTATTTTATGAATAAGAACTAGCCTATTATTCAAATTACCCTACCCTAGCTGGGAACCAGAATGGGAAAAGAGAAAAGCCGATAATACAAAATATCGCCAGGGAGTTAAGTATTAGATTAGCTATACATTCTAACTGTTTCGTTAATCTACGCGTCATCGGGTTGTTAAACATTCAAACATTATCATACAACACAGAAGATTCTAGACGATAAATTCTTTTGTCAAAATTCATCTGAAAAAAGTCCCACACTCCTTTTCCGTCGTACTTTGTCTCCGACCTTCAACGGTCACGCGAATAGGGAGTCCGATATCGAAATACTCCCTGGATACCGGTTTATCGGAATAAAATAATAGAAAACGGTATTAACGGTGTTTTCCAGTATCAGATTCAAGGCCGCCTGTGTAAACGTATTTCAGGCAACTCCATTGTCGTGGGTTTATTTTAATATCCGAGTACCTACCGTCAAAAAGTAAATATGTAGATTTCCGTTTCTCCTTTGCCAACGCTGTTCCCTACCGCCGCTCTAAGCGCTAAGAGTCTCCGATGTTTTGAATTCCGATAAATAACTTATCTCGATCTAAAGAGCCATTAGTTTGGAATAATCCATCGTAATCCACCATCTGATTGACCATTTTATTATGTAAATTGTTATCATCATATCCGCGAGTGATCCAAGATATCTACACTTATCTTATTATTATTGTGAAGTGTCACCGACCGCCATTACGTGTTCCACGCGGTCTCGTTAGAATCGTCGTGACGAACCAATTACAATTTAATCAAAGATCACTCGGAGCTCGCATTATTCACACCATCTCATCGTGCCTGGCGCATTGGCAAAATTTTGAGCACACCTGAAAACATCCGCAGAAATCCTGGTGTCGATAGCATCAGCCGATGATCCTAAACATATTGCGTCACAGTCTCATCATTCTACATAATTCTCCGGCCTCTACAACGGGCCCATCCTAGCCGCCTCTGCTGTCGCCTGCCTGATCATCCCTGTCTTCTTATCGGCATCGTCCGACCAGGAGTCCTACCACCGCCACCTGTACCCTACATTCATCTGCATATAAATATTGCCCCATTCTGTAAATGTCATTTCCTACATAGTCTGATTCTTGTATTTGGTATAACATTTCTGTCTATAAACTGTATCATCTCTTTTTATTCCCTTTTTGTGTACCCCATTTGAATGACATTGACCTACAGCCCATTTAAAGGATGAGATATCTCACTACAGACTGAGCTAGACCGTAGGAGATATTCTTAAATTGTACCTAACCTCAAATTGTGCTATTTTCAACATCCGTAGAAGTACTCGTTACACCATCTATAGCCAAATGTTTCCATCCTGAAACCTGCAATTTAGCTGAGCCTTTCTTTACTGTCCACCTATCTCATTCTTGGGCTGCCCGGTCGTCGAGTGTCGACTGGAGTTCTTCTCAAAGAAATTTTCGAATGTTCTAGAGTTCTCGTTTCTCACAACGTGACCATCTTAGTATTCATGATTTCAAAACTGTTACTGATTTGGGCTGTACGAAGACCTTGTAAAACTCTGAATTGGTGCGAAGGCGACTTAGATCGGCATTCACCTCAAGAATTCTGCGGAGAATTTTCTTTTCACTTTTTTAGTTGGCCTTTTTTTTGTTTCTACGTCTTAGGTTTAGGCTCAAGGTTTCATATAACACTATTTTTGGATACAAAATTTAGTCTATTTGGACCAGAAAAGTTAGGTACTATGACGCGTAATAGACGGCATTTCGTTTCGACATAAATAAATCATTAGCACCAGAGACAGATACTGCTCAAGCAACGAACATCACTTCTCCGCAGGCCGTCCTATCACCAACATCGCTATTCAACTGTATCACCAGCGAATCACTCCAGAGTTCAACCGCGCATTTAAATTGTATTATTCATCACCTCAAAAAACGAAACATTGTAAGTGTTTTTTTCATTTATATACCCTGCTCTATTTACAACGACACCCTTCACTGCGACACACAACCAACACGCGTGAGACAAGAAGAGGTTAGGAGCTTCTATCTCAATCTCGAGTCAATCACATATATTTAATTAACTTCAATACACGCCCCAACTCCTAAAAGCAAAGAAAATGTAATTGTCTATGGAAATATAATCGCATGTAATTTTATTTTCTAGATATATATTCAAAACTAGTTTTGCTTATGAGAAATTCAATACAATATATATAATATATTATATGTAGTAGGTACGTGACGTAAATAAGAACAGGTGTATTCCGTAAATACCGGTAGTGATTTTTACCGGTTCCGGTATCGCCGTGGTTGGCAACCCTGGTCCCCCACCCCTCCGGCCGACGGTCTGGTCTGGTCCAGCGCGCGTCTCACCCGGTGACCCCCGAGACGCAGACGACGCCGCCGCCGCGACGACTTGAGAGGAAAATAATAATTGAAAAGCGATAAGCTAAAAATAATTTGAAAAATTCCCATCTCAAAATAATGGGAAATGTTCTCGGGTGAATTTTCGAAATGTGCTCCATTATTTCGCGGGCGCTTTAATTGAGTGTTCGAGGGTCCCGGCCCCGGGTCCCGGCGGACCGGGCGGCTAAACGTTTCACAACCGACCGATGGATTTGAAAAATTATTTATTTCGTATTTCGTAATTACTTTTTGGGTTATTTACTCTGTCACGTGTACATCATTTTAGAGGTGTGTATCTCGAATGTGACGGCATCCGTTTGAGTTCCACAAAACGTATTAACATTATTTTAAAAAAACCGTTGACGCTCCCGAAGGTTGCCTTGCATGAAGTCGGATACAAACTGTACATTTTGGGAGTGATTTTTTCACCTTCTAAATAAAATAAACAATAGATCTTATTATGTACCGAACCCCTAAAATATTATAAAACAAAGTCCCAAATACACGGATTCGACATTATTATGGTCGAGGGTCAAGATACTTGAAAATCCTCGGAAATCATTCGTTTATTTACGTCTTTCAAATCTTTGAAAGTGAAGTAAAGAGAAATTTGGGTAGATGTGACCAATCTTTATTTATTTTTTCAGAAAGATACGTGAAAAATTATATGTAGTACCCGACAATATTGAATGAGATGCGCTGTTGCGCAAATTAAAGGGACCGCCGCTCTTTGTGTGGGATTGCAAAGGAATTGAGTAGCTTGTTGGTATAGTGGTGTGGATCTAGTGGTCGGGGGTTCGCGCCTCATTCCAGCAAGTTAGTCCTATTATAGTACCATTTAGCTTTGTTTGAAAATAGTAAGAATATTGATGTGACATGTATTCCGTGTACGCAGCTCTATTAAAAAAACAAAAAAAAATCGTAAAAATATTCTAGTTACATAAGCGACCACAAAAAAAAAAATTATATAGCAAAGAAATAAAATAAAAAAATCCTCATCAAATGTAACGTGGATTTAATTATGATTATTTTTAATTCAAATGTAAATGGTTTTTAACTATCCTTACTTGACAGTTCTCCACTGCAAGCAGTTTTCGATTTACGAACGTTCGATTTACAAACATTTGATTTGATTACATTCGCTATAACGACATTGCGAAAGTGAAAAGAGGTGTTTAATGAAATTTTTAACGAAAAAAATTAACTAATTTTAGCAATATAACGAACATTGCGAATTATATATATCTATATATAATTTTGTTTACTGGATGTAAAGACAGAGTACACTATATGGTGCATTATTGAAGTAATATTATATAGTATTTCCTCCACTACGCGGCCACAGAAGCCATTTCATAATAATTACCGTCTGGTGTCATTTTTAAATCATCAAATGTTGTTTTAAAATCTAATAACTGGTCCCGGTAGAAACTAAATATATTTTCAGAAATATTTGAGTATGTCCACGAATACACAATTACTGGATATCTCATAGAGACAAAGCTATTTTTATTATATGTAATGGAAAATATATAGAAATATGGGGTAATTACAGGGATTACGACCTGTCTTCGGCTGGATTGTTGTATATATGTTAACATGTGGACTCGCTTCGAGTACCACCACACCATCGCCATCTATGTACCAAATTTAATAATTAATTTTTCCTTGAAACAGCATATATGTCAACTCAATTGTCCAGTCTTTCATCAAGACATATTTTAAAAGATCGGACGAGAACCAGGCGCAGCCGTTTCATCGGTAGTTCAATCATGTACGTCCAATGTGCAAAATGAAATGAACTATTACTATACACATCTTGTGTTCTCTTAGAATTTTTTCAATTATGCTAAAACGTACACATTCGATGTTTAATACAATGCTTTTCATATGTAAAAATAACCGCTAACTTATACGATCGCACCGTATAAGTAAAAATGCATATATAGGTGTTTTGACACGTAACGAACGACCTCAAGGAACGGAACTTGTTCGTAAATCGGCAACTGCCTGTGCACGTATTACAACAATCGTAAATATATGTCGTGAAACATGCGACAGCCTACTAGCTTACAAATGGTCGTAATTTATTTTTTGGTGGCACAAAAATGTATGAGAAGGTAAAATCAGCACAGCACCCTGTCCATGCCGCTTGTAAAATAATAATTAAAATGTATTAGCGCTTATATCGAATTGAATGTATCGACCCCTCCTACGTAAATTACACAGTATCACGGTATAAGACCCGAAGGAACGCAATGATCGCGTGGGGTTCAACACCTCATCACAAGGAGTTGGATCGATGATTTCAAGTAGTGTGGATCGACCCACATGTTGACGGATCAGACCAGTGAAAGTTTCCACATCCAATCCAAGTCAATAGTATATAATGGCGACGAAAAATTTCCGCTGCAGTGTTGGCATCTCGCCAACAAATGACTGCAACAAAGTTCCGACAGGAGCAATACGAAGCAGAAGAGTCACGATGTAAGATAGTCTTAATCGCACCAAGAAACACCAGATCAGTATGAACTAGATTTGAATATTGATAAATTAAATGCATCAATTAAAAAATATTTTAGTTGATTGCTTTTTAAAAATGGAATAACAGATGTATCAATTTGAAAGAGCTGCAGCATATAAGTTTGAAAATATGTCGTCAACTTACTCGCTTGGTGTGGTGCAACTGGTAACGCATCTCCTCCGATTCGAATCCCGGCGGTAACTAAAATATTTTTTCGATAAAATTGATTTTTTCAGTATATCTTTCTAGTTGATACATTTAAATTGTATTAAAATACCACAGAACAACATTCTGAAAAAAAACTATAATTTCACAATGATAGTGTGTTCTTCTTAAAAATAAAAAAATAAATGATTAATTAATTTGTTACGTAATTTTGTTTTATTTTTACATTCATTTCATTGTACTAACTACTGTCGGAAAAGCAGCTGTCTGCTATAATACAGTAAAATATTAGTGTAACACGCGGGGCACCGAATTACGTGCTCTTACTTCGCTGCAATGTTTGCTCCTTTTTTATGCAAAATTGTAACAACACACTGTATGTAACATTGTATGAATCTAAAAAACTATATTATTTCTTTGTATGTGCGTCAGACAAGAATTTTTCCAATTATTGTGGTGTTGAAGCAATAAAGGTAAAATGACGATGGTGTTAACAAATGATAATAAATAAATTAATAGTGTTGTTTAGCGCGTTATTCGGCGGATCCCAGCGACGAGGTGAGAAGATGAAGGTTTACCTGCAACAAGAGAAAAAACATTATTATAATCTGTTAGTAACAATGACCAACTAACAATGACCAACTAACTAACTTACCATCGCGCTGTTCACCGCACAAACAAACATGATAGAGCGCC
This sequence comes from Eubasilissa splendida, assembly GCA_031772225.1. Classification (NCBI taxonomy): domain Eukaryota; kingdom Metazoa; phylum Arthropoda; class Insecta; order Trichoptera; family Phryganeidae; genus Eubasilissa; species Eubasilissa splendida. Next base: position 5,738,317 of record CM062864.1, read on the forward strand.
ACACTCTTCTATCATAACACACAATTCTCGCCCATCCACATTCATACATCTTCTCATACATGTTCGCCGATTATTGAGGCTTCTAACAGGACCATCCTCCAGTATCTGGTATACCTGGTCGTGTCAAGTTTTCCGCGGACCTCCTCTATTTCTTGTGCCACATATTATTGCTTCATACATCTCTCCTCATTCATCAGTTCCATATGACCAAACCACCTAAGCGATCTTTTCTTAATCTTACTATACTAAGATCAACTTTGTCTCTGTCATAAATAGATCTGCCACATATACGCCAAAGTGATCTCATTACCACTACATTCAGTCTACTTTCGTTCTTTTTCTGTCAGCTCCAGGCCTCACTTCCATATACCAGAACTCCGCTGTGTACCACTAGTCTTAGCTCGGTTAACAGGTTCCCGTTAGATATGAAGCAAAGCCCAAATACGATATATCGCAGCGAATTAAAATTACAACGACTTTCCATAACTGACAAGACAATTGAGCATTGGTCAAATTTAAAAAACATGTGACATAACGTGCACAGAAAAACCGTAAAAAATATAATATATTATTATTAAGTTATGTTATGTCGGTCTGTGATGTGATGTGATGTGTGATCCCGGTAGCGCAAAAACAATATTTTTCGACAAAATTGATTTCATATGTATATATTTATAATTAATACATTAAATTAGTATTTAATATATTTTTAAACATCAGGATATGGCCATCACTGGATCCGAAACATTGACCTTGATTAATAACTGATGAAGAGATAACCAATATATCTCTTGTCTCTTCCGCCTCGACCACCCAACAGCTCAGATTAGAAGAACAAGATGAGATCTATTACAATATGACCAAAACGACTGCGACAATAAAGGATGACTTCGATAATGATTAAGTAATATTGATTGACTTAATACCGTACAGAGTGCCAAGTCGAAGTACTAGATCGTTAGAGCAGTTTCAGGTCAGAATAATGATATAGATTCACCAAACTATGTCGTTTTTTTTTACATCCATGCTTTAATAAGTGTAATATTTTTGATGCTACATTGAAACATACAACGAACTGTAAACAAGAACTACATTAAAATTTGTGGCTCAAGCATCAGGAATTCTTAGACCCCCACGATAATATTGCTGTTGACCTTCTAGCAAGCGGGCAGCACCTATTTTGGCAAGTGTAACGTTCATTATTCGACCCACATAGCCTTCCCACATTATCTGGATAGTTGGAAGTCAGAGGTTCCCGCAGGCTTTGATCGCTAACACTTGCTTGTCAGATGGTCTGACCATACGCAATCATGGAAAGCTTTTCCAATCTTCATTATCATTTATTATTGTCCTTCTCATTGTTTGTCCTAGGGCGGTTATTTAAACTCTAAATAAGTAAAAAAATATGTATTTTTTGCATACCTTTCTAATGGGTAATTTTTAAAATTACGGTTAGTCGACTATTGCATTTAAAATATTTAAAATTTGTTGTGATTTAATGTCTTTACCCATATTTAATGTATCCAAAGTGAGTTTGTAGAACTAAATAATAACAGTAGCTTGTTGGTCTAGTGGCTAAGACGCCGGGCTAGTGATCTGGTGGCCGGGGATTCGCGCACCGTTACAGGAGATTAGCAAGTTAGTCCCATTTTCATAGCACAAGCGTTTAGCTTAGTTTGAAAATATTATGAATGTGACTTGTATTCCATGTACGTGTCACTATTTTTTTAAAAATTATTATATTTTTTTATTCTACTCGTTGAGATGTGTTTCGCATTGTAATGACATTATCAATCTATCTAACAATTTAACCAACACCTTGTATTTATATCTATAGTGGGGGACAGCTATACAATTTTATTTGCATGAGATGAAAAAGGACAACATTATTCATTAGAATTCTGAGGATTTCCATACATTTTGAATTCTTAAATTGTTATATTGATAATGCACTTACAAGGCGAAACGAGCCTCAAGTAAATTAAAATTAGTAGAAGTAGAATCAAAGAGCGAGTATTTTATTATTACATGTCTTTACCCATGTATTGAAAATTTATGGGTTGGTCCACGTTTGCTCTCACTGTTTCAATTTTCAGTTCATATTAAATATAAAGGTCATAATATAATAATGTGAAGTTATAAAATTCAGAAACACACTCTAAATATTGAAATTTGTGTTTTAATGACAGTGAAAATAAAGTCATTTGAAAAATGCACGCTCAGAACAAAAAGTTCAGGTGTCCACCTAATTTATATTTCAAAGGAAATTGACACTTCACAATAATGTAATGTATGTAAAGGGTGTCTAGCGGAAAATTTCAAGTTTAATATTAAATAATAAAAAATAAAAAAACTACAATGTCATTCTCATATTTTATTTATACAAAATGGAGTTTAACGATGCGGATTTTAACACTCTTGCAATCGGACTCGTAAATTTGCGAACACGCGAGAGCAAAGCGTCGGTTCAATGGCTGCAACTTCACGGCGGATATTTTCCTGTATGGCTTGAATTGTTCGAGGATTGTTGCTGTAAACTCTTGACTCCCACAAAAAAAATTCACACGGTGTAAGGTCCGGTGACCGAGGTGCCCAGGGTATGTCTCCGTACTTGCTGATTAATTTATTGGGAAAAATTCCCCTCAGCTTCTCTATTGAAACTCTAGCTGTGTGTGGGGTGGCCCCGTCTTGCTGAAATTGTGTTTTGTTGTTGAACTCGGGAAACAGCTGCAGTTGCGGTACCAAAAACTCGTCGATCATTCGGCAATACACGTCAGTAGTGACTGTCTCTCGTTGGTTAAAAAAATAAGGGTCAGTTATCCCTCGGGCAGAAATTGCACACCACACTGTCGTTTTTGGACAATGCAAAAAATTTGATGGCGTTTCCTTGGGTTGTCAGGGCGCCAATATCAGTACAAAAAGCGCGACGTGCACGAATCACCGAACTTTAAATATTGCTCGACCGCGAACGCGCGGTGCGCTCCCGACCAGTGACTTATTGCGATAGGTAAATCAATAAATCACGCGCGTCGAACAATACCCCTCCCACTTACCTCACCCTAAAGGTTTACGAGCAATTATAATTAAATCTTGAAATTTTTCCGCTGAACACCTATATATTAGTTTCTTTTAAAATTTACGTACAAAGTAATGTAAATCAGTAATGTCTTCATGTCGCTTCTACCGACACTCATAAGACGGCGGCATCCGTGAAATCTCGTAAAGTACCAAATATATAGACATGAACTAGCGCATATTCCTTGGTTTAATATTTTCAATTTGGTATCACTCACGTGATCACTTTGGCACCACTTACGCAATAAAATAGCTCCACGACTTTTTTAAAAATATATGACTCGATTAGAAACGAAAATTTAAACGCTGACAATTTTAATATGTATTAATGTAAAAAATACGTCTTGTTTACATACAGATTTAATTTTAGAAAATTAAATACTTTTACTGTTGCATAAATGTGTCATAAATTATCAAAGAATGTGTGTAGTCATCAACTAAGGTTCCAAACCCTTCTTCTATGTGTACACTTTATTTAATGTCTATTCATTTACTGGTCTGCGACTCTACAGAATATCTTCGTCTGGTTTGTAATGTACACCATTACATAAATTAAATTAATTCACGAATTCTCTCGGAGACAATTGCGCATCTGACATTTCCTCCCTCTGGAGCTAAAGTCGTGCTCTGCGCGGCGGATTCGACTTGAAAATTTGCTAAAAGCCGATTACTACAAGCCAGCGTGACAATTGAGTTCTGACGTCACGGGGTGGGGCGGGGCGCGCCCGATGGTCCGCGGCGAGGAACTTTTGGACAATTAGATTTTCAGGGGATGGGGAAGTTTTTCAATTTTCTCCTTCGCTTCCCCGCGGGCCCCGACGCCGGGATGAACGGACGGAGCCGATCCGGGAAACTACCGCCGAATCTTTCATTTGAGTACTTCATTTCGTCGTTTGTTTTATTACTGCGCTTACTCGGCGCATTGAAAAAAAAACATGTATCGGACTCATGTATTATATATCACCCCTGCATAGAGTATGTTTGATGGCTGACTCTGAAGGTCATATTCAATTGTATAAAAAAATAAAACGACACGAGTATCTTTTTTTTCTTCCTCCTTTATGTCATTATTTAACTAACTAAGGCAGAGAGGATAGAACGCCACACTCTTCTGTCTTGACACACGGTTATCGTCTCATCCACATTCGTACATCTTTTCATACAAGCTCGCCGATTATTAAGGCTTCTAACAGGACCATCCTCCAGTATCTGGTTTACCTGGGCGTGCCAAATTTTCCGCAGACGTCGCCTATTTCTGGTGCTATCAACACATGTGTCATATATCTTTGACATATCGACCCCTTAGAATAACAAGTTTCCAACTAACATTTTAAGCTAATATGAGTTATTGCATGAAAATGGTTTCAAATGAACCTTGTTATTCTGAGGGGTCGATATAATAAAAGAGTAACCCCAATCAGATGAGATTCGTTTCGCGATGCACCTTCTGCGTCACCCTTCTATCGCCGTCACAGCTGACTCCAGAGTCTATCTATCCAACTAAGCCTTAAGCCTTAAGCTTATTGCATCGGTCCTGGGTAAGCGGTGGGTCCGCCATCATTGCATATAGCATAGTATATAGGTTTGTAGATCGTCACCATCAGCAGCAACACCGCATATCTCAATTTTTTTGTCAAATTAAGATATTTATATCATTGGATTTGAATTTTCGCGGGGAATCGTTCTACAAGACTAGTTTCACGATAGCGTCCGCTAGGGGCGTGCAAATCAAAGAAATGTAATCACCATATATCATCTGTAACATCCCTGTCAAATGCGCACAAGTCGAGTGAATCGTACCTAAGTTTAGTTCAGTTTCAGTTTAGAAAGAATCTGCCCCTCTTTACAACTCTAGAAAAGTAAGTAATACTTGAGTAATTGTACAAAAATCATTTAAAACTAGTTCTGTTACAAATTGAGTGCACAATTCTTAGATGATATGTGGTGTTGCTGCTAACTTCAACATTTATCTACCATCTCGCGTCGCATTTAACAGTGCGACCACAGATAATAAAAAAAAGTGTAATGCAATCTATGGTGCGACGGGAGATGCTCAATATACTTCCCAGTCGTAAAAAATTTCAAATTAAATATGTATTTATGTACTGTTATTGAATATATAAAAAAAACATTAAAGTAATCTTAATCTGGAAATATTAAAAGCGCGTTCGCTAAATTAGCAAATATGTCAAACTGGCAAATGACACGGATCCAAGCCCAATAATATAAATGATGGGGAAGTGCAGTATATGGAATCGGAACAAATAGTAATTCAAATATTGTCAATATCGTTAATATCTACCGTAAATGTATAACAAGATGGCGAAACTTCACAATTCATGACTTTCAGAGAAGGATTCATCCAATATCCTAAGTTATTCACATGAAAATGTGCCCGGCAATATGTCAGAGAGTGACTTTTCTGCAGATGATTCGTGCAAGGATAAATATTATAACACAATAATACTCACGTTTTACCATAATAATGTCTTGATAAGTTGCCATTTCAAAAGATTATTAATATAAGTTTTTAAAAAGAATACTACAACTAAAGTAAACTTTGTGGTTATCTTGAATCGTTCGTGGAAAATTCGCATTGTTTTTAACAATACCTAAACATTATTTATCAAATGTTTATTAAATACATTTTAATATTATCGTATATATTGTTTATGAAACGTAAAATCCGCATCGTTTAATTCCATTTTGTATAAATAAATAATGAGAATAGTATTGTAGTTTTTTTTTTAAATTTAATTTTAAACTTTTCCGCTGGACACCCATTACAACGAATTACTTTTATTTTTTGTTTAATACGTGCCCATTATTATAAAAGTCGAGAAAATGAAAAAAATTAGTTTATCAGTTATTTAGCGTCACATTGATTTAAATTAATAAAATATGATGCAAATTATAACAATTGTGAAAAATTTGAAGCGTTATATTTAGTGTAGCGTTATGACATGATGTTAAACGGTATTCCGATAGTGTTTATTTTGAAAATAGAGAAAGTCATTTCAATATTCAATTTTTAATTTCCTCATATTATATTGCAACAGTTATATGTCGAAATAAATTATAAAACTAGTAGTCTAAATAAATTTTGAAACATTGTGTTGTGTAATATAAAAATATTTTTTAATCCATTCAAACGCAAACCTCCAAATATCTCGAAACAAAAGAAACATGACTTGGACCACTTTCATAATAATGGGCCCACATAAGTCTTTCTATTTAACACTTATCGTTAGATTTTTAGACTATACAAAATTCAGTATATTTTTTAAAGTAGTAAAAGGGGCACGACAATGATGATATTGTTCTATTTTATTAGACTATACACTATATTATGTTAAATTAACTTTATGCCTTAAATTAAGAACAAAAGAGTAAGAGGGGGCACTAGGGCTAGTTGAGTGGCAACATTCAACATTTAACAAAATAAATACTAATTATATGTATTAATTAGAAAGATATAAATATAAAATCAAATTGCTGCGCCACCGGGATTCGAACTTTAATAAATAAATTTAAATTTAATAAAAATAAATTGTTAATTCCGGCGTTTGCTATCGGTTTACTCAAAGGTATTTGAGATTCCGTAAAAACAAAGTAGATGGCTTTCATATGATGGAACGAGAGATGTATTAATTTGAAAAAGTCTAACATATAGGTTCGAAAATTTGTCGTGCATGATGCACCGTCCCCGGTTCGAACCCCGGTGGCGCAACAATAATATTTTTCGTGAAAATTAATTTTATATGTGTATCTTTCTAATTAATACATTTAATTAGTATTTAAAATATCACAGACCTATGTTGTGAATAATTACAACTTCACAATAAGAATGTGTTCTCATTACACATTATTTCAAATTCACGCGAGTACCTAATAAAAAAAAGTATTGATGATCTGTTAAATATAAAAAATATCCGTTATTAAATTAACTTCGACTTCGAAATTAATTCAACGACATTACGCATTCCCGCGCCGCGCGCGCCTCAAACAATCAAAACCGCGAAAAGTGAAAACAAAATTCAGCAAAATATATTTTTTAAACAACGTGACGAAATAAAAATCACACCGCGCGCGCCGCGGCCGGGGAAATATGACCAGCTCGGAAGGGTGCCGTTTTTCTGGAATCTTCATATGCAACATCCTGCGGCGCGAAGTCCTATGTTCGTTTTTCATACAAAATATATTACGGCGCGCCCGCCGCGAGCGCGTCCCTCAATATTTTCTTTGAAAACAAAATATTCAAATATGTTTGCGAAATATTCCGGACCCGTCGCGCATAAAAATCGTGCGCGGTTTTATTAAGAGTAACTAACTAACTTCTTCTGTCCTGGCACGCCGCTTGTGCTTCGATCACTTTCATACACGCTCTCCGTTGCTGTTGACGCTTTTAACGAGGCCGAGTTTCAATATTTGATTTACCTGTTCATGCCGTGTCTTTCGAGGACGCCCTCTGATCCAACCTCTCCTCGGTCACACGTTCCACATTACTAAACCTTCACAGCGACCCTTTCTTTATTGTATCGACTGTGCTACACACGGTTCTACGTTCGTTTCTAATTTGTTCATTCTTCACTTCCATACATTAATGTTGGTATCAGATCTCCAATATGCACCGCCAGTGTTGCTTCGTGTGACAAATTTCTATTGGCGAAAATTGCATTCAGAGCACCCTTCTCTTTATCCCCTGCAGTCACCCACCCTCCTTTCGATATCATTTTCAACTTTGCCATCCCTTATTTCTATTTCTGGTGTCATCAAAACTTGCGTCATGTGTCTTTCTAACTATTCTCTCCTCATTCATCCGTTCCATATGACCAGTTCGGGGGTATCTAAATCAAATAAACCTGCCAGTTTGTAATTTGACAAATACCAAGTCAATTGACAGCCGAATAAGTATGTCACATCGAGCACGAGTGAGGTTGGCAAATTCTACAGCCGTTAGGAGTCAAGTAGAAAGCCAAGCTAATTAGGAGCCCCAAAATATCATAATCGTTTTTTGTTAAACCAATTGCCTATATACAGGAATTGATAAATGTCACGTGTCAGAACACAATTGACTGAATGACTAATTCATGAATTAACCATAGCTTAACTAAATTATGCGTTATTTCGCATGTGATATCGTCGCCGGTGCTGCCCTGAGGTCGCATCTGGGTATCTACTGCACTGTAGTCTGTATAAAGTCCTGTGCATAGACGGAAAAAGTTGTAAAATAATGGAGAGGTCCAGTCGTCTCGCACCACTCTCGCCACTGGACCGAGCTTTACATTATTCCAAGAGTGCGTGTGGGTGGTTCTGTGCAATATCACCGCACCTTAAACAATCCCACGCGCAGGCCTCTGCCATAGCCAACCCAAGAAACCATGGTAGATCGAGGGACCGCTGAAAAAGAAGAAGATGACCAAATCACCTAAGCGATCCTTTAATTCATGTACATTGTGATGTTTTAATTTGCGCACCGAGGTCTAGGTAGCCCACTTTGCCGATTTATGATGATTGGCTGTCTAAATGGACGAATCAAAGACGAGAATCCGACTCTGCAGGGCAGCGGGTCTGTGGGGCAGCTCTCCGGAGGAATATGGCGGCGAGAGATGGCGTAGATTAAAAGTGGGATCACCGCGGTGGATCCAGTAATATATGGGCCTGGTCCACCCGCGGGTTGGGGAGAGACCCCGCTGCAACGAAGAAGGAGGCGGCATGCGAGCGATGGCCGATGAATGGACGTTATGGACATGACTGAGACGGGATGGTGTCCGACCTATCTCCTGAAGCAAGAGCAAGAGATGAATCCTGGCGCGGGCTGTAGCTTTGTCGCGTCGACTGATGTTGTGCAAATAGATAAACTTAAGTGACCTCCCTCACTTGACAGTTGACCTGAAGAAAGAAGATTTCAATAACATTTAACGTACATCCAATATCGGCATTAATTGTATTATGTGAATAAAATGTGTAATGTGAAAAGCAGAGTTGCTTTTGAATCAATCATCCCATTCGAGGTAGCAGGCACCACCAGAGCACGCACACACACACACTTGAAGACCCAGACTGAGCTCGATCGGTGGGCAGCCCCTATGGCTTCCTATCCTCCAGGACCCAAGGGCTCCGTAACAATATATAAAACTAATAAACACATTATTCACGAACAACAATTTGTTAAGCGCGCGCCATAGTTTTAGAAGCGCACGCTCGTTCGGAAGAAAAATGTCAAAGTAACACGCGTCCATACATAATGGAGGTAGGGGCGTAGAAAAACGGGGGGACCCATTATGGGCGTAACACGTTCCGTGCGCTCCCCCCCCCCCTTACCAAACACTCACCTGGACGAAGGGGCGGGAGGGGGAGAGGGATCTGGCGAATTTAGCGAATTTCGGATGCGCGGCGGAATGTCGCGAAAAAATGGTCACCGTAAAAGCGTTTGGAGATTTTTTTTTTGGCCGTGTGAGAAATTCGACTCGGCTCCACTAACATGTTTCCCGAATTATTGTAGCCGGGGGGTTGCGGCGCCTGCCCGGAGTAGTGCCCGGAACTTGCGTCGATATTTCCCGTTCCGGTTGAGGGTATCCATAGGTGGACATTTTCAAGCCCGCATCCAGAAGGGGGCAAACTATAATTATTAATCGGTTGTATCGTTCATCGACATGAATTATTGTGCCGACTGTTTTATATTCGTATGTTAAAATGTTGAATGCAAACAACAATTGAACAATCGTTAACCTAGTTGGCCAAAAAGTAATTGAAATTTTTCTACATAAATGAAATACAGGAATTTCATTAAGCTATATATTGTTCGATTACTTTTTGCCATCTTTCCGGCAATTTCATGATTCGTACCTTTTTCGGAAAAAAAAACAGTTCCAAGAAAATGAATTAAATTCGCCAATCATCTATTGAAAACAAACCATTCTTTTGATATTAACAAGGGTTTAAAATTTTTACATACTATGGATTTACAGTTAGATAAATTTGAAATTTTAAAAATGAGAAAAAATGTTTAAAGCAAAATAGTCACCCCTTAAACTTGTTTTAATAAAAATAATAATAATAATAATGGATAATTTGTACAGCGCCATTTTCGTAAAAACTTTCACCTAAAGGGTGCTTTACACATAAACTGTTTATAGTTCAACAATTATCTTTGTTTTTAAAATTACAAATTGTTATTTTCACTTATGGAAATGATTTTTTGAAAAGGTGCGTTTTTAGTTTCTTCTTAAATAAAGTCTCCGATGTACTGTTCCTTATAACGGAGGGCAAAGAGTTCCACGCTTTTGGGCCAGCCACCGTAAATGCCCGTTCACTAAATTTAGACTTCTGGCAACGGTTGGTCGGTTCTACAACCCTTCCGTGCAGCTGAAGTAGAGGCTGACCTGAGAGTTTGACGTCTGCCATTCAAATTGTCTGGGATACAAAGTTCTTGAAGGTACAGAGGCGCCATGTTGTGTGTCGCCTTGTACATCAACCAGCACAATTTAAATTCAACTCTTTCAAGGAATCGGAGCCAATGTAGCTGATGTAAAAGGGATGTTATATGAGAGAATTTGGAAACTTCATATATTATCCGTGCAGCCGCATTTAGAATAGATTGCAATCTGTCCAGCTGAAACATTGGCAGGCTCATTTTCAGGCAGGTTTTCATAGTAGTTCCTAATAATATTAAATAAAATCACTTTGTATAAAACTACGAACTAACAATGTTAGTTTTAAATACGTCCTGACGAAGCTTAAACCTTTGCGTTTAATAAAATACGTGGTTTTATACAAAGTGATTGTGTTTTAATTAATCTAATATGTCAAACCACAAAGTGATCGCAATCTACGGGAAAAAAAAGTTCCTTATTATTTATCCATCACTTATACTTTTGTTTTTAAGTATGCATGTATTATTAATTTTAGAATACATTGTTTCCTGAAAAAGATACCATAGGTATAGAAACATATATAAAAAGAAACATGTACCCCTAAACTTAAAATATTTTTATATCGCTAATGCTATTATTTAATTATACTTTATTTTATTACTAACTCTTGTAAACAATAACTTTTATTAATATACACTTCACTTTTCTACACAAGCATATGTTTTCAAGAGAAAAGTAGCATGAAAAAAATATATTGTACATTAATATTGTTGTAGCATAAATTCAAATTTTTCGTAAAAAAAATAAAAAAACTAGCTATATGTTTTTTTCCAGCACCGAGAAATTTATAAATTATTAGGAGAACACATTCTTATTGTGAAGATGTAATTATTCAGAACAGGTCTATGATATTTTAAATATGAATTAAATATATTAATTAGAGACTCAAAGGTATTTGAGATTCTGTAAAAATAAGGTAGATGGCTCTTTCAAATTATGGAACGATTAAATGTATTAATATCAAAAAGGTAACATATGGGTTCGAAAATTGTCGCTAAAAATATTGTCGCTGTAGCATAGTTGGATAATACACCTTCCCCGGTTAGGAAAGAGATCCAGGTTCGAATCCCGGTGGTGCAACAACAATATTTTTCGATAAAATTGATTTTATATGTATATCTTTCTAATTAATATATTTAATTTATAAATATTAATTATGCAAGCAAATGAGTGAAATGAATTACGGGAAAATAAATTGACAATCTCAAGGGGAAAAAAAAGTTGATGTATCAATAAATAATGGTTTTAAACAAAGTGTTTTTCTTATTATTTATATAATATGTTGGCACAAAGTAATTTTTAAAATATTGAACAAGTTCCAAAAACGATTTGATATCCTCATTGGTAAAAAAAGGTTATGTTCATTGCCAAAGGCGCTTTGCAAATAACGAAACAAATGGTAGTCTGATGGTGTCAGTTGTGGCAAATATTTTTGACGAGTGACTAAGGGCCGGTTGTGTGATCAGCAGTAACTTTTTACTAACGCCCGTAGTAAAAATCCTTTGCGGGCTGTTGATACATTAAATAACTAGTGTCAAAGCATAGATGGAGATGTCTATAGGCGCGACAAATAATCATAAAATATGCCTTATTTCATGCATTATTTATGGACTTTTTCGCCTAGCCGATCAAAATCTGTCACTTTGGCGGTGAAATTTTCTCGTATTTTATGCAAATGTATATTATACAACGAGATCATCATCGGACGAACTCTCGTCACTAAAATAGCGGGATATTGAATAATTAATTGTATTCTGTAACTTTCAAAGTATCAACGTGTCACATGACTTTTGAAACAGCCGTGAAAAGTCCGCCATATTTAAACTATCAATTCTCGTTTTTACAATTACGATCAGATATCTGCAAGTAAAATGAATTTACTACGGGATGTACTTTCGAAAATTATATATTTTTTACTAACGATCAAACAACCCGTTTTCGAATTTTTTTTTAACTTTAGTAACTTCTTTTAAAATCAGCAATGCTAACTTTGTGGTTAAGATTCATATTTTTATTTATTATCTTTGTTTTATTAACCACTAAAATGAGTTTAAATACATCTACCGGTTTCGAAAAATACAATTTTAGTGGTTAATAAAACAAAGATAATAAATAAAAATATTTAGTAACTTCTTTTACTATAGTAAAAAGTTACTACTGATCACACAACCGATTCTAAACCTTGTATGTGATCTAGCGTTCTCGTGGTGAAATGTAACACCTTTGCGATTTACCAATTCTGGACGCTTTTGTTTGATGGAATCGTTTAATTTATCCAGTTGACGATGGCACACATTCGAATTAATGGTTTCGTGTCTTTGGAAGAAGTTCAAAATACGCCATACTATTGACATCAAAGCAGATTCGCAGCAAAACCTTTCTTGGGTGAATATCTGCTATTGAAGTGCTTTGAACAAGTTCATTACGTTTGCTTCACGATCTTTTTCGTTCGATATTGTTATGGACAATCAATTTTTCATCGCTTGTTTTCATTGCGAAGCGTTTTTTCCCTTTCGAAAAATAATACAGCAAAATACGACGAAAATTTTCATTTTTGAAATCATACATTTTCTTATTCTAAAACAATCTTAAAATGTCAAATACACATAACGCATTTCCAGTTTAAAATAAAGGTTGTTGCATTTCAAGACATGTATGTATTATATAATATAGACAAAAAACACTCATTTTGACCAACAACAAAAAAATTAAAACATTTTTTTACATTTACTTACTAACAATGTGGTTGTGTGTTCTCCTTAATAATATAAGTTGTATCAATGTGTCCAAAATTTAATAAAAATGAATTGATAATTATGGCGTCTGCGGTAGGTTTACTCAAAGGTATTTGAGATTCCGTAAAAACAATGTAGATGGCTTTCAAATAATGAAACGACAGATGTATTAATTTGAAAAAGTGTAACATATAGGTTCGAAAATTTGTCATGAAAAATACTGGCGCTATAACACAATTGGTTGTGTACTTCCCCGGATTGGAAATAGAGATCCGGGTTCGAATCCCGGTAGCGCAAAAACAATATAATTAATACATTATAATTTTATAATTAATACATTTAATTAGTATTTAAAATATAAAATATGTTCGAGAATAATAAATCTTAGTATGTAGACTAATTAAAATTATTCCAAACATCAGAAATCTATCTTTCGTGACTGGTTAACGTTACTAAAAAGAAAAACATATATTCCATGTAGGTACCATTTCGCATTTCTATTTAAACGAAATTTTAATTAAAAATAAAAATTCGCATTGCGTCATAACGAACCGTATCCGGTCACGGAAACTAATCGTTTTCGCCGTACAATAATTAATTTGAGCTAAATATTCGAAATCGTTATTATTAAAAGATCCCTTTGAAAGGAGTCTGTTTAATTGTGATTTATCATATTACAGCACAGATATTAAAATCGGATATTCTGGGAACTGATCAAATATTCGCCCCCTAACGAGACACCACTGCTCGTTCCCGGGGAGAATAATAAAACGGTCAGTGCAGAAAGGGTAAATATTATATAAATTATATAATATTATACATACGTGTGAAATATTAATTTGACAATTGTTAGATCTTTCCTGTTATCTACTCGTCACTGATTGCTGGCATCTGACTATTATATAAAACGACACTTTAGATAGAAAATACTCTTTATTTTATTGTACATGTATTTGCACATTTTGTAATTAAAAGAAATACATGAAAAAAATATACTAATCTGACCTAATCAGATGGACTACTGAACTCAAGTGAGCGTATAAATAAAGAATCATGTATTAAAACGAGAACAAAAGATAACAGTGTAAAGTGAGTCAGTAGGGGGTGGGTAAAAAAGAACATTCTCCTTTTCTTCTTCTGCCATTTTCGTTTCATAGCTGTACCCACGAAATTCCTCCGTTGACTGCGATGCTCTGATAGCCTTTCCTCCCATGTCACTTCAATGAGTTGTTATATCCGGGATGCTAGATGCGGGATGGTGTATGAGAGGCATGCTTGGGTTTCCCTCAAGCATCCACAAAACGTGTCCTGACCATAAGTATCTCATGTTCTTCATTATAGTCCAGTAGGTACTGCTAGCTTAGAGCTCATTTACACAGTTGCAACCTGCTTTCAACACGGTATTGCAAGCCAGTACTTTATCATAATATCAACACTTGCGTCTCATCAGCAACGATGGACGGTGCAATGGGATCCACAACGTCAGCCAGAGGTAGGATACACACGGCAGAATAGCCTATAAAACTCTATATCGAAGATTTTGAACTGCCGCGAAAATATTATAAATTATTTTATTTACTAATTTAATTAAACTATTTTAAATTTAAAAATAAAATTAATTGTTAAAAATAACAGAAATTACTCATTTTTACACGATACGTAAAATTAATCTTCCGAAATGAACTCACTCTAGAATTATTGTTCTATTTTATGTTTACTACCTACATACACACCTATATGCTTTTTTTTAATTTCTTCGTTTTATTTTTCTTATGTATAACATGTTTTTATCAATGTGAATGCAAATTACAATGAAATAAAGCAAATATAATCAGGCTGCTCTGATACAGGCGTCGCCTAATTGAGCAGCGTCATCCGATAAACTGATTAAAAATGTACCTAGATACAAAATTATATATTTTTAATATGCTATGTAACACTGTTTCACTTATAACATTATAAAAAAAACCACATTGTAACAAAGATAAACTAAATAAATAAATGAATTCCCATGTAGGTATATGAAGAATTCCGTTTTAAAACAATTCCTTTGTTAATTTTTTTAAAATCCATTAAATTGTTATTTGGGGAGATTTTGAAAAGACTATACACTTTACAGGTACAGCGTAATACGATAAATATTGGGCAAACACAATATTATAGTTATATATAATACATAGCCACAAATATTTTCTGCCTTGGGGTGTCATATACCCCATCACCATAATCAAAGGGTTGATTACATAAGTCATCGCCGAATTTATATTACGCAAACAACTTTTGTAACGTCTGTATAATGTTTAATCTCATATAGACACGAGAAATATGATTAATTATACAAGAATTATATGTGTCCAAGATGAATGTAACATCTGTTCACAAAAAATAAGACCAAGATGTAACACAACCGACACACGTCGTCATTTTCTACGAATTTATTACAAAGGCCTCGAAAATAGGGTGTCCATTTTTCTAAGAAGCAAAACACAAAAAATACCTCGCCTTGTATTTATATAATTTTTTTTTTTCGTTTGACTTCCCAATAATTTGTGATAATTTTTGAAACAAATACCCTTTTCGCATCGACCCGTTCAATTGCAAAGTTTCTAAATCTGATTCTTTCCGGAACTCGGAGGGCGAAAGGCTTCGGGGAAAAGAGGGGGAGGGAAAGGAAAAATGTAAATAAAAGAATGCTGAAAATATAAAAAGAGAAACAACGACAGATGAACGTGAATTCTACGAACTGTGAAATGAACGATAATCGACTGTTAAAATGAATTTCTACCGTAATTCTTTTTTATGAACGACCCGTCTGAAGAACCAAATCTGTCTAAATATACCATCACGCTGTTTACTGCACGGGTAAGCAGAGAGAATAGAGCGCCACATTACTCTGTCCTGACACACAATTCTTGCCTCATCCATATTCATACATCTCATACAAGCTCGCCGATCATCGAGGCCTGGTCGTGCCAACTCTTTCACGGACGTCTTCAACTTCTGGTGCCATCAACACTGGCGTCATATATCTTTCTTACCATTATCTCCTCACTCATCCGTTCCATATGACCAAACCACCTGAGTGATCCTTACTTAATATTCCTTACTATACTAAGATTAGCTTTACATTCTTTCCTTATTTCTTCATTCTTTATTAAAATACAACAGAGCTATGTTCTGAACATGCAGCCTCACAGCAAAAATGTGTTCTCATTAATTATTTATTATTACTCAATTATAAGGTACCGAGTGGAGATGTTTTAGTTTATGGATATCGCAAGAATTGTTAGTTTTCTGATGATGAGAGGATCTGTACCTCACGAAACTATAGTAGTGACGAAACAACCGTGTGTACAGTACCAAGTTTAGTTGTCAAATAATGATACAAATTTGATCTAAGATATTTAACAAATTCGTGTGCTGTTGCAAAAAGTGGCGCGTTACACCGGGAATATTATACCGAAGTAATAATACCAATCTCGCCTTGGAATCTGCTATTCAAAGCTAGAATAAAATTATCGGCGCTCGGATCGTTCTTTACATCCAGTATTGCGGCGAAACCAGACTCGCTGTAGCGGGGGCCCCGGACAAAGGAACAAAAAAAAGTGTTTAAAGGAACGAAACGGAAATAAAACAAAATCAGATTTTGTTGTCTGTCGGGGGGAGATTCCTATACGGCCGGAGTTAAGTGCTTTAAAACCAGACGGCGAAAGTGGCGGGCATTTTAAAAATGGAACGGATAGAGGAGGGTAGCTGCCGTCCTAGGTAGAGCTGTTTCGTCTCGCCGCGGCCCGCCGTCACTCCGATAACCATTTTTTTTTAGCCTTTCTGATACAATAATATAAGTACATAACTTTTTCTTATTTATACCTATTACATATTCTCTCTACATACTTGTTTATTTATCTTCGATATGGCAATTTTTATGTTATCATATGTATATAACATAATAAGGCAGCACAGATAATATATGGAGTTTCCAAATTCTCTCATATAATATCCCATTTACATCAGCTACATTGGCTCCGATTCCCTGAAAGAGTTGTATTTAAATTAAGCTGGCAGATACACAAAGCGACACATAACATGGCGCCTCTGTATCTTCAAGAGCTTTGTATCCCAGACAATTTGAATGGTAGACGACGTAAAACTATTAGGTTAGGTTAGGTTAGGTTAGGTTAGGTTATACTTCAACCGCAGGAAGGGTTGTAGAACCGACCATCAGTTGCCAGAAATCTAAATTTGCAGTGGCAGGCCCAAAAGCGTGGAACAAACAATGCATCAGAGCAGAGACTTTATTTAAGAAGAAACTATAAACGCACCTTTTCAAAAAATCATTTCCATAAGTTAAAATAACAACTTTTAATTTTAAGAACAAAGATAATGTAGGACTATAAACAGTTGATGTGTAAAGCGCCCTCTAGGTGAAAGTTTTTACGAAAATGGCGCTATACAAATTATCCAATATTATTATATATACAAGAAAACTTTATTAATAAACACTTGGGTACGAACGCTGAATGGTATTGGTTTGGTGTTCGCGTCACGACCCATTTCTTGCTATGCAGCTCCGAGTACTGGTACCGTCGCGGTGTTAATAAATGCGAACCTGGCGACGAATGATAAGGACCGATATGGGAGCTTTTGCTCATAAGACGGTCCAGGGTGTGTTGCATTCTAACTAATCCTTAACAAGATCGATGTCTGTGCCAAAGGAGACAGGCTCATCCGTTACATTTAACAGTGAAATCTAAACAATTAATCTCAATTGAAATATAAGTTACAAAATTAGATAATCAGAAATATTTAATGATTTAAATACCAAAATTAAAAACGTAATTTTTAATAATAATAAATAACAAATATATTCACATTTGCCTATGATATAAAAACGCTACAGAGAATAATTTTTGTATGTAAATTTATTAATTATACAAAATAGTAACATTATTCTGATTTCTGATTAAATGTGATAATAATTTTTTTTAAAGATCTTATTTTTAATGGCATTGCAACTCGATCATGATACTCGGTCTTCTGCTGCTCATTTCCAATTTTTTTTAAATAGAAGCCAGTTCTTAATACCCGTCTCCATATTGTTTCCCCAGAGGAGTTTTGGTCTTTTCGATCTATCTTTTCACCCTTAGATTTCTATTCAGTATCATTTAGATCCCTAACTAACAAATTGGTAATATTTACTTGTTTTAGTATTCAGCAAATGTACTTGATTATTTTTTTATGTATTGTGTTAAAAAGATCATAATAGAAAACAATTCATATAAAAAAAATACTAACGATATTATTGTCACTGTTAAAAAGCGTAAATGGTAAAGAGCGGGTTGTATTTCAAGATGGTATACACGAGACAAAATACCAGGTCCAAAGTCTCAACGACGAGAAGAAATGATCGAAGCAGTGGGAGTGACATGACAAAGATTGGCGGAGAACCGAAGTATCATGGTGAAGGGTGTTTTGAAATAATACCAAAGACAGTGTCTAAGATGATACACAGATGTGGAATATATAATGGATTAGTATGAATCAAATTCAAACGTGAACAATAATACAATCACGTAGTTTTGGGCATCATGAAGATGCAGGCCATGGTAAAATGAAACATCTCTACCTGTCCACGGCAGAGATGCGTTCAAGACGCGCCGGTGAAGAGGGTAAGCGAGAAGAAAAATAACCAGAGTAGTGACCATTCTACTTTCTATACAAAAAACAATTTCAGATTAAAATAAAATACAATCACTTTGTATGAAACCGCGAAATTTATTATACGTCAACCGGTTTCGATTATCTGAAGCTTCATTAGGACGTATTTAAAATCAGTTTTAAATAACGTATAATAAATTTCGTGGTTTCATACAAAGTGATTGAATTTTATTTTAATCTAATATGTCAAATCACAAAATGATAGCTTTCTACGAAAAAAATAAATTAATTATAATTTTATCTAATTAAAATTTAGTCTAAGCCCTCACACATATTTACGAACTTGTGTATAAAAATATGAACACAAGATCAACATACAAAAAAATTACGTATTTACCTTAAGGCTTTTGACTTTAAAACAACAATGCTTTTCAAAACCGCGATATGCGTTCTCCCTTCGAAAATAGAGGGAATGTGTACTGAAATTAATTTGTTTAATTAAAATATTTTTACGAACTATTTTCGTACATGGTATCTGTTTTCAAATTCATATTTTAAAAAAAAACTTATATGACGCCACTGACGCAAATTCTATATACCATTGTTTAACGCCATTCTTCGAACGACGCCTGTCAAAATTTCAGACAGATTTATTGAGTATGCTAGCGTTTTGATGACGATGATGAACTCAAAGACGGAGTAGAGACATGGTTTTCGTCCCAGGCGGCGTCGTTCTGTGACGAATGTATACAATTGGTGCCCCGTTATGACAAGTGTCTTAATAATGGTAGCGACTATGTTGAGAAGTAGTTTAAGGTGTGTAGCGTCCGAAGAAAGTAAAGTGTTGTAAAAATGATGTTGTTTCTTCAAAAAAATATTCCGATACTTACTTAAAAAACGCGCCTCGTATATTCTATTTTAATTTCGATCAGAAGAAAGCGTACCTAAAACTTAATCAAATAAATTGTATATTTTTTATACGAATTTGTATCTACTACTAAATTAAATTTGTCATCCCCTAACTGAATTTCCCGCAGTACTAAACCAGTGAAATATGAAATGGTGAGGATTATTATTTGTATAATTTGTCTCGCTCCATCACCCTTCTTTGTTCGCTTTCATGTTATTCAATTTGGAGAGAGATTCCGTTTTGGCTACGTATTGATTTGTGTAAATTGAGAAGACCCGATACGAAGACGGTTTCGCGTCTACGGTAGGCGCCCCCGCGCGCCCGTCGGCAGAGTTTTTAAACCGAAAAGTATACGTCACAACAATAATAATTATTATTATTATTGGATACTTTATAGATCCCTACTAGTGATGCGTTCAAAATCACGAACCGTGAGTCAATCACAGATATCTTGAGTCACGCCCACTATCAGTGATTGAATATCTGGGAATATCGTGATTCGTGATCCAAATTGTTTTTTGTTAAAAATTCTATGATTATTTGACGCCGCTGTTTAAATCTATTATCACTTGAATCAGCGCCATCTACCGGATTTACCGTAATTTGACTAGCGCCATCTATTGAAATCTGTTTTTGTTAGTATTTTTATTTTACATTTTTTAGGTATGTCTATGTATGTGCAGCAATTTTTTACTAATTATTTATGCTAGAATATATTGTTTACGCAAATGAAGTTTTAATAATATAAATAGACACGCTCAAAATTATGTTTTTTTAAATTTATTTAATGTATTGTGATATCAGAAACTGTGATCACAGTCACAGTTTTCAATCACTGATATTATCGAATATCAATCACATCAGTGCGCCAAGAGTAGCATTTTTTCTCATCACTAACTATTAGCATACACAAAAATTACACACATATCAGGGGCGTGCACTATACATATTTGTAAAAGGTTATTAACTAGAATTTTTGAGAGAAAAAAACACGTCGGTCAATATCTAAGAACTCTCGCCTTCTTGACTATATGCCTTCACTTTTCTCAGCATACCGCAGATTTGAGAGCAGTCACCAGATAAAAGCATGTTGTATTTTCTACTTGTTCAGTAAAACGGATTTCGCGAAACGGTAACACGTTTCCCCAAATAGGAAAAGTTCCGGGTTCGTTTCCCGGTAGCAACAAAATATACTTTCGACAGGTTTTTTCTGTGTATCTTTCTAATTGAATAATTTAATTTAAAATATCACAGAATTGTGATAACGAATCAAGAAATGTTAAAGAATAAATAGTGAAATGTTCTCAAATTGCAATTTTATAACAAAAATGTGTTTATATTGTAAAAATAATTGAACATGCTGGATCCCCTAACTAGGGTAGGTAGGACGACAGAAACTACGTTAATTATAAAGAAGATTTAGATACAAACATTAGCTCTACAAATCTAAAGATCTGATGACATGACTAGACCACCTAAGCGACTGTTTCTTAATACTGCTCACAATGCTAAGATTAGTTTTACATTTATTCATATTTTTTTGTTCTTTATTCTATCATAAATGGGTTTGCCACGTGTACACCTTTAAAAATGAGCTATATTCATATTTATTAATTTGCTACATGTTCGCTCGAGTGATCTCATTTCCTTCAACTTGTGACAGCTTCAGGCTTCACTTCCATACATCAGTATTGGTACCAGGTTTATAATCGTGCACTGCTTGCCTTGCCACGGCTGATTGATGAATTGAGCTGCTCGGATGTAAACCATGGTAAGTTACATACAATGTTTTCTGATGTCCTCTTCTGGATATTATCGATAGAATCGGCGTTAAATTTGTAGAGTTTCATCATAATGGATGGATATAAATGAATAAATGTTATTACTCTATTTGAATTTATAAGCACCTTCACTTTAATTATTTTTAATACTTTAATACCTGTCGATGAGTGTTACTGTTTCTCTCGAAACTCGAGCAGTGCTAATAAACACAAGTAGAGTAAGAACATTGTTTCATTTATATCCATCCATTCCTCTTCTGGTAATTATTTATATTGTGGTAGCACTTAGAGCTAGTATTTTAACACACTATTTTGAATGCATAATCAGCAATTACTAACATGTTTTTTTTTTAAATACTAATTTAATGTATTAATTATAAATATATATAAATATTGTTTTTCCCGGTGGCGCAAAAGCAATATTTTTCGAAAAAATTGATTTTATATGTATATATTTATAATTAATACATTAAATTAGTATTTAACACTCACAGACCGTCTGTTCTGAATAATTACAACTTCACAATAAGAATGTGTTCTCCTTAATATTATTTTTGTCGGTCACCATGGTCCGCATCCGAGCAGTTCAACTATAAGCAATAAGTTTAATTAGTAATAATATGGGACGAGTGTCGCAGTTCAGTGACAAATGTTAAATAAATACAATACTTATTCATAGTTGACCAAATTTTTTAATGTGTCTTTTATTTCGCATAATTAAGGATTTTAATAAACTTTTCGAAACTTTGCACACGGCTCAACCGCGAGCGAGAAAGCTAAACCTTTAAGTTCCAGGAGCTGGTTCAACGTCTTTTTAAGCCCTGGTGTTAGGGATAGCTGGCGAACGAGACACGCCATAAACTATTTCATAATAAAGTTTAAGACAAGACTGTCCAGACGTGTTCTCGAACAAGGTATCTTGCAAGATTAAATAGATTTCTATTTTACATTACAAAAAATATTATATTTTTTTTTCATTTAAGAAATAATTCTTGATCATTCCTGGCAACGGAGTACAACAAGATAGTTTGTAAAATTGACTTAATCAAGACGAACGGATTTTCCATAGAATTTCCTTAAAATATCGAATAAATAAAGATTTAAATCAGGTTTGATTTATACAAGCATTTTATTGCTGCGTAATAAAGCCTACCACAATTTAAACTGTCAAAACATCCAAAAACAAGAAATATATATTACAAAACAGACTTACGAAAAATGATTTATTTTACAATGTGCCAGTCGTTGGTAACTAATGGAATTTTAGGATGGGGAGGGGCAGCCAAAAATGTTGCAGAATAGCCGTTGACAATAGCCAGATCTTAGAATAATTGCAAAAAATTGTTGATTGTTCATATTAAACATATTTCAGATATTAGATCATTATTTAAAAATAAAAAGAAATCGTTAATTTTTACAAAACTTGTATACATGAAATACGTATCGCATCAATACTCGTACTAATTTGTAATTTAAAAAAATGCTAAACTTAGCTATCATAGCAGACGTTTTGAAAAACAATCTAAAAAGTATGATTAAGGAGAACACACTATTATTGTGAAGTTGCAGTATTTCAGAACACAGTTCTGTTATAATACAAATTGAATGTATCAATTATAAAGATATACAAATAAAATCAATTTATCGAAAAAATATTTTGATGCCACCGGGATTTGAACTGGGAACTTTTCCTATCCGGAGAAATGCGCTGATCATATTATACTATGTCCACATAGTGAGTAAACGACAAATTTTCGAACCTAAATGCTGCACTTTCAAATTGATACATCTGTTATTCCATTAAATTGATTTTATCTGTATATCTTTCAAATTACTACATTTAATTAGTATAACCTTGCTACTTGATTCACCAACAATGTATGAATTCTTATTAATTCTACGTATAATATAATAGAATCGTGATATCAATGGAGATAAGCAATAACAAAA
This sequence comes from Eubasilissa splendida, assembly GCA_031772225.1. Classification (NCBI taxonomy): domain Eukaryota; kingdom Metazoa; phylum Arthropoda; class Insecta; order Trichoptera; family Phryganeidae; genus Eubasilissa; species Eubasilissa splendida. The sequence goes on from CM062864.1 coordinate 5,761,862, forward strand.
TTTAATACAATGCATGTATTTACGCGCGTTTTGATTCCTTCAATTGGCACCCCCCCGGGTTTTGTTGTTGTTGGTACTCTTGTTTACGCAGCGGCAAAGTCACCGCTTTGACTGGCGACGGCCACTCGCTGTCAGAACCCCGTCGGACCCGGATCATTATAAGGAGGCGCTCAAGGTAGACTATCCCGAGCATTCGAGGAGTCTCTAGAGACTAATTCAGCTAAAGCAATAATTCATCAGCAGAGAACCCATCATCGGCCATAAAACTCAGGTTAATGGTGATCTGTCAACCTGAGTAAATAATCATATTATTTATAGAAAACCCGGAAACAATTAGCTATCGAAGGAAATCACAAGCACAACATGTAAAAAAAAAAATTAGATGATAAGTTATAAAATTCTCCTAAATTGAAAATTTATATAAAATATAATAACACCTACAAGAGTACATAGTTAACCGAAGTGAAGGGTTACAAACCAATAATATTAAACATTGTTCAAATTAAAAATATATATTCAAACGTATTAATTCATCGACAATTGAAATTTGGCCATATATTAATTGTCGAAATTCGTTAAAACAATATTCAATATTTCAATTTCTTACAACGGGGTCTCTTAAAATACGACTATAAAATTAAAAAAAATTATATTTTGAGTTTTCTAAAATTCTTAACAACCTAATTGGCATATTATATCAGAGAAAATAGTTTATTTAGTAGGGAGGGAGTTAAATTAAAGCTTGAGTACTTAGTATGCTAATGACAGAAAAATAGCATTTTACCCGTGGTATTAACTTTTCCCGTTCTCCCTGATGACGTCGGTGATGAACTAGTGAGATAAGATATATTATAGATGAGCCATGGATCTACCTGCGCAGAACAAACCTAGTCGACAATATTTTATGGGTGGATTACCTGACTAAATTACGAATGGAAAATGTTCGAGGTATATGTGCAAATTCTACACTGTAATGGAAAATATTATTAAACAAATATAAGATATCTCATAGAGACAAAGTTATTTTTTTTTATTATATTTAATGGAAAATATATAGAAATATAGGGTCATCACTATGAGAATCAGATTTTTTAAAATTATTTTAAATCAATAATCTTTATCTGTAAAATGTTTTTTAACATATTAAAATAGAATACGCCTGAAAAAACAACATTTTTCAATATTTTATACATTTTCTTATATATTTAGTAATTGTGTGTTTTTGGACATATTCAAATATTGGTAATATAATATACAATTGATAGACGTATATTGCTGATTGATGCACACTTGTGCATCTGTACTTACAGATTAAATAAGATAATAATTGTTATTAAGATTATTTTATATGTATTTACCTACTCAATTTCTGTTTCATATTGTATTTTTTATGGATGAGGCAAAAATAGTGTGTCAGGACAGAAAAGAATTGCGCTCTATCCTTTCTGCCTACTACCGGCGTGATGGTAGGTTTGGTTAGTTTTTTTTTGTATTTTTAAGGAGAACACATTATTTTGTGAATTTGCATTTTCAGAACATATGTGGTATTTTAATACAAATTCCCGGTAGCAACTAAATATTTTTTCGATAATAGATTTTTTCTGAATATCTTTGTCGTTAATTCATTTAATTTGTATTCATTATGAATCGGACAAACCTGTCTCCTTTAGCACAGACTTCTGTCTAGTTAAGGAGAAAATAAACATCTCATAAATTATGTATATGAATAGAATAGGTATGTTTGAGTGTTCGCTATATTTGTATATTAATAATATTAATTATAATGTACAATACGTTAATAAATAAATAAATAGGTATGTTGTATTGAAAAATTACTTATTACAAAACGCGCGACAAACATGTTGTTCTTTAAATGTCTTTTTTTTATAAAGTAAATACACGAAAACATGGATTTTTGCCGAGCGTTCATCCAGATTCTACAGCCCGCATCGAACGCAAAATTTTAGCACTGGATAATTAGTACAACAATTTTGGAATGTTGAGAAAGTAATTGTGGTATTATATTATTTATATGATAAACAAAAATGGAAGAATTGTCACGAGAAAAGTAGGTAGGTCGATCACACTCGTTCTTTGTAATATTTTGAAAAGAAATACTGAAAATAAGAAGTTTATAATAATGTGGTTAATATACTCGTATCTAGGCACTAAGAATTCTGAACCAGTACTTAATATTCAGACAATATTTTTTCATAACTATATTAGGAAAATTGAAATATTATTAAGGATAACATATTCTTATTGTGATGTTGTATTTATTCAGAACATATATCAGATATTTTTTTAAATACAAATTAAATGTATTGATTAGAAAGATGTACGTATAAAATCAATTTTATCGAATAATATTGTTGTTGCTACCGGGATTCGAACCTGGATCTCTTCGTATTCAGGGAAAATGCATTAGCCGATTATGTTACACCAACACAGTCATTGACGACATATTTTCGAACTTATATATTATACTTTTCAAATTGATACATCTATACATGGTATTTGAGATTCCGTAAAAACAAAGTAGATGGCTTTCAAATAATGGAAAAAAAGATGTATTCATTTGAAAAGTGTAACATTGAAAATTTGTCGTCAAAAGTATTGTCGCTGTAGCATAGTTGGATAATGCACCTTCCCCGGTTTGGAAAGAGATCCAGGTTCGAATCCGACAACGCAACAACATTTTTAGATAATATATATGTAAAACTTTCTAATACATTTAATTTGTATTTAAAAAATATATCTTTAGAAAAGTGCTGTTAGAATTTACACATTTTAATGAACACTAGCATTAAATGTGAAGAAAAAAACAAAAAAACAGTACAGCAAAATTCTTACTATTTTCGACCATACTTTTATGACTTTTTAAATTTAAATTGAAATAATGACGTACATACGTTAGTGTATCACCACAACAATAATAATTGATGAATAATACGTATACAGCTTCATCAATCCATTCCGACTATCAGAACGGTCTTTAATGAGCAGGTGACGAGTGTCCTTGTTCAGCGTCTCCACCGAGCCATTCATATTCATCAGGTCGTGCCAAAATGATGGATCGAAATAGTTAATGACCAGCGATGTATAGTCAACTTGCCACAGGGATGTGTTATGGAGCGAGTGCACGGACTAGACTTGTCTCGAAGACTCGAAAGTTGCGTACAATGGACAGTAGGTACAGAGTTGAGCGCGGAGTGAGATATGACTCATTGCCTATTGTATTTTGTGCACGGAGCAGAATGACTCAATTGATACATACCTACTTTTACCGACAAATCTCTGAGACGAGAGATTAAAGCCTCATCCCTGTATAAACATCATTACAAAAAGTTTAGAGCATATTTTGTATATTTTAAAATGTATATTTAACGACCACTGAAGTTATTAAAAAACTATACTTCAATATTTACTGATTTTATTCTTATATTCAAATTTTATTTGTTAACACAACTTCTCTAACAAGAGATGCTGTTGTAATCGTCTTCGTTTTATTTTATCTCCCCAAAGAACTACATAAGATGAAAAGGGAAAAACCTGACAATTTAAATCTGGTAACCGAACATTATAACAGTGTAAAAAGTAATACAAATTAAATGTAGCAATCAGAAAGACATACAGGAAAATTCAATTTATCGAAAAAATATTTATGTTGCTACCGGCATTCGAACGTGGATCCTTTACTATCCGGAGAAATGTGTTAACCGATTACACTACACCGACATAATGAGTTGACGACAAATTTTCGAACTTATATGCTGTAGTTCTTTCAATTTCTTGCATTAGGTTAACGTATTTCTCCGGATAGTAAAGGATCCGGGTTCGAATGTACCAACAAAAATATTTTTTCGATAATTTTAATTTTCCTTTATATCTTTTTAATTACTACATTTAATTTGTATTAAAATACCGCAGAACTATGTTCTGAAAAACTGCAACTTCACAATAATAATGTGTTCTTAATAAAATATATATTTTTAAATGACATACAAATTTAACAAAATTATGTTAACATTTTGTATCAACACAATAAATTTTGGTAATTATTTCTTGACGTATTAAACTATTATAATAAATAACACAAAAGTTATTAAGGAGACTTGACGAAAAACAAATACAGCAAAATCATTCCTTATTAAATACTTTTACTTTTTCACTTAGTCGAGTTGTAACGTCGACACCACACCAGCTATCGTTAGCGTACAAAAAATAAGAATCCACTAGACAAAGCGCGAATTTGACTAAAACATAAAAAATTCCAGTATATTAAAATATCAATCTCACGGACGTTTATGTCACCACTCTTGGGTTAAAAAAATATCGATCAAGAATTTAAAAATAACGCCCGATAACCTTAAATCGTAAACTTGACATTTTAAAATTGTATAATGTTTCGTAAACGGATAATAAACTTGTATCAATGTGTCCAAAATTTAATAAAAATGAATTGATAATTCTGGCGTCTGCTATCAGATTACTCAAAGATATTTGAGATTCTGTAAAAATAAGGTAGATGGCTCTTTCAAATAATGGAACGGTTAAATGTATTAATATCAAAAAGGTAGGTTTGAAAATTTGTCGCTAAAAATATTGTCGTAGCATAGTTGGATAATGCACCTTCACCGGTTTGGAAAGAGATCCAGGCTCAAATCACGATGGCGCAACAACAATATTTTCGATAAAATTGATTTTATATGTATATCTTTCTAATTAATATATTTAATTCATATTTAGGATAATAAAAAAGCCATTTATAAAAGAAACATTTCTATAAATAAGAAATGGAACGAAAAGCCCACACAGACCGTGTCACCGAGAAAGAACGGAACATAAAGGAACTCGAGTACAAGAGGCGGAACAATTACGGGGCAGAGAAGAAAGCGAAAATGGCTCCTTTATCAGAAATCTCGGGCAATTAGTGGGGACGACAATTAAAGGCCCTCGGAAGCTGTGAATCGTTGGACGTATCTCGTGAGACCATCCGTGTAAAAATGCACATACGTATGTATGTCTTGTCAATACCTAGCAATTGTGAATCGTTTTTTATTTTAATGCGGAAAATAATTAAAATTAAAATAAAAAACAATATAAGGAATGTAGCCGATTCGTTTTTTGGCATCAATTGGTGATTTTAATATACGCATGAAAATTAAGATATTTCGACAAAATTCGTATGTGGTGCTCGACAGGTTCAGTTGCTTCGTATGATTTGATGTTTTGATGGAGATGAGTGCTGCCTGCGGCCACATTTTCACAGTGACGCTTAGTAGGTGTCCGTATATTACAAAGAGCCTGTTTTTTCAATTTTAGCCAATAAACGCTGAAATATTCGCTAAGCAGGTGCCAAATGGCGACCGAAAATTGCATTCTTCTTCTTCTTCTTCTTTTTCTTCAGTATCCACAATTGTTCCTTTCTTAATATAATTTCACAATAAAATAACGTTGCTGAACCGTGTAGCTCTATTTTGTAATAAAAAAAAAACAACATACAAACCCTTTAATTAAAAATAATAAATCAATAAATTTTAATTTTATTAAGGTATTTTGACAGTGTAAACATAATAGAACATAATAAATATTTAACATATGATACTAATTATGAAAATCCACATAAATTTTTAGGTACATAATATATCAGAAGATAAATAAAAAGAAAAAAGGTTGGAAAAAGGGTGGGAAGGTTGCAACTATTATTGTGGTAAAGGGAGATAAAGATGTGTTTGTAGTCGCAATAACGTTTAGCTCATCACTAGTTTGTAGGTAGAATGTTTAGTCAAAATTGAGATTGTGGTGGTTCATAAAAATAACTCTTTAAGCGTAGTAAGGCTAATTTAAAAAAAATCAATTTCTCATTATGGTATTTGCATGACCGATGAATGAGTGAATTTTGCATGTAAGATGTTCTACTTCTAGGAATGTGGAAAAGTGCGGACTGCCGGGTCGATCTAGGATAGTATATGGAAGGATATTAATTATAATTGGCTGAGACACTCAATATGGCGTGTTATATGTCTGAGATACGTGTATCATACCATCCCTCTACAGAATATGTTTTTTCCTACATATTTCTACCTCGTTTGTGTCAATAAAGATACTAAATATACGTTTTCTGAATTTGTTAACCTGTTAGCTGCCCAGTAAAATCGTAGGTGAAATAGGCATCATGCCACCATATTGGCGCCAAAATTCTTAAAATTCAAAATTCACAGGACAGCTTTTTAAAATTTTATTTTTACGAAAAAACCATGAAAACGTTGGTGTAACAAAAAAAAATACGTGCTACTATTTCACCAAAAGCGTCCATCGACCGCGACTTCGTACGGTTTTGAGATGAAAAAAAGTTGAAAAAAAGGAAAAAATAAAAGTTGACAGTGTTGTCAGGCCATAAACACTTAGAACATTAGTATTTATTTTATATTTGTTTTCTGGAAGGACGACATCAAATTTTAATAATATTATTGTGTTTAATGTGATACGTAAAACAAACATATATTACCATGCATACAATGATGTCGTCGGCCGCGGCGATGGCCGATGCCGCCTGGCGGCGCACTCACTGTGTTTATAGTTAAACGCTCGTATATTAATTTTAATTAATAACTAAAAAATAATATATTATTCACTTGAATTACTTGGCAACTAAAACGAAAAATATCGCGAATGTACGTCAAAATCTAGCTGACAATTTACACAAATTGGAACGTTCCAGATACTTTCCAACTTATTGCGTCCTTCTCATCATCGGACTCTGCGGTAGTAACGAGCATATCGGGAATGTCTAAAAAGTCGGCAGTCTCCACTAACGAAATAAGTCACCCTCCCCCATTTTGTAAAGTAAAAAAAATCAAAAAAGTTTTTGAAAATTCAATAACTGTAAAAATATCAGCACTTTGACGTCGACATGTGTGTTAAATTTTCAAATTTAATAAAATTGCGATCTGGCAACGAAAAAGTAAGCGCTAACTGTAATTTTGTATGGAGGAAAAATGACGATTTTTACACTCGATTTCAGACGTAATTCGTTGTGTTCTTGATTTGAAACAGATTTATATGGGGCGCCGTACGATATCACTACTGGAAATAATAATTTGGTTAAAGACCCGATCCCCCGCGCCGGTGATATCATGCGTTATTTGATGGTCATTTGCCGTGAGAAATAGACGCCGCGGAATGTCACGTGGTTGTCCGCTGTACACACGATAGCTAACTTAAATTCTGACAGTTCTCATTACTTCTCTTTCTCTGTCGGAAACATGGGCGACATGGGCGGCCAAGAAGTTAATAGAAATTATTTCAAATAAAATATTATTTAAGTTAGGTTAGATTGTGTGTTTTATTTAATATAATACAATTATAAATACATTTTATGCTGTGTTTTAGGCTCTCGTGGCTAATGTTTATAATTTGTATAATAATTGTGCACTAGCAGTTTCAATTTTGGTACATTGCACACCTTAGTTACACCTTTCCATTTATCCCTCATTTTAGTTCTATAGTTTTTAAATAAATTATATTAAAATAATAATTATTATTTATTTGTTTAGATTCACACTACAGAGCGTGTTATATCAAATTATTATAATTGTAGACGACCTGCGCGCGCCTTATAGTACCTGGCTGTCAATACAGACACATGACAGCCATACCAGTCCGCCTGGTACCCACAGAGATGTAGTTAACAATACATTGCGACGGACGAGTCCTAGAAGCTAGTGAAGGCCAGCCACTTCTCCGCAGCCCGTCCTTTCGAAAGCACCTCAAGCGCGCATCTTCCAGTTACGAACTATTTATGCAAATTAACTTTCTAATCGTACATACTTTCAATTGAGAATCGACCCGCAATAAAGGCCAACTTTTTAAAGTCCTGTTTTAATTAAATAAGTTGCTCTGGTCACAGCATATATACTCACTCGCACACCCCACATTCATATACACTACGACATACATCCACACGCGTGAGAACTGAAGAGAGTTAGGGCGGTCAGTCTTACCATATAAAAAACCCTGATCCGAATTACAGAACGTTCAAACGTCAGCTACTCCATTATATACATTTATAGCAGAGAGATATTATAAATAAATAAAGTAAATATAAAATAATATATAAATATAAATGATGGTTTATTCCTATAGTACAAGATTACAAAAACTTTTGAAATTTGAAACCTTCTGAATTTTTTTCTGGATTCACGAAATAAGGGCAATTTTCTACGCTCAGGAGGTGGTGGGAGAGGTTGTCTGCCATATTGACGTAGAGGTCGTGCGTAAGAGGAATTTCGCGATGCGATGGTGAAAAAAATACATAAAAAGATGAGCAACAACGACTACCAGGCATTAAAAGACGAAGAAGTTGATCTCGAACTTTATTCTACTTTCTTCCTCTACTATCGCATATACCTCGTATGTGTTTTGGTCGTTTTATTTATATATGATGCATTCTTATTTGTTCATAAAATATTTGTTCGTCAAAATAAGTCTATACTGGCTGAATGCGTGATCACTAATATACAGGGTGTAACAGACCTTGTCCACAATATTTTATGGGTGGATACCTGACTATATTATGAGTCGAAAATGTTCAAGCAATATGTGCAAATTCTGCACTGTTACGGAAAATATTATTGTTCGAAATTTTTACAAAATCATGTTAACTTAAAAAATTCAAAATAAATATATTATTTGCAAAATTTATTTATTTTTAATCTATATCTTTGCATCTGGCTCTAAATGATGTAACAATAAATAGTCTAGCCGCTTTAAATTCGATAACCTTTATTTTTTTGTATTCAATATATAAAATATTTAAATTAATCATGGTTGAGATTAGGCACATATCCCTTGAACATTTTCGACTCGTAATTTAATCAGGTATCTCACCCATAAAATGTTGTGAACTAGGTCTGTTACATTCTGTATAATATGTTAATTTTTTAGGAATATCCTATAAATTGTTTAGGCGACATAAAAATACAAGTTTTTTTAGATTGTAAATTTTGTCACTTACGCTTATTGGTATTTCTACCGTTCATATAGATTAGATATAATTATATTGTTACAAAAGGTCAACTCGGCGTACCTCGAACCATCTGAATGTTTCGGTTGAGAATTAATTCGCCTGGACACGAATCGAGATCTTTCTGGTAATAGATAAAACCATAGACACGGAAATTTCTAGAACAAGAGCCAAACTAGACGGTCCCATTGTTACCGTCCTACCGAATCCTACAATAATTCAAGTTAGATCTTATAACTTTATCTCTGAACTACCAAAAGTGGAATTAACAACATTTGGAATAATACAAGTTAAGAAAGGACAATGATACTGTACTATACATAAACACAATTTAACTTAACAATTTTGGAAGACGCCACCCAACTGTGCTAAGCTGGTTCGTGAGTGGCGTGAAGCTCAATCTTTTTTTTATCAAATACAATTTTATTTTATTTTAAATTGTGTCATTTTGTTCAAAGGTTTTCACAGCCGTACAGGATCTTATGTGTATAGTTTTCTGGGCTAATTTGACGTGTGTATTTGACCTTTCTGGCCCACGTTTCGGATCCCTATGCGGGGTCCATCATCAGGGCTGATGTGATGTATGACTGTTAGTGTTGTGGTTAAGTAAACGCTTGCAGTACCGTGTCGAAAGCAGGGTCTTGTCATACTGGATTGCACTACCGTGTCGAAAACAGGTGTTGTGTGAAGTGGGTAGTGTTGTGTTATGTTAAGTTCCATCTACTGTCGAATCACTATCTGTGGGGGCTTTTAAATGTGTATATATACGACCTTTTTGTTCTGAAGGTACATTTTTTTTCAAAATAGTAAACGAAGAATTCTATTGTCAAAAATTTGAAAATTGGAACATCGCGGTGCTGCTGAAATGTGGGTGATTTCTGAATATTTTATGCAGGTAGACAATATTCTATCTCATGACGATCTGTTTCGAAGATTAAAACGTCAAATTTCGTTGTTACAAAGTGTTTGTGGTGTTTCATTAATATGAAAGACAATCCAGATAGAAAAAACAACAAAAATACACAGCTCGACAAAAGTAACGACATTTTAAACAGTGCTGGGAACGTGTCGATGGAAACAAAGCAAAATTTTGAAATATGATTTTGGTTATCATAAAGTGTTAAAAGAGTTAAATAATGTGGAAGAAGATCCAGTACAGAACAAGTGGCACTTGAACGACGTCCTAGGACAAGTTTTAAACACCGACATATAGTATAAGTGAGCCGCAAATAATGAATATGGAAATTTAAAAAAAGTAATATTCCTCGACGGCAAGTTACAAATGCCTCTGATTTCAGAACATTACGATTGTTTGATCGCATTATGTATGTCATAACGACAATAATCAAAACAATATATATATTAATTTTCTTTGATGTCAATTAATTTTAATATTAAGGTTGCTGTGAAAATATTGACAGTTTTAAATATTATATCATTTTGAACGTTTTTTCTAAGGAATGTCTCATTTGATAGTTAGAAATTTGCTATTAATCATTATATTCTGGTAGTGTACATTGTCTTTATTGCCAGTAAGAAAAAACTACAAAGTAGCGATTCTTTTCATCATCAGAAGGTAATTTCTTGCTGCCGTGCCGTGCAAGTATTGTTATAATTCAACCGTAGAAAGTATTCAATGTTTTTCATATATAAACTATGAATATCTGTCAAAAATATGCTTCGAAATTATAGCTAATTAATTATTATAAGTTTATCCAAGATGTTAATTAATCGAAAATAATGTTAATGTAATATAGAGATTTTTTCTGCTAATTTACAGTGACATACTACGCAGGAGACACACGAATGTCTCCATCCTGCAGCCTGAGACGAATCCTTCCATTTATTGGACATCTTGCGAGAAAGGAAGATAGCTTGGAAAAGCTCGCTGTGGTGGGCTACGTCGAAGGATGAAGAGGAAAATCCCCCCCCACGTTGGACCGACCAAATGGAAAACCCAACCGATGCCGAGAAAAGTGGAAGAGCATACTCAAGACGGTGGGAGCTCTTGAAGATCGCGATTCTCAGTAATGAGAGACCGGCGTTGATACTATATAGGTACTATTACTGATGGGATTAAAAATGGTGTAAATTTTAGCATGAATTTAAACTTGGGCAATATGCATCTCGAACAGCACGCAATGTTAACCAGGCACGAAGTGAAGGAACCACTTCTGAATGAACAAACGAGTGTACAAACCTAGACGTAAATATAAATATCTACTGCATTAATCTTATTAGCATCAATTGTGATTGGACGCCCGCATAGCGATGCACATCAGAGTCGAGTTCAGTGTACAATCCTTCAGACAGCAGGGACGAGCTCCCTGCGCGCAGAGCGGCGACGAGTTGTGACGAATTTAAAAGGAAAATTAATCTGAGGGCATCCGAGTAACGACAGTTTGGAAACAAACTGGGCGAACCCGCGCCGGGACAAAGGGCGCCCCGGTGCGCCGCAGAAACAAATGAATCCGAAGCGGAAACAAAAGAGAGCGCCGCAGAAATGGCGGGAAAACATGGTCCGCGGCTGGCGGGGGGTCGGGGCTGCGGGAGGGTTAGAGAGGAGTGTCGGGAAGTGGGAAGAGTGATGGGGAACGGGAAGCAATCAGCGGGACGGACGGGAGAGGACCGAACTCGGTGCCCACACAGAGAGAGCGAAAAATATATGAATACCCAGACAAGATCTTAACCTCGCCATCTGAGTGTGGACACAGCGCACACAAAAAATACAGCGCGGATACACGTTTTAATAAGACATAATTGACCGATAAAACAAATACAATCAATATCAGTTATCTGTCTTTGTATTTAACCATAATATTAATAACATTGAATAATTTATATAGCGCCATTTCCGTAAAAAAAACTCACTTCTAGGGCGTTTTACACATCAACTGTTCACTTATACTTTGTATATATTCAGTATTAGACGCACACCACAGGAATATTGCTTTCACGAATGTGTATAATCTACATTATAATGTAAATGAGTTGGACATATTATCCAATTCGTTACTAAGTTACAAAATACTTTTACTCGACACTTTTCTTGACACTTGTTTGTATATATATTGGTGCTAAATATTTATTTATAATTATATTTAAGTTCCTGTTATGTAATTACGCTCTCATGTAATTTTAATTTGTTTAGACATCTGCCGTAACATCTCATTCTTATGTACATTGTATTTCATTATCAATGCACGATTCATACCCAGTGGTATTTAAGATGTATGGATAGCCGATCGTCGTCTCGCGCGCACGTCAACGCGTAGATATAATTCCTATCCAGTACTTATCCACTACCCCCTCCTCCTATACCAGAACACGTCTTTTTCTATGGTGTGTACATCAGTTGAAGTTTTACCTTCGAACTGTCAAGTAAATGTTTATCATTGGGTGCATTTATAACTGTGAATTGTCGTCCTGCCGTATGGGACTATGTTATATCGTGTGTGTTTGTGTATTGGTTCCTCGCTACCGTGCGCGCCGAAATCTGTACATTGCACGATTGTGTAAGGTGTTATTTGACACTTTAGAGCGATCACCGAAGGTGTATGTCCAAGCGCACTTCGCGCTGAACAGTATTGTACGTGTCCTGGAGCCGAAAGACGACCTGCGAATCCAGTGGAAGAATTTACCGAAGAGAGCATTTCACAGATGGGTTGTGTTTTCTGGTTCTGGGTGGTCCTTCAGCCAGCCCCTATTCCCAATTCCTGTCCCTCTTCCGAATTCTTACCACCTTTTCTGCATTCCATATTTCCCCACATCCTTGTGTAAATGCCGACTGTAGTATCTGTAGGCTATAGGCTAGTGGCACTATAGTGAACGCATGAGATGAGCATTTAATATATACTTAGACATAATATTTAAAAAAATTATACAAACCTTTTTCTTAATGTATTATGTCAATAAATTGTTAAAGGCTCTGTAAATAATAAACAAAAAAATATATAATACTTGAGCAATACGTCACAATACGCCCCGCGCGAGAAGGGAAGGGAAGAGAAGGGAAGGGGGATGGACGGCAATGGAAAACTGGCTAGATTTATGTGTGTCAAGCCGCTAGCGGTTAGAGCAGGCGGAACCTACCCGTTCCGCGAGCACCTGGCCGGCGATCCACCCCTCGCAAGGAATGAGCCACTCAATAAAATATTTTTTTTACGGGTGTGGGTGTAACACTAAACACAGCGAAAAACAATAATTTATTCCTTCAATAAAGAAGCCCGGCGTAGCCCTGGCAACGGAAAGAGAAATAAAATGTGCAGCTCGATTTGTAATGGTAAATTAACGTAACAGAAGATATATTTTATTTTACTTAAAAATCTCATGTGATAAAATATTGTGCGTATTAAAATAAACCTGTTTGTAGCAGTCGATAGAATAAACAATGAGTCGTTGAGATTGTTTGGTCTATTTATTTATTTTATTTTATTTATACTGTATAAATGCCCTTATGGGCTTATACAAAATTATTTTTTTTTAAAAAGATGCGTAGCTACACAAAGAGTATGAAATATATATTAAAATAAGAATAAAATATATTAATTAGAAAGATAAACATATAAAATCAATTTTATAGAAAAAATTGTTGTTGCGCCATCGGGATACAAACCTGGATCTCTTTCCAAACAGGACGATATTTTTAGCGACAAATTTTCGAACCTATATGTTACCTTTTTGATATTAATACATTTAATCGTTCCATTATTTGAAAGAGCCATCTACCTTATTTTTACGGAATCTCAAATACCTTTGAGTAATCTGATAGCAGACGCTAGAATTATCAATTCATTTTTATTAAATTTTGGACACATTGATACAACTTTATTATTAGGAGAACACATTCTTATTGTGAAGTTGTAATTATTCAGAACATAGGTCTGTGATATTTTAAATATGAATTAATAAATAATTTGCCCTATAAAGGGTTAAACAAAGAGTTTTTTCTTATTATTTATGTAATATGTTCCCACAAAGTAATTTAGCAAATGTTGAAGAAGTAATTAGTATTATTTATTCAGCATAGATAAAAAAAAACTTTACACTTAAATTTAAGCATGAAGCTAAAACAATATCGACACAACAGGAATCGTGCCAAACACTAGTCTTTGGATTGATTAATTGATGTAATAATTTGTTTTCGAAACGATCACATGACACACCTCAAACGAACCAGTATTTCGAGTAGGCATTCGGTACGATATCAGATCAGTCAAATCGAGAACGTTCAGCAAGTCGGTTATAGTTTAGAATAAAAACATTAAATAGCTCAAGATTCTTCTACACATCAAGTTAGTTAAAGGAAGTAAGTTCATTAAAGAATAAACTAATCGATTTGCTCAACAGACATCATGAATCAGCACAATAAACTTTACAAATTACATATGTTTTAAATGACATCCACGGCATAAGCAACTACTCCATTACTGTAATTCAGAAAGTTTGTTAGTTTGTTTGTCCGGCTATACAAATCCACCGGCTTAATCCTGCGCAGCAGCAAAACTTGGCAAGGTGGAGGATTAAAGGGATAATCTTGTGTGAAGTTAAGGCCACATGTTTGGGCAACTGCTCCAGGGGGCAGGATGTTGCCGAAAATTTCGGTACATTCGCTCCCCAGGGATTCGATCCGATTGACTTTAGATTTGGAATGTGAGTACACATCAGGAAGAGACAATAAACGGTCCGTATAAAGTGCCGGGTTATAAACAATTTGTTTAATTTAATTTGTATTAAGATTTAACTGTTGGAGCTATATTTCTAGTATACCCAATCATTGCAGCATCAGTTACCAACCGTCGTCACAATCGAACACAGAACGGTTGCAATAACAATTTATTCATGACTACACAGCCCCTCCAGTACAAAGTTCAGATGCCTACAACATATTATGCCTTAAATTTCATTTTCCAATATGTATTGTCCATACCTTTCTTGCACGCAGTAAATCCAAACCCATGCGGCTTATAATGAGTCAAACCAGCTTTCCGAACATTCAGTTGCATCTTAAACCTATCACTTTATACAAATAAATAAAATAAAAACACAAATGAATAACGAAAAATAATAGGGAAATTTTAAAATAAATTTATACAAGTGAAGAAGAGTGTATTATGTGTCATCTAGGAAGAGATTTCATAAAAAAATAAACTTGTAATACAATTAGGTATAATTAAGAAAACAATACTTTTTTAATATTTCAAAATTTTCGTGAATAACTTTGTGGAAGTCCATTGTAATTAATTTTTTAAAAACTTTTTAGAAAATTTTAAACTTTTTGAAAAAAGTAATTAATCATTAAAATATAACACAACGTTGGTCACTTCACATAACACTTTAATTAAATATTATTTAAAACGTTTTCGATGGTTACTACGTTATCGTCAGTAATAAACTAAAGCATAATTAGAAGATATCTTAGACTACGTGGTATGAGGTGAAAAGTGAAAATGGTTGTGGGCAGGACTAATATGAACAGGAGAGGAGATGTAATAGTGGGAGGGGGGGGGGGGGGGGTATTATTACTAATATTATATATATTATTACAGATTTTCAAAAAGTTAAAAAATTTATTAAGAGTTATACACTTTTTTGTTAAATATTATTTTTCTGAATACTGTCTTTACTAAGAAGGTTATTAAGGCTTGGAAATAAGATTTGAGGCAGATCCACATTTATCTTTAAATTCGATGTTGGGATTTGTCTCACGTAATTGCTTTTTCACTGTGGCGCGTCGGCTGGCAGCCCTTCTGTCTCGCGAGATGGGCGCATTTTTAAATTTGACAAAAAAATTGTTTTTATCCTTCCCGAGGTTCTCCGCAACTCGTCCGTGAATCAATACAAAGCGGGCCGTGCATAGTTCAGTGGGTATCCACCCATTATCCTACACACACACACATATACACCCCCCACCCCTGCGTGTCATTGGTCCGGACCAAATTGGCGGGAAATGAACGAGGAGTTGTTCCGGCCGTCCGAAGTTCGAACGAAATTTCGGAGTGAAAGGTTCAATGAAGGGTCGACGTTCGATTTGACATGAGAACCTTTAAACAACCCTCGGTCGCGGGGCGGAAGGTTAACCCAACGGGACAGGAATTAATTGCTTCAGACTATATAATTATCTCTTCATTGAAAATTACTATCATATCGGCCGGCGGGGAGGTAATGGCTACGTAACCGTCTTATTTAAATTCAGTGGAAATATAACTAAGTACGCTCCTTAATTAGTTAATGTTTTCTCATTCCCGTTGTATGTAGTAACTCTATACCTTAATCTGCAAAGCTGCTAACTCCATTCATGGTCAAAAAACCGTTTTTGATGCCATTATTTTCTTCTTTTATTGTTCTACTAGGGAGTACGCGCCATGCGTTGCAATGCCACTCAAAGAAAGAAAATGTTTGTATTTTAATTCTGATTATTGAAGTGCTTTTGTTTACACAATATTTTTAGTTTTTCCGTCTGGTGCGTATACGAATATATCAGAAGGTTTTCCAACGCGTGAGCAGCCCGCACACAGCTGTCCATGTGAGAAGCGTGAATTTTCCAAATTTAGTCCACACACTTGTAGCGTTTGTCCCTGTGCTTTGTTGATAGTAATTGCAAATGCGAGTCGCACCGGAAACAGCAGACGTTCAAATTCGAATGGCATATCTGTCGGAATCATTGGGATGCGCGGCAACAGTACATCTTCTCGTTTAAATTTTCCATTCAAAATTGTAGCTTCGATGATATTGTTCATTATTTTCTCATTGTAAAATGGTTGTACAAATTCAGAAACCTTCGCGGGCGTGCGCACAGCGACTCACCAAAGTTTCATGGCATTAAACTATATGAAATACACACATTTGTTGAAACGACTCGCGCGCTACCTATTGTAAAATGGTTATACTAATTCATAAACCTTTGCGGGTGTATGCACAACAACTCACCAAAGTTTCATCGCAATCGGATGAACGGTATATACGGGACAAACAAACAAACATTCATTTATATATATATATATATATATGGTACACGAAAAGCCAAAAGTTCCCATCAATTTTAAAACACGTGAAATCACGTGTACTAAGTGCTGAAAAACCATATATTGATTCTTGCAAAAACCTTCAATACCTTCCCCTGACACAAGTGTTGATGGCCCAGAAATAGAGGACGTCCGCGAAAATCACTAAATCACTACATTATCATCGAAAATCAGCAAACTCCCAATAATGTTTTACAACTTAACCCCAAATATTCCCTATATGTGCGAGATAAATCAAAATATTAATAAAATTTCTCAGCTACCCTATTTCTTCATAAACAATCTACCAAAGAGTGTTTTGGAATTTTCGTAATCCGTTTAATTACAAAATTAAACAGTTTTTCTGTTGCTCCAGCTGCTTTGCAGATGAAGGTATCGAATTGCTAGAATTATCGTACTCTACAAATACATATTTTTAATTTGTTGTAGCATTTCTAGTAACAAAGCATTTTAAATTGTAAATTCATAAACATTTGAATCGCTCTGTATTGAGCTAATGAATCAAAAATTGTTACCTCAGAACAGGTAGTTTATGTGTAATTAGTGAGGAAGGTAGCGGATGATAGACTTTAAAACATTTAATGCATTCACTATAATATGTATTTTTTTATTTACTTTGTTATGTATAAAAATTGTTTTTGTAAGCTGTATATTATATTAATCTATTTTGTGATTCAAGTGTCTGTTCAATAATTAAACATTTTTATTTTATGTTTTCTATGACAGACCTAGTCCACAATATTATATGGGTGGATACCTAACTAAATTACGAGTCAAAAATGTTCAAAGAATATGTGCCTAATCTCAACCATGTAAGAAATTAAGCATTTCAAAAAATCATAACATTGCGATTATTTAGAACAACTGAAATATATTGATTCTAAATTATATATCTATTAAATACAAACCATTAAATGTCATCGAATTTCGAGCGGCCTATTTTCTGTTAGATGATTCAGTGCCTGAAGCAGAGATATAGATTAATAATGGATAAATATTACAAATATTTATTTCGGAGCACGTAGTCTTAAAGCTTAACATGATTTTGTAAAATATTCAAACAATACTATTTTCCTTGACGGTGCAGAATTTGTACACATCCCTTGAACATTTTCGACTCGTAACTTCGTCAGGTAACCACCCATAAAATATTGTGGATTAGGTCGGGTACACCCTATGTGTGTATATATATATTTCAGAAATGAATCCATAAGAATTTCACACACCTGGACAAATATCTTAGATACAGCCGTCCACGATAATGCATCCATCCAAAAAAAAAACCACTATTAATAATAAACCAACAAAATCCCACTATAATAATCAAAGAACCGCTTAGCAAGATAATTACGCATGCACAAAGTTGGCTATTAAACAAATAACTAAATTACAAGTCACCTTTCGTTACCATTAGATACAGTTAATCGCGAAGTCAACTAATAATATTAGGCACCTACTTTTAAAAAAAAAAAAAAAAAAATTAATTCACGTTCATTTTGGTTCTTGCATTGAACGATCGAGTTTACTCGTCAGTTTAGAGCAGGATTAATGAGTAATCATATTTGCTCGAAACGTCTGCAAACGAAATGAGTTGAAATATGAATTAAATATATTAATTATAAAGATATACATATAAAATCAATCTTATTGAAAAATATTGTTATTGCGCCACCGGGATTCGAACCTGGATCTCTTCCCTAACCGGGGGAGGTGCTTTATCCAACTAAGCTACAGCGACATTATTTTTAGCGACAATTTTTCGACCATATATGTTATCTTTTTGATATCAATACATTTAATCGTTCATTTTGGTTTTTGCATTGAACGATCGAGTTTACTCGTCAGTTTAGAGCAGGATTAATGAGTAATAATATTTGCTCGAAACGTCTGCAAACGAAATGAGTTCAGTTTGTTGGAGTATAAAAGTTCTCCTCAGGACTATTTGACGCGCGTTCCCCCAAAAAATAATCCGTTATCTTTTACCCGTAAAAACCTTAAATATAACATGTATATTTGTGTGTGTGTGTGTGTAATTACTGTCACCTAAAAGTTTATTATATACATGCGAAATACAGAAACAACCAAAAATAACATTGATTTTCGATTATTGTCTTCTTTTTATAGTAAAAAAAACAAGCAATAAAATACATTAGAATTGATATCGTTTAATTTTGAATTTTCCTTCGCATAATATTGAGGTTTGTCCGCATTTGTGTGTCAAATAAAACAAGATTTCTAAAAGGTCACGATCGACAATAACATCGGAGAACGTACAAAGTCACCTACGATGGCGTCCGGAAATTGCGCGAACCCTTTGCCCCCAACCCCTAACCGTTGTACCGACACCGCCCATTTAAGTACACGGCCCACGCATTCGCTGCCTACTATAAGCCGCTATAGTACGTAATAAGAAGCTGTGATATTTAATCCTTAGCAACCCGGAAAACAAACGTAGCAACGCGGGAAAATATTTATAACGCTGTCATTCCGGACATAAAATAATCAGAAACCACCCACATACGAGGTGAGGACCAAACGTTTCAAGCCGGGTGGTAAAATAATAATTATAATTTAAAATAAAATATTTAGCTTGAATTTCGTAATTTAATTAATGGCATAATATAATTAATTGACATGGCCGTTACTTTGTGGTGTAAGGTGATTATTTTAATTTTTACAATGAAACTTTATACTTTGTCTATATAGTTTGGAGAGATGCAGTCATTCTCATCATCGGGTGATAATTAAACATACAAGATGGTAATCTATTCGGGGAGAAGGATGGGGCTTCGGAAGAACGGGAGGTTTCGGTCGTTAACGGGAATATGGAAAGTAAAGGTGAAGTGTTAGATAATATGATGTTGTTAATTAGTGTTTTCTCCGAATTTAAATTCTTTCGTATTTCAAATTGTTAATTATTAATCCTTTATAAGGTACCGAATGAAGAAGTTTTACTTTGTAACTATCGAAAGAATGGTTTATTTCAATTATGTGATTAGAAAATTCCAAGAAGTAGTTATTTTCCCAAGCCCCGCCCCTCTACCGGAATAGATTATCACACTATCTGATTAAGATATTTTATTTTATTTGGTAAACAAACAATCCTTAACAATTTTTTACATCCAATGTAAAAAAAAATCATAAAAAAAGTGTAACCAAAAATTAAACCAGTTGCATGTTCTCTCTGAATTAACAATAGACTAGATACAGTGTAAGACGATAACATGAATAAGACTTTTTAAACTAGTAATAAAAAAATAATATTACGCCGCATAGAAAACGATAAAAATAATGAGAACTTTTCATTTCCATTGCAGGGATATAAAAACTCAGTAAACATAAGAAAAGGGAGATGAGACCTGATGACGAGAGGGATTGCACCTCTCGAAACTATAGTAGTGACAATAACCCAACGTGTGTACAGTACAAAGTTTAGTTGTGAAAATTATAATAATGAATGGCGTGTCACCCAATCATGCATGATCAACAGAGCAGGATACAGACGGTTCGGGAATTATTCCGCACACGAAAACTGTGCACAAGAAAACCGCGCAAACGAAAATTGCGGAAACGAAAACTGCGAACATAGATGATTACGCACATCATTACAGCATTATACACATCAGATTTTTTAAATTAAAAATTTCACTTTTTTTTTAAATAATTTTTTTTTAGGGTCAGTCTTACCATAACCTATATCTGCTCTTACCCGAGAGTCCAAATGTATAAAAACAAACTTTTTTTAAATACATACTTTAAAAAAAAAAATCTGGTTTTGGTCGCTCTGTGCACACGGGCCTGATTATATGATATCTACCTGTTTATTATGTATTATTAAAAGCTTATAAATGTATATATACATATAAATATTTATTATTTAAAATTACTTGTTCTTACATTACATTTTTTGAATATGGAATAGACTGTGAAATGTGAAATTTTTAATTCAAATATCTAATGTGCGTAATTTTCGTGTGCCCAATAATCTATGTTCGCAGTTTGCACTTCCACAATTTACGCGTGCGCAGTTTTCGTGTGCGCAGTTTTCGCGTGCGCAGTTTTCGTGTGCGCGGTTATCGTTTGCGCAATGATAAAATCATCAACAATGGACTCGATAAAATCTATTTCGTTTCATAAAATTAAATATGATTTCGAGAGTTCTAAAAAATGCATAATAGCACACTACGTTATAACACAACTCTTTCTTCCAATTGTCCACACACAAGCAGAAGAATCAAGGTGACATTACAGCCCTGTTATAATATAACATATTTTTACGTTGATATATTATAAGATCTTCAAACGAAATGAGTCTGACTAGGGCAGGGCGATCCTCGTGCGGAAGTAAAAACATACATCATGGTATATAATGCTGGGGGACGGGGGACGTGGGATGGGGGGGGATCGAATATCTTCCCGAGCCAACCTGTCTCGCCGCGGGATGATGGATTGAGCCGAAATGACAGGAGAAAATTAACGTTCCCGTTAGCATTCCCGGGGTATTATAAAGGATGCTTCTCGAAAAGAAAACAGTCAAGATATTATTATTGTTGCGGCAAAATAAATTTTCCCGACACGTCGTAACCACAGGGTGTAGCGGAATGAAAACTGACCTATTTAATTATATTCCGCCTGCTGATTCCAGAAATCAAACGATGCACAGGTATGGCGAAAAGTTCGGGAGTTCATTAAGATGTGAGTGTCGCGCTGGGAGCTCGTTAGAGAGTAAATTATTATTTATTTTTCATGGCGAGGATGATAGGGATACACCGATTGCCACCCCCGTATGCTGTTCCTGTATCAGAGTAGATTCCTGTCGGTTGTGGTTTATCTTACGTGTGGTGGGAAGAAAATTTTATTAAATATACCAATTAATCCCCTCCGTTACTCGGTATCTGTACGTTTCTGTATTTATTTATTTATTTTAATTGTATCTTGTTGCCTATTTTAAATAAAATTGATTTCGTCGAAGGCTTCTGTATGGCAGCCGTGCGGCACTGCCTTGTAACTATTGTACCAGGCAGTATTGCATGGTTGTGTAGCATTAAATAAATGGCGGCGAATGAGAAGGACCGATATAGGAGCTTTTGCTTATAAAACGTTGAGACGTTCGTGCGTCTTGCCGTCGGTTAGCGCAACACGTGCAATTAATAAGAATGTAAAGCTGATAGCCTTTACTGTCCATATTCCCGTTAATGGCCGAAACCTCCCCCCTCTTAAAATACTGTATTTAGTTTAGTTATCACCTGATGATGAGAGTGTATGGGTTATTGCAATATAACGAATTGTGATCGATATATGTGATCTGAGTTGTCGACTTCAGAAGGTTTTGTACATGGTGAGACTGAAGACCCTAACTCTCTTCAATGTCTCACACGTGTGGGTGCATGTCACAGTGTATATGAATGTGCGTGCGAGTAGTTATGCTGTGTCTATTTACTATTTACTATTGCACGTACTACGAGTATAATGTTAATTACGCGAAAAAAGTTAAAGACTGAAGTGGCTCGCTTGAAAAGTGTCTGACCTTCACTAGTTTCTAGGACTTGTCCGTCACGATACATTGACATTTGCTATTGGTCAGTGCGTTTCGGCACTATTTGGTTGTAGAGTGTTAATTCTAGGTAGTCAGTGAGACGTGAGCAGGCCTCCACAAGAGGGACTGCACGTCTCGAAACTAGTAGTGAAAATAACCCAACGTGTGTGTAATACAAAGTTTTGTTGTGAAAATTAAAATAAGCACGATGGTAAGTTAATTATTTTAATTAATACGGAAGCGTGTTGTGAAAAGTTGTAACTTTTCAAATAAAGTGCGATATTATCCGAGGGTCCGGGGCCCCGGGGCCCAAGGCCAGCACACGAGGAGTTTCCTCCGCGACCGCTCCCGCAGGCCGAATTCCAAAAGCTACTGTGTATTACGTTTCCAAAGGTGTTTCATTGCCCACGGTAGAGTTAAAGCCGGGTATCCATGGCAACGCGGGCTGAAATTAGACTAAGCTTTCAAGCACGGAACGCCGACTACTTTGTACTCGGGCAGGTCTCCACGAAGCCCAGTTAAATGGATGGTAGCGGTATCTACGTGTACGTTTGCACGATGAAAGGGATAACATCAGGTAGAGGGGGGAAATTATGAAAGCATTCGCAAACTTTTCAGTAAATAAAAATATTTTTACTTAATAATGTTAACATTTATATAAAAAAACGACATTTTAATTGCTGTAAGGTAAAAGTATTATTTTTAAACAAGTCAAAAAACAATTTCCGATCGCAACAGTAAGAACAATTGTGAAATATTTATATTTAAAACTGAATAACTTTTCATCACGCTCATCGATTTTTAGGTAGATTTTGATAGAAATACCACATATTGCAGAAGGTCACGTGACGCAACTTCCGGAAAATCTCTCTTTCACTTTTTTTCCATCAAGACCAGGAAAATTTGATGAAACAATAAAAACTTGAAAACTCTAAAGGAAATTATCATCACTCATTTTTATCAGATTCAAAAATAATTTATAAAAAAAGTATTTAATTATAAAATTCATTAATAATTAATATTTTGAACATGGTACATATTTTCACACACACACACATACTACCCGAAATTTACCCGATTCTTGCGGCCAGAGCCGGAAGAATTTTTTTATTGAAGCTGGGCCGATTTTTAATACATATTTATCTGATCATGCCAGATCTAACGAGGACGTCCTCTGTTCTTGTAGCCTTCAGCATTCGCCTCGTGAATATTTTCTTTACCATCATTTCCTCATTCGTACGTTCCACATGCCGAAACTATCTTAGCGATTTTAATTTTAGAACTCAATTTTGTTGTTGACGAAAGTTATAAAGTATGTAAAAATAGTTTCACATTTAGGAAATATATTGTACGTAAGTATATTAAATTATTTCGCATTTTAAGTCATCATTAAAATGTTTAATAGTTGAAAAATTAAATTGAATATATAAAAATTATTTTGCAAATAAAAATTTATACGAGTATATGTATAATGCACAGGTAGAAAATAATAAAGAGCTTATATGAAAATCAAGCAATTGGCAAAGAAATGCTAAGTTGTGGTGAAACATCTAACCAACACAAAAATAAAAAATAAAATAATATGTTGAGAAAAACTTCAATGTCAGTGACGTTTCTAAAGACAATGATGACGAAACATGTGTGTCACGTGACAGTACGCGTTATTTCTTACGTTATTATAATAATAATGATGATATTGAAAATTAATGAATAATTTTTATAGCGCCATTTTCGTAAAAAAATTCCACCTCAACGACGCTTTACATATAAATTGTTTAATCTGTTCAAACTGATATTATTTTTTGAAGAGGTGTGTTTTGTAGTCCCTTTTAAAATATCTAATGTACTATTCTATATGATGGAGGGCAAAAGGTTCCGCGCTTTTGGGCCTGTCACCCTAAATGCCTGTTCACCAACAAACGGCTGGTCTTTTCTACAACTCTTCCCGCGGCCAAAGTAGAGGATGACTCGAGAGTTCGACGTCTACTATTCAAGTTGTCTGGGATGTCGCCTTGTACATCAACCAGGACAATTTGAATTGTACTCTTTCACGGAGACGTTTTAATAAGTTTACTTAATAAAATTAACGTAATGTGTGGAGCAAACATCGAGAAATTTAATACTACAATATAGAAAGATATGGCTCAACTGATAACGTTTCTATTCGAAACACAAAAACATTGTTGGCAGTGTTTCATGTGAGCGCATCGAAAACAAAACCCAAAAATTTCACAAGTTCTTGAACGAATTCAGTTATTTTGGCATTTTTTTCAATTACACGCTAAAATATATGTGTAATGTTTTTGATACTATATTGAAATAAAATGATGGGATCTTTTCTGTTATCTGTTATCTACCCGCCACCATTTGCTGACATTTTAATTAGAAAATTACTTTCTATTCCATTTCTGAAACACGTTTCATTTTAGACACTTTGAAAATCTAACTTAACCTAACCAGATGGACTACTGAACTCGAGCGAACGTAACGAATGCAAAGTGGCGCGCAGATAACAGGAAAGGTTGAAATAATGGCGTAGAGCATTAAAATCGTCCTATATTTTGTTTTTTAGTGTATTTAAAATATTTTATTATAAGTCCACATCAATCATTCAACAAATAAATAAATTTTCAAACTGAGTATTCAAGTCAGCGTTAATACATGAAATATATTTATATAATAATTAATAGTAGAGGATAGAAACAACCGAGATTGGTGTTGAAAGATTTGATGTGAAATCTCAACGGTCAGACGAGGGTGATCAGTGATCAGGTCTATTTGAGATACTATCGAGAGTATTATGTTTTTATGTAGCAATATTTTTTGACTTGTTTTTTGTCATATTTGCTTTGGTGCCTGGATTAGCTCGTTCTTGTCGACATTCGCCTAGTGATCTAGTGGTCGGAGATTCGATTTGGCAACTATTATGGCTAAAACATGTAAAATTACAAAAAGGTACAAAAAAAAAAATTGAACCCCGGATAATATGTGTTTTAGAAAATTTGTATACTATCAGTAACATTATAATAAATATTAAAAATAGCATTTTCTTTGTCCAACTTCGCCGGTATAAAACGATACAAAGTGTTCGAGGCAACATTTAAAAAGGGGATATTGTCAATTATTTAAGGGGACTATTTCACGAATAACATTTCCCGGAATAGACAATTCACCTACTCTTCGGAAAATTTTGAAATGAAATATTAATTATTATGTTCACCGTCTACTGAATATTCGAATTGTTACAACTTTGTTGAAAACACTTGAAAGGCGCTTCGCAAAGTCGCCAGGGGTGTTGAAACAGCGCGTCTTCGAGCGCCGCACTGGTGTCCATCTAAATATAACAGCACGACAAATATTTATTAATTTTAAATTCTCCCGAAAAGTAACAAAAATTAGACTTGCGCTGAACGCACCCAGCATAGCCGTGCGCAGAGAAACATCAGCCCTGGGTGAATGCAGCTAATAGCTAGCGCGGCCGCCTAACTCACTTTACCTACCGACGTACAACACAACGGCAGCTCCCGGCGCCGCCTTATCATCAAGTCTCAACCATTGTATCTTACTTCAATAAATTCAGCGCCAACAGTTAGTAGTTTATATTGATAATAGCTGCCGTCTGCTACACTCACGTAATTATATTCCGAATATTCTATACGCATTATGTTACAATGGGCATGAGGGTAACAGTTGATCTTGGGGCAATCGAACTCTTACACTTTAACCTAATACGCAGCCTTCGATTAGACACCACCGCACTCGCTCTGTCCATGCAACCTACCTACAATCCATGTCCATAGTCCATGCAACACCTATATACACCAAAGACTTATAACAGTGTTACTGCAAATGATACCAATAGAATTTAATCACAGCGTGATGTGATGAATCACGAAACTGTCTCGAACACAAAACCATTGTTCAAAGCGTTCTCACGATCTTCACGGACGTAGGTGTGTGTGGTTGAGTGAAAGTGATGAGGAAAATATTACTGAGGGTAATAATAATATGTGTAACATTCATAATATTTTCGTAATTATACATGTTTTTAGCTACAACAATCGACGACCTTGTATGAGAAAACATATGAAAGTGAACGAGGAAAAAAGAGTGGTATTTCAAACGCTGTGCAGTGGTAAATTAATTATTTATATTACAAGATTTAATATAACATTATACTTTACAAAAAAGATCAACGGTTTAACAAGCTCATACATAGATAGAACACGAGTTTTAAATAATTTGTTAAGATAATTCTCATTGTACATCACTAGATACAATATTGGAGACGATTCCGAGATCATCATAATATTGGAGACAATTTAACGGTATTTTAAAAACTTGCAATAAATTAAATGTTGTTTTCAACGGTAAAAAGTAGGTGTCTCATTATTATTATATTATAGGTACGTATTAGATTACGCAATCTTCGGGTTGCGCGTCCCGAATCACCGCAGGGTAGGGGAAGGGAATAGGGAAACGTGGTACAGGGAGAGGTCGGTGAGGGGATAGGGGTTTAGAAGAAGGACCAGTGATCTCGAGAACCGGGATTCGGAAGGACTGCTTGCCTTACCATGAGGACGAGGCCTCCGCAAATCCCCGTGGTCGCCGCGAAATCACACAATGTTTGCACGAGGATGGATGGTGACGATCTCCGCTCCCGACTGAAGACGGCGATATCAATGTGCATCCACGGCACATACAAACAATAAATACTATGATCACACAAAATACAGTGCTGGTGCACTGGAGCTGAAAAGGTCCACACCGCGAATGTTATCGCGATGTCAAGATTAAAAATAATATCGCTCAAGTTTACGTCTATTGACGTCAAGATCACATTTTACGCTGGTGGGCAACCATTAGGATAGGTCTTGGGTAAAAAATTTGGACGCGGGCGCATGTGACACAATAATTTTCGCGCCCGATATTACAAACGCGCTAAAGCGTATTTTGCAAATACGGAACAGTTACTATGGTGTAATTGCTAACCGGCAATAGAAAGTTCCGAATCCAAGTCACGGTGAAAACTATTTATGATAGATGTTTTCTGTCTCCTGCAAGATACCCACATATCGCACTGTATCAACAACCTCAAGAAATGCGACGACGGGGAAGACCTAAAAGAAGATTGGGTGACAATATTGAGAAAGATGCAAGAAAATTTGCTGCAGCTAATACTCGTACAAAGCACGGGCAAATACCCCAATGAATCGTAACGGCATATGGCACTGCATTAGAAAATACAAGAGATGCGACAATTGGGGAAGACCTCGGAAAAGATCGGACGATAATACTAAGATGTGAGAAAACTTGTGTTGTCGAAGGCAATGATCCTCAATGGATAGTAGCCACGTAATTATGAAAATTATGAATTTTTTTCTGTGTATTTATCTAACGTCTTTCAGTTATCGAGGAGTTTTATTCTGAATAATTGTAACTTCGGATTTTACGCAATTACGAATTTATTCGCTAAATATTAATTAGAACAACTATTGATTTGAATACAAATATAATGTATGAATTATATATATGTACATACATTAAACAACATAATACAACAATACAGTTATGTACCCCCAAATAAGAAAAAATCTTGAATTATGGGGGTGGTTATCAACATTTACATAAAACAAGATCAAGATCTATAATAATACAATGTGAAATTTAATAACATAATAATATTTTATAAAAAATGTTGAGAAATTGTTCAAATTAGAATTTGGGAATAAGAAAGATATCGAATATATAATTACATAATTATTTTGAAGACCTTTAAGCCATTTTAGAACCTCTTTTTTGTACACACTTATATTAGCTGCTAATTTAATTGATTTTGGCAGTTGGTTATACAGTCCAGTGATTCTGTCCTATTCCTAATTTGGACATTTTTAAAATAACATGTTCATTAGTTTTGCACCGAGTCTGATAGTTGTGATGGATTTTGATTTTGTCCTTTTTAAAAAAAAAGAAATAAAACAGTTTTCTTTATATAAGGAATATAAATTAAAAACAGGAAAATTTTAAAAACTTAAATTCATATAGCTATCATATAATAATAACTTATTGAATGGTTTCGTAGTGCTAATCACTTGAGATGAGCAACTGTGCGTCTGTTTCCCGGGGGCGGGAGCGACAAAACTCGGACACAAAAGGAAAAAACCCTTCACGGATTTTACTCAAACACTTGTACGAAAATTATAAATGACTCGACTTGATGAGGAGATTTTTTGTTTGCCAACGGAGGTTTTCCGAGTATTCTTACTCAATCAAACTCTGACTATTAATTAATTCCTTTAAATTAACAACTCCTCACCCTTTACACACCTCGCCGCTCTCTGAATCGACCGCTGTTCGGGGTGAAAGTCACAGATAGTCGTCTTGCGACAACGCGCGGGGTGCGATGGGTGGGTTATGAAATCAAACTTTAATGGCTCTAAATATTAATTTCTTCTCATTTTAGTGTTTGTCCGGTTATCGA
This sequence comes from Eubasilissa splendida, assembly GCA_031772225.1. Classification (NCBI taxonomy): domain Eukaryota; kingdom Metazoa; phylum Arthropoda; class Insecta; order Trichoptera; family Phryganeidae; genus Eubasilissa; species Eubasilissa splendida. The sequence continues at coordinate 5,790,931 of CM062864.1, forward strand.
ACTATGACGTCATCATATTGGTGATCATTATTTCATTTGCAGCAGCTTGAAATTAATCATTGCCATTCATTAATATCAATAATGATTATCTATTAAAAATAATGTGGAACTTTGGAAATTTTCTATCGTGCCATCAATACGTGCCGTTTTTAAACGCCTTATCACATGCAGTGGGGAAAAACCATAACTCTAATCAATATCACATCTAAACACAGTTTATCCGCTTAGTAAGTTTTTAATTTATGATAGAATCATTTAGGTTCAGAGTAAAAAATCAAAAAAAGTAAAATACAGTTTTTCCTACAATACAAAAATTTTAATATCTCTCCAATCATTGCCAGTAGACGTCCGATATAGTGGATTCGTTGTTTGTCAGAATTGTAAAAAAGATAATCCCTTTTTTTTCATTGATGAGCACGTTTTTCCGGCGGATTTCATTTGTATATCTACTGCTTTTCCAATCAAATATATGCAGGTCTAAAAACGAACCAAAAAATTGATGTTTTAAGTCTTTGGCAAACGAATCCTTTGTTGCGCATTTTGAAAATAATGATATTGAATGGCGTGCATTATTAGCAAAACTTATATTTTTCCATCTGTACATCGATCAGTATTGTGAAGTGCTAAATAAAAAATGTATCAGTGAGGTATTTGATTTTAACCGCGCCCCCCTTTTTCGTTATATTAATTTTTTTTTTTCTTAATATTGGTAGTTCGATGTTAACTTAAATTGAGTTTACAAATTTCATAGTCGATTGTTGAAAGAATGGGAAAAAACCTATAAATTTCGTGAAATGCTCCGGTCCTATATATTCGCTGGATGTACAAAATTCTATGTGGAATTTTTTAATGTATAATAAAATATAATTATATTTTTAAATGCACTTGAAAAGTAAGATCCATGTCAATAGAAGTGCCGGGGCAGCGCTCTCGCCCACTACACCACTGGACGAAATAGTGTGTAAAATACGGTCTTCCAAACAGCATTGTGAAATCTGCTGAATGATACAAAATAATAAATAGCTAAAGCTACAAAACAATCTTTAAGAAATATGTGAGATGTTGGATTACATGAGCATAGGTTAAGTTAGTTGAAAATAGGGTAGGCTAAGTTGAAGAGTATGAAAAACTTAATATGCTCTAGATATAGAACACAGTGACTGATAGCGCATCGAAAGCAGCCAGTCAAAAGACCCCCTCGACCGACTGAATAATTTTCTTTCGAGCCATTTAATCCACTCCCCAGCAGACATTGTTCGGCTCCGCAAAACCCTCGACGGGGGGAATAAAGGCACAGGAGGGGGAGTGGGATGATTAAAGATCCCCCGCTTCCTCCGCTCCCGCTGCTTCCGTAATGGCACATCACTCGACCGAGTGGCAATGGAATCGGTTGTTATATTGAAAGTGAAGCAACATTTTGCGGAGCCGCACGTATCAAACAATCCGCAGTCCCGAGTGGAAGATTATTATGTTAACCTTTGTTATTTGTTACAAAACTTTAGAGCGACGATCAGTGACCAGACACATAAATAGATTAAACATTCCATCTCTTCTTGTCCCATACAGCATCTTTAACCCCGTTGTAGAAAATATCCGTACTACTGTTAACTTGTGTTACCGTGAGAAATGTATAGTTTTTAAGCATTTTAAGTGAGAAAAAAATGCCTTTAATGGTTTCAATGGCGATAAAATAAATGTTATCAAACTTTTACTAAAAATACTGATATATTAATATATCGGAGAATTAATCATATGCAATCTAACAGTGGCAAATATCGATCTTACCAAGCGGTAGACCTGTCCTACTGTATGGCTACGGAAGGGATAAAAACAAAATACGATTTCTTGTGCGGGATGATACTGAACATGGCTTAATTTAATAAGAAAGAACACACTAATAACTAAGCAGCGATAAAGGCAATGTCCATATTATTTTGTGTTAACGTACTGAACTGTGCAATTTCTGGAACGAACGTCCCGCGGAATCGAATACGACAATTCCGGTCGTAAATCGGAATCACCGCAGGGTAGGGGAGGAAAGTAGAGAAACGTGGAACAGGATGAGGTCGGTGAGGGGATGGGGGTTCTAGTCGAATGACTAGTGAATTTCGGGGAACCGGGATTCGGAAGGACTGCTCGCCTTACTTTGTAATATATATGATGCCTCCGTAATCCCTGCAGTCGCCGCCGAGATCACACAAATAGCACGCGGATGAGCCGATCTCCGATCCCGATTGAATAGGACGGTGTCAGGCAAGTTCACCCACGGCACAAACAAACAATATCACTGTGCACACAAATCACAGGATACAATGCAACAATACAGTGCTGGTGTAAGGTCAAATTTCAACTGTCATTTCAGGTCAACACCGCGAATGCTATCGCGATGTCGAGATCGAACAAATATCGGTCAAGTTGTCGTTTGCTGGCGTCAAGGTCACATTTCACACTAAAAAGACAAGCATGAGGAAATGTGTGGATGGGAATTTGAATGTGAAATGTGTCACATAACAGTGGTCGCGGCTGAAACTAAAAGACGCGCCAAAAGGGTGTTTACGAATTCGGAACACATACATTTTTCATTTTATTAACGAATTAAATTTTGTACTACACACACGTTGAGTTACACTCATGTCACTGCTATAGTTTCGAGAGGTGCAGTCCCTCTTATCGTCAAATGTAAATGATAACTAAGCAAAATACAGTTTGGTATCGACCGAATAGGGGAGGCAGGGCGCGGAAGGAAGAGGGTTTTTTTTTCGGTCGTTATTGGAAATATGGAATGTAGGGTTGAAGCATTAGGGAACGTGATCACTACAATATATCTAAAAATAACAATACCAATAATGTAATCTTTTCTTTAATGAAAACACATTATTGTTGTGATGTTGCAATTTCAGAACATAGTTTTGCGCTAATTTTAATACAAATTACGTGAAGCGATTAGAAATAGACACGAAAAATATCTATTTATAGAAAAAATATCTCAGTAGCAACTGAGATAATTTTTTTTGTATGTCTTTCGAATTGACTAATTTAAGTTGTATTAATAATAATATAATCAATATTTATTAGAAACAAATAGCCGTTTAGATTACAAATATATTTTTTTGTATGGGATGCGATAATTATAAACTCAGGATAGTCACTCAACCTTGGTGATGAGGCTTTATGTAGACTATAATATCTATGTATTTTGGAAGTACGTTTGATAGAAACGGAATGGTTTAGAAATATATCGAAAGGTGGGTGCTGCAGGGAATAAAGTGAACGGGGCTTTGAATAAAATTATATCTAACGGGAAATTGTCAACAGATGCAAGACTAGCGGTACACACGCGCACGTGTGTAAAAATGAGGCCTGGAACTGCCAGAAGAGGAACGAAAGTAGACTGAATGCAGTGGAAATGAGATCGCTTAGGCGCATATGCGGCAGATCAATTTATGACAGAGTTAAGAATGAAAAAATAATGAAATAATGTAAAGCTGATCTTAGTATAGTAAGTAAGATGAAGAAAGGATCACTTGAGTGGTTTAATCATATGGAACGGATGAATGAGAAGAGAATGGTATGAAATATATGTGACGCAAGTGTTGATGGCACCACATGTAGAGGACGTCCACGGAAGACTTGGCACGACCATGTAAACCAGATACTGGAGGATGGTCATGTTAGAAGCCTCAATAATCGGCGAGCTTGTATGAGAAGATGTGTGAATGTGAATGAAGCGAGAATTGTGTGTCAAGACAGAAGAGTGTGTCGCTCTATCCTCTCTGCATACCCCCGCGAGGAAACGGCGTGATGGTAAGTTATTTAGTTAGATATCTAGTAGGTATCTAGGACTAGAAAGATCACACTTCTATCGTAAGTAGCCTCTCTGATCCAATACCCTTCCCAAATTTTTTAACCAAAATTAGACAATTTCCGACTCGCGGCAATATCAATGTTTTACCACATACATAGGAAACTTAAAAGTTTTTAATAATATTTTACTAATTATGTACTCAGGATCATAAATCCTGGCTTGTAACATATTGATGTCCTTGATGATTCTCCTTCATTGTTAAATTCCTGAACTCGTCGTGTAAATGTGTCTAACTGTGTTGATCAAGTTATGGCAGTAATCCTTTATTCATATTATCTGTCACCTCACCTCTGCGACCCGCTCCTCATGCGACATAGCACCATGTCTCGCTGAGCACATTCCCAAAGCATTAACTTAAATCTGTTCTCATCCATCACTTGCCGGTCCAAACATCGCTGGGATCCTTGAAAGTGGCTTGATCAAATTTAAGAGCAATGTAATTCGTAATTCGAAGTAAGTAAGTAACATGCTCGAAACTAAAGTACAGGTCTGGACTATTAAGGATCTTTAAAAATCTTTTCATACAGCTTATAAAAGCTCCGACATGATAATATTTTTTATTATCATCCTTTTATTAATTTATTTTGTAAGGCTTATTTTGTAAAGTTATGTAAAAGGATATGTAAACTATAAACTCACCCGACACGGAATAATATAAATGCCAATAAATTCACGCCAAGGTATCGTGCACTGTCAAGGGTCGTTAACAATGTTTACCTGAAACAAAATGAAAAACAAACATTATTAATATTATGGATGTCAGTAAATCAGGATTCCATATATTTTCTAATATTTGGATCGAGGTCAAAATTTCAGTAACAAAATAAAGGAGTTCATTACATTTAAGACATATATTATACAGATGTAACAGACTTAGTCCACAATATTTTATGGGTAGACATATCTGACTAAATTACCAAGGAGTATGTAAAAATTCTGTACCTGAAAAAACTTTTATTTAATTAGGAAAACATACAGTTAATCTGTAAAAAAAAATCATAATGAAAGCGAAACAATACTTTAACCAGTTAAATATTATCTCAGAAAATACTGTAAACTTTAAACAGTGAGGACAATTTAAAAATGAATTATTAAATATATAGATAGCTTGTTAGGACTTTCTCCTGTAATGCAGAAAAAAGTTGAAAATAAGAATATAAAAATATAAACAGAGGAGAGATAAAAGTTATAAATAATAAAATATTCCAGGGGAACGGGAGGGTGGGGGAAAGGAAAAGGAAAATGGGATAGGGAATAAAATCTGTGTGATAAAAATAAAATGAAGGCCATTAAAGTTTATGTATTGAATTTAGATTTAATTGAGGTAACTGAAGTATAGTTGAAAATGTCTAGTTCGTTTAGGTGCGAGTTGAAATAAAGGGCGGAATATTATTGATTAAGATATTTACAAAATCATGTTAATCTATAAGTTTAAGTACTTTGAAATAAATATTTGCGAAATTAACCCATTATTATTATTATTATTATATATTATACGTTCGCGCTTCAGGCCCTGAATTACAAACAAAAACAGTGGCCGCTCGAAGTTCCATGACCTTTTATTTTTTGCAACCAATATACAATTTGGAATCAATAAAATATTTTAATATATATGAAACATCGCACAACCATGACTTTTTTAGATCCTTGCATAGATTGAGATTAGGCGCGTGCAACTTGCAACACTTTCGATTCACACTTCTAGTACGTATCGTGCACTAGGTGTGATACACGAGTATTTCAATTAAAATACAATTACTAGTTGTGCTTAGCATTGGTTTGTATCCGTTGCATTAAGAAAAAAAAAAACAAAGTAAAAATGTAACGTGTGTAAATGATAAAAAACATAATGGCTAAGTAAAAATAAAATAAGTCGGGTAGTAAGTAAGTGCATATATCTTAGCCACGATCATGTCCTCGATGGATCAACATTTGGAAATTCTACAGCGAAAAAAGTAACGGATAAAATACAAGGAAACGGACAAGTAGAATGCATTGAGAGCGGACCCACCACATTCCCAGCAACGTTAAATAAGCTCAAGGCTTCTATTTCAGTCCTACTCTAACGCCACTTGGTTGGAATTTTTTTAATACTACAAAGGCGGCTGTTCGATAGCGCCCCCCGCACAGTGACAGAGCGATACCGCGCAGCCGACTATAACAAGGTTTGCTCTTGTTGTACCTGACATTTTGTTACTGTCACTTTATTAGAGAAAATAAATATATATATTAATTAGAAAAATATACGTATAAAATCAATTGTATTGAAAAATATTGTTGTTGCTACCGGGATTCGACCCTGGATCTCTTCCAATTCGGGTAACGTGCATTAATCGATTATGCTTCAGCACACAGTACATTGACGACAATTTTCGAACCCATATCTTACACTTTTCAAATTGATACATCTGTCGTTCCATTATTTGAACGCCATCCACATTTTTCGATAAAATTGATTTTATATGTACATCTCTCTAATTAATATATTTAATTAGTATTTAAAACATCACAGACCGTCTGTTCTGAATAATTACAAGTTCAGAATAAGAATGTGTTCTTCTTAATAAAATAAATATAGTATGCATAATTGAAAGACTCTCTTTTTGAGGTATCCGTATCATCTCGAGTACAATCTCGAGGTCTTAAAATAACCTTGCTCGGAACACAAGAGCGCTGTTCACCTCCCGACCTCTAACAGCTGAACTATGAATTTATTAACGTATTTTTAATTTTCTTTGTTGCAATTCTAATCGGTAGAAGGTTTTCCTGATTTGTCATCACCTTGGTCTTATCAATATTCAAGTAGCGGCCCACTTTGTTGCCGGCGTGGTTTAATCGAGAGGTCACCGGTTGCAGCATCTCGGCCATTTCCGCAAACACAACTATGTCGTCAGATAATTGGATTGTATTGGCGTTATTGCGAGCTGAAAATAATTCTCGATAATGTCCGAAACTAAAAGGTCAAAAAGACGAGACGAGACATTTCGACAATAGTTATAAAATGCAATCAATCACTGAAACAAAGCTGAAGTCACTAGAAGTATTTGATCTACAGACGACTTCTAAACGATGATTAATGACGATATTTTTCGAAAGATTGATTTTTTCTTTACATCTTTTCTAAGTAATTCATCTAATTTCTTTTAACCTTACTATAACATTATTTATAAGCGTGTCCCATCAGTCTAAATGGAAATGACTGTATATTATATTAACATATCAATTAGGTGTAGGATAATGGATACTTTTAGTTCATTAAGTATATTCTAATCTAATTTATTGTTTCCTTGTTATATTTCATTAATAAAAAATAGCACAAGGTATATAAAAAAATAATAACTATGTAAAAGGCAATCTTTGCCGTAAAACTGTAATGCAGTACGGCAAAAAAATAAAATTAAAATGTACATACAGTGAAATCTCGATCGATCGTTCCACGAATAATCGTTTTCCCCGCATGTATCGTTAATTTCTTCCAGTCCCGAATTAATTTAATACAAAACACCCAAAAATCGATCGCATGGATCGTTCCTCTATGCATCATTTTACCGCATTAATCGTTTAAATGACGCAGCATACTACGTAGCTAAATGCTTGGTTTTGATTAACGGCACTCGTAAACAATGAGCGGAACATTCGATAGAGAGAGAGAGAACGCTGCTGCTGACTGCCACTTGACATTATACAATTATACAATGTTTAATTTTTTTTAAATAATTGTTTCGGTGCAAGTTTCTAATTTTATTTAAGCACATTTATTTACATGTGATATACGTATCTTTTTTAGAATATGTATTAAACATTTAAGTAAGAAAAATGTAACTTTTTTCTATATTCCCACATTCACAGGTAATTTCAATAGGTCCATTCAAAAACGATAGATAGCGGTTTCACTGTATATGCAATAAAGATGAAATAAAAAAATAAATAATAATAATAGACTTAGTTAATAGTAGTAATGGTTAAATTGTTATTTGAACCGTTATTGGGACTGTAATTATGTTCGATTGTAACGGTGATTGGTAACTAATTATTCGTAATTCTTCAAGCAAATCACTGGTATACTAGAAAGTAAACCTCCGATAGTTAAATCTTAGTTACCGATCGTCGTTAAATCTCAGTTACCAATCATCGTCACAATCATAGTTACATAACGGTTTACCATCCACTAGTTAATAAGGGCACTCTGATAAGAATGTGATGATTCGGTACAAAAGGAAAAATATTTACTTAATAAAATAAAAACCCGGAAACAATATTTTGACCGTGTCATGAGATATCCATAAAAAAGTATCTGATTCCGCATCACAACATTCAAGGCGAAATTGCTAGCTGCAGAATCAAAGGAAATGGTTCGGGAAGTTCACGGTTCAACAATTTCGAGCCTCTTCAAATAAAATAATGATCGATAACTGGACAAGCACTAGAAGAAGCAGAAGAAGAATCGTGTGATATTTCTCCTCTTGTGTGTGTGCATGAACGGGCCTCATTAGAGGTAAGGAGGGTCGGGTAGCAGCCCTGCGCCCGACAGGGGTAAGGCGAGGCGAGGCTTATCTCCGCGGGACCTCCGAAGCGTATAAAGCATGGCGCGATAAGGGCGCGCGCCGACAGGTTTACAGCTCCGGCACCCGGCCGGGACGGGGGCACGCCACACGGTCAGGCACATTTTTGACTACCTCATTTTGTATGAATAATGTGACATCATAAATGTTTTTCTATTATTCTAGAGCTGTCCGACCGTTTAGCGACTCATTAATATTTTATTTAAAAATTACATAATAAAAGTAACGCTGCTATATATTTTACCTATTAAACATTTATAAGTAGCTCTGCGGCCGTGCCCGGCTGCGCTCGGGATTAACAACAAGTGGCGGCAGAAAGGGTTAGGGAGTGTCATTGTTTTGCGCAGACTCTTTGAGTAACGATGTATGCAAATTTTGGTTCAGGCAAGGGAAGGGGTGCAACTATCGAGGGGTGGGGTGACTATATTTAGGGCTGTCCGTAGACATTGTGCCACCCTTATGGAAGCTAAAAGATGGTACCATTAAATTAACAAAATAATTGACATAAAATATTGAATTTTTGTAAGTTGTATTTTAGATTAAAAAAAACGAAGTTTTGCGTCTAAACATATTTTTTTAATTTTTCCGACAATCGTTATTTTTTAAATTGCATCCATATTTTTGTTTAAGTCAGGCGTTCTCAAACTTTAAAATAAAAAGTATATATTTTAGATCTTTTTATTTGTAGACATACTTTTGACGCCCTAAAATTATGCCGTCCTAAGGCTTTGCCGTACTTGCCTACTGATTAGGGACGGCTCTGATTATATTTTCCTCAGGGTCCTGGAGTACATCTGAGCAAAATTTGGAACTGTAAATACATATATTCATTTAATATAATACACATTAATATCGGTGGCAAGGGATCCTAAAATTAAACGTGCAAAATTAGGTTTAGATTGATCAAAGGGTGTGGGATTGTATAGTCACATATGCGTTGTGTCGCAATCAGAATAGATTGCAATTCAATTTATCTCTAGTAAAATATATACTCTCTCGGCGGGTTTAGCGAATAATGCCCCGGCACGGTATCTTGCCCGGCATGGATCGGTCGGAGAGGGGCACCTAATCCCGAAGAGTCGGTTGAGCGGGAGGAACGTGCACAGCCGACCGGGTAGGAACTTAATGAGTCAAGGTTTGTGTTGGGCTTAGGGTAGACGGTACGGAAATATATGCGAGAAGACGTCGGTCTTCTTAACTGTGCTCGGATAAACAGTTCGGACTTCGTCCCCATCAAACCGATTCTCATTTCACGTTAGCCTGCCCGTTTCGGTTAAACCAGATAACCTCATAATTTAGTGTGAGATGCGAGTCAGCGAAATATATATATAAAATACACTCAATAACGTGCCTCTGGGTTAATTGAGAAGTAATATCCACGTGTAAATAAATATATACAGGGTGTAACAGACCTAGTGCACAATAATTAATGTGTGGATACCTGACTAAATTACGAGTCAAAAATGTTCAAGGAATATGTGAAAATTCTGCACCGTTACAGAAAATATTACTTACTTACCATCACGCCGTTTCCCCGCAGGGATAGGCAGAGAGGAAAGAGCGCCACACTTCTCTGTCCTGACACACAACTCTCGCCTTATCCACATTCATACATCTTCTCATATAAGCTCGCCGATTGTTGAGGCTTCTAACAGAACCATCCTCCATTATTTGGTCGCGCCAAGTATTCCGCGGACGTCTTCTATTTCTGGTGCCGTCAACACTTGCGTCATATATCTTTCTTACCATTCTCTCCTCATTCATCCGTTCCATATGACCAAACCACCTAAGTGATCATTTCTTAATCTTACTCACTATATTAACATCAGCTTTACATTATTTCTTTATTTCTTCATTCTTTACTCTGTCATAAATAGATTTGCCACATATACGCCTAAGTGATCTCATTTCCAGTGCATTAATTCTACTTTCTTCTGCCAGCTCCAGGCCTCACTTCCATACATTAGTGTCGGTACCAGGGCTCCATTGTGCACCGCTAGTCTTGCCTAGTAGTTAAAATATAAATTGTTTTAAATTTTTACAAAATCATGTTGTTTTCAGTTTACGTATAATTACGTAATATTTTACAAAAGTATCCATTATTAATATATTTCTTTACTTAAGACCCTAAATCATCTAACAAAAAATAGTAAATTCGATAACTTTTAATTTTTTGTTTTCAATATATAATTTAGAATGAATAAAGTATTTCAATTAATCGAAATAATTCCATAATTACGATTTTTTTAAATGCTTATATCCCCTGAACATTTTCAACTCGGAATTTAGTAAAAAATATTGTGGACTAAGTCTGCTATATCCTGTATAACTTCAAACGAATTAAATTATTTACTCTTTTTAAAATAAATAATAAGAGATATACAAATATTATTTACATCAGACACCACACTTACTGCATACGAGTATAATGACGCTAAAAAGATCGACTGCACAGAGTACAATGACCACACAAGATACATATCCGTTTTTTTTACAAATTACAAATAATACAACTTCTAAAAAACATACGTAGATCAACTATCAACAAAATACGTGTGAATAACTGTTCTAGTGACGTCACCCATCCTTCGAATCCTTTTCCAACGAACGCAGACTACCATTTCGAAAAAAATAAATTATTAATAATCTTTCTGAAAAAAAATCTAGTTTGATCATCCGTTTGACATAGCGCCGGCAATTCTGATCACCTCTCGTGATATAGTTTTCTTCGATCTTTTAACCATCAATTAACATTTTAATTTGTAAATAACAGCCTACTTAAGGGATGAATCGCCATTAGTATAGTTTAATAAAAATGTACATATATATATTATTTTTTTATTAGAAGATGTAATGCATTTTTAAAGATAATCAGTAATTATATATATACATTTCTTCTTACATTTTTATCTTCTATATGAGAGTCGAGACTCGTGTATAGAGAAGGAATACATAAGAGAGTATATAATTTATGTGTCTGCTAGTCTGTGTACATATTTTTTAATTTCAGATACAATTTATAATAGTCTGTAATTTTTCTATATAGATTATTAAAGATAAATATATATAATATTATTAGGAGAACACATTCTTATTGTGATGTTGTAATTATTCAGAACATAGGTCTGTGATATTTTAAATATATTAATTAGAAAGATATACATATAAAATCAATTTTATCGAAAAACATTGTTGTTGCGCCACCGGGATTCGAACCTGGATCTCTTTCCTAACCGGGGAAGGTGCATTATCCAACTGTGCTACAGCGACAATATTTTTAGCGACAATTTTCGAACCTATATGTTACCTGTAAAAATAAGGTAGATGGCTCTTTCAAATAATGAAACGATTAAATGTATTAATATCAAAAAGGTAACATATAGGTTCGAAAACTGTCGCTAAAAATATTGTCGCTGTAGCATAGTTGGATAATGCACCTTCCCCAGTTAGGAAAGAGATCCAGGTTCGAATCCCGGTGGCGCAACAACAATGTTTTTCGATAAAATTGATTTTATATGTATATCTTTCTAATTAATATATTTAATTCATATTTAATATATAATATTATAAAATCCTAATGTCTTTTTAAGTATGACACGTAACGAAATTGTCGATTTCCTTTATTATATGAATGTGTAACCTCTTCATTCTCAAGGTAAATTTTTCAATATGAGAAACAAAAAAGTACATAGTTAGAAATTTAAAAATTGGAACCGGGTAAATTTGCAACGACCGTTTAACAAAGTTAAAACATTAAAACTATTTTTCTAAATGTTTCAAGACGTCAGGTCGCGTACATTGTTGTATTGAAGTATCTATAAAAGAAGATCCGGTTCAGAAAAGATGACGCTTAAACCGCATCTAGGACAGTTTGTTAAACACTATTGTTGCCGTAAATAATTCCATAGCTAGTTCTGGGTTCTCTATTGGTAATGATGAATACAGTAATTCAATCTATGTAAATTCAAATTACTCTCATTAAATCAGACTCTCCTTGTAGTCTGATGGTCCTTAAATCTGCTGGTCAGCCACCGAAAACCTTCTCACAACCGATAATCCGAAAATATATAATACAAAATGTTTTTATTATCACCGCCGTAAAAGTCCGTCCGAACCGCAAAAACTCTCTTTCCAGAAGCAGCTTCGCTTTTGTTTTCTGTTTTTAAATCCACACAAAAAGAACACACATATTCAAAAATTTATATCAGGCCTACCTATCGAAGTATAAAAGCGCGTAAACAACTATGTTTTTAATAAATAACCTTACCGAAATGATCGTCGAAATGTCACGATAGTGTGACCTACGATTACCTACGATTCTCGAGAGGACAAAACAACCCGAAATATTTTTATTACTATCTCGATTTGTTGAATGAAATCTGCTCATCTTCAGGTTGCCACAATGCTGAAAAGGCAATTTTAAAGTATTACATAATTAAGCCGCCGCCCACTAACTTCTGAATGAATATTTGCCCGATGTTAAAACGATCCGGAAGCGGGCTCCACCATCCCCCCGACCAGGGGAGATTATCAACTGCCATACAATTTCAACCGTAACTTACGAGGTTTTAATGAAAAATTTAATATGGATAAAAAAGAGTATTAAAATGTGTGCGCTGTGTGGAAGAGGAATATGGATTTTACGTGAAATACTTTATTCCAGACATATTTTCTACGAAAGAGAGTGGTTCTAAATCTTGGGTTCATTTTGCAAAAATTAATGACCATACAGCTGATATTGTGATATGTTACAAATGTGTATCACCTTTGAACTTATAACTACAAATAAGTCCTCTATATGCGAACTTTCAAAGATACGAACGTTCGTAATTTAAATAAGTACAAAATTAAAAACTGTACTGTGCGTAAGGTTAGTTTCGTGTCACAGCCACGTGTCAGTGTGCAGCATCCCACACTTTCGGTAATGTTTACAATAGTTACGTGCGGTTATCTATACCAAATGTGTGTGCTACTCAGAGAAGTTACATTTTGTTCAATTACTGTATTATTTTTCTTCTTCTTTCACGACACTACATCCCAGGATGGGATTTGGTCTCCTCCACAAGTGTTCTTCACCGACTCCTATCCCTGGCCATTCTTCTCCAGTTCCCGGACTCTCCAATCTTGCTCCAGTCTTCTTCCACACAGTCAGCACACCTCTTGATCTCCCTTTAAGTCGTTTCCACTTGAGTATTCACTTGGTCATGACATATATTTTTTATTTTAATATTAGAAGATTATCCGACGTTGTAGATCTTCTTGGGCATCGAATGGTATATTAAACTATATATACAACAAATATTTTTTTTTATTTTTTAAATGAGCTTTTTTGTAACAACACTGTATATTATCCACGATGGCCTACGCTCCGTCTATCTATCAACATTTAAAAAAAAATCAAAACAAACGATATACAGTGTTGTTGTAGGGGTCTCATCAGTACTGTACGATGTTATAAGCCCAAGATCATTGGGGATTATTATAGTACATTCCTGATGCCTAGGTTAACTTTGTTCGACTTGCGAACAGGTTCGATTTGTTCGTATGTAGAGGATTTACTGTATAGGCCAACATGGGTCATATCTTAATAATACCAGTATTTTCAACGATTCGGAAACAAGGTAGGCAAGTGAAGCAAAAAGGTCTTATTCACTAAACGTAGGCGGCAAACTGCGGCTGTTGCTGATAGGAAAGTCCAGCTGACCCTGCTGCCAGTACCCTGCTGCGGTTCGGTAAAAAATTCCCCCACCACGCCGTTGGCCAACAGCACATCGTTTCACATTGCACGGCAGCCATCGTTTCACATTGCACGGCAGCCGTCGTTTCAGGACAGCGTTCTGTGTCGTGTGATTTTGCCAGCGGTGTCGCCTCGCCACCGTGAAAAGAGACGAATATTTTGTTTTGTTAAAGATGATCAAATAAAATATACCTTTTTAGCATTTACTCTAATCCCAGGATTCCAATAAGGTAAGACTAAAAAGCGGACGAAAAAGTATTTACGTTGAAGATTGAGAAAACTTTCACTGTCTTGTTGGAAAAATTCTTCTCAACACCAGGGCTAATAATTCAGGATGATAAACGAAACCGTTTAAGTCTTGAAAACTTATAGGGCTAATGTCAAAAGTTTTTTTTAAAAAATAAAACTTATATAACTCGAACTTTGAAAAAAACTTTCTTACATACTTTTCAGATTTTTTTAAAATTCTAGAATTCTTCGGATTACAAAATATTTTCTTTAAATCAAAAGATATATAAGTACATTATATATATGATTACTGTTGCCAACCAAACAAAAAGTGGTCGCCTCAAGTCAGTTCGCTAGGGCACGAGCGGATTCACTCGACCGAAATCGAGTTCCTCACACTCGCTCCAAACCGTCGGTGGTCGCAGACTCGAAACGCCGGTACCGGACCGAGGGGTCGGGGCAGAAGACTGCTGGACGGCGAGGTTCCAAGGGATGAGGCGGGATGCAAAATGAAACACTTGCTTAAGGTGTATTCAGTGCACCGCAGTATGTAGTTTGTTGTGTAGAGACGAGACGTTTGACGAGAAGTGACCTCCATACTGCGGTGCGCTTCTATTTATTCAAGATGAGTGGACGTGCGCCGTTACCAGCGCACGCCACCCCAAAACCACCCACCGTGCCAATCAGGGCGCGTTTACATGCCTAACCGCGCCCCAAGCGACACGGCGTTCGGCGCCGCCTGTCGGCCGGATAGCGCAACATCGCGCCATTTTTCGGTCGCGGGCTGACAGGCGGCAGAAGCCGTTTTCCGGAGACAAACAATTAAATATTACATTAACATTAACAATTGGGGATATCACGAGTAGTGAATTCTGTAGTAAATATCGCGACCCGTGATATCCCGTAACAAGAATTATCCGGCCAGTGTTTTCTTTCGAGTTATTTCGTTTTTTGTGACTTCGTTATCTCGAAATGTTCGTTAAGCGGGTTTCTTGCCAGTGGCGGGCCCCGCTAAGGGCCTTTTTGATAGGAAATGTAACACTGGCGGGATAATTTTGTATGGGTGCCGCGGACTACGACATTTGTTTATTTCTACTGTTGTCCGCGGCACTAAATACACTAAATTTAAACAACAGTGGCGGCGTACCGGCGGGTGGGCAAAGGTTTATTGTGTTCCCAATCCCGCGGCACGCCGCGTAAAACAAATAATAATTATTTATACGTAAATAATAACATTTCAAATTTAAATAACAAATATGTAATTTTTTATTTCATGGCACTAGTCTCTGTGTGCAACACTCCCCCCGTGCGGCTTGGCCGTACTACGACGGTGCACAAAGAGGCTTCGTTGGTAGAACTATGATGCGGGTAGCTGGTCGTGTGTAGTCCCCGGTTGCTGTCCGGATCCGCACCGCTCGTACCTGCCCGTCGGCTGCTGGTCTTGCCTCGATGATAATTCCCCGTGGCCATGTGTTGCGTGGCAAGGTGGCGTCGGTGATAATGGCCAATTCGCCCTCGCGGATTGGTGGAGCTGGCTCCTGCCACTTGTGTCGAAGTGCGAGCGTTGGCAGTTACTCGCGCATCCATCGACGCCAAAACATGTCGGCGAGCTGCTGCGCCACCTGCCACTGTTTCCTTAGACAGGTCTGTTCATCGAGGGCTCCGTAGACGGCCAGGTGTTGTTGTCGTCCGGCCGCTCCCATCAGCAGGTGGTTTGGTGTGAGTGGCGAATTGTCCCGCGGGTCCACGGAGACATGGGTCAACGGGCGGCTGTTTACCGTAAATTCCGCTTCGGCCAGGGTAGTCCGCAAGGTTTCCTCTCGCGGAGCCCGTTCCTTTGTTGTTGCTTCGAGCGCCCGCTTGACTGAGCGGACGAGGCTTTCCCAGGCTCCGCCCATATGGGGGGCGAGCGGGGGGTTGAAAGTCCAATCAACCCCCACCTCCGCTAGGTGTTCCACAACCCGCGGCTCTTGTCTTAGATCCGCCAGCGCGCTGGCCAATTCTCGGTCGGCGCCGCGGAAATTGGTTCCGTTGTCGCTGTAGAGGTGCCGCGGGTGGCCGCGGCGAGCTGCCATTCGTCTGAGGGCCATTATGGCTGAATCAGCCGTCAGTGATGCGGCCAGCTCCAGGTGCACGGCGCGTGTTGTCATACAGGTGAATAAGGCGCCGTACCGCTTCTCGCGCCGGCGTCCTACTGTCACCTCCATCGGGCCGAAGTAGTCGAGGCCGCAATGGGTGAACGGTGGTGTGTGGTGAGCCAGGCGGGCTTCCGGGAGCTGTCCCATCAGTGGCGGCTGTGGACGACTGCGTCCATTCCGGCAGGCCTGGCATTGGAACTGTACCCGGCGCACGGCGGGTCTCAGTTTCAGCACGAAGAAGTTCTCCCGGACGTCGCTCACTGTCCGCTCCGTGCCGGGATGACCCGCGCTCTCGTGATAGTGACGTATCATGAGCCGGGTGTATGGGTGATTTCCGTCCAAGATGATGGGGTTTCGCAGGCCTGGCGAGATGTCGACGTCGGTCGTCCCGGTCAGGCGTGTTCCCATGCGGATGACGCTGTTGTCGTCTAGGTGGGGGGTGAGTTGGTAGAGTCGTCCGTTTCGTGGTAGAGCCTCCCCCCGTTGCAACAGCCGGATCTCGGGCCCGAAATCCGCGGCCTGGGTTTGTAGTATCCAGGCCCGCTCGGCGCGGTCCCGCTCGTCCGTTGTCAAATTTTGGGCCGATACCTCACCTCGAGGTCGGCGGCAGTTGTGGGCAAATCGGCGGACCCACGCAGTTGTCCGAATGAGGCGGGTCCACGACGAAAAACGCTCGAGGTTCGGCATCGCTCCTCCAGCTGTTTTGGCGTGGCGGGTCACCGTCACCGTTTCGGGCCTGACCTCCATCTCGAGTTTGTCAGGCGGAGGCCTGCTCACCTCCCGTGGCCATGCTGCTTCCGGTTGCTTGAGGAATGCGGGGCCCCTGAACCACCTTCCGGCGGTTGACAAGTCAGGGGGCTCTCCGTCCCTGGTCCCCAAGTCCGCTGGGTTTTGGGCTGTAGGCACCCATCTCCAGCCGTCGGCCCCCACCAGCTCGTCTATTTCTCCGAGCCGGTTGGCGACAAATGTGGAATAGGACCTGGGGTCGGTCCGGATCCACGCCAGGACGGTGGACGAGTCAGTCCACAGAATCGTCCTCTCAACCCTGCACACGTGCTCTGTCTTTATGACGGCGGCTAGGCGAGCCGCCATCAGAGCCGCCTGCAGCTCAAGCCGTGGTATAGAGAGTGGCTTGAGCGGGGCCACCTTACACTTTGCCGAGATGAAGGCTACGTCCGAGCCGCCCTCTCCTGTCTCGACAAAGTAGGCGACCGTGCAGCACGCTAGCTCTGAGGCGTCGCAGAAGATGTGCAGGGTCGGTCGGCTTCTCCGACTCGCCACGCTCTGGCGTGGCACGGCGCACTGACTCGTGCGGAGGAGCCGGTGCCAATCTTGCCATTTGTCCGCGTGCTCGGGACGGATCGGGTCATCCCACCCGACCTTTGAGCGCCACACTTGTTGTAGAAGTATCTTCGACCGGATTAGTAGGCAAGCTACAAAGCCCACCGGGTCGAAGATTCGCATTACGGCGCTCAGTAACTGTCTCTTGGTGGGGCGATCCTTGGCCTTCAGTTCTGGCAAGTTCACGAACTGGAAGAGGAATTTGTCTGCTGCTGGATCCCACGTTATGCCGAGCACGCGTTCAGTAGTTGTTTCTTCACTGATGATTCGCACCGGTTCCACGGCACGAAGTGACGGCGGGATGTGGCTCAGGACCTCTGGGCTATTGGAGGCCCAGTTTGCCAGATGCATGCCGCCTCGACGAAGCACCTCGGTCACATTGCGGGTCATCTCGATGGCCTGCTCCGGGGTGTCCATTGCGTCGAGGTAGTCGTCCATGTAAAACTTGTCCTGGACGGCGGCAGAGGCGTCTGGGAATTCCGTGGCGCTGGCGTCGGCGATCCGATTTCTGACAAACTGCGCGCTGCTGGGCGAGCAAGTCGCTCCGAATACCATTGATGTCATTTGGTATGTGCGTGGTGCGGCCTCGCCCGGCCTTTTCCACCAAAACAGCTGCGCGCACTGATCCTGCGGCTTGATTTTCACCCGCAGGAACATTTCCCGGACGTCGGCTGCCAGAGCCACCCGTCCTTCCCGGAACCGAAAGATGTTGCCCAACAGTGATGATAGTAGGTCCGGGCCTGTCAACAGGGCGTCATTCAGGGAGACGCCCCGGCATTTGCTTGCCGCATCGAATACAATCCTGATTTTCCCCGGTTTGTTGGGATTGAAGACGGCGAAGTGCGGCAAGTACCAGCGGTGGCTCCCCAAACGGGCCACCTCATCCTCTGACAGGGGACGAGCATATCCCTTGTCGAGGTATTCAGCCATCTTTGCCCTGTAGGCGCTGGCGTAGGCCGGATCTTTCTCCATCTTCCTTTCGATGCTGATTAGTCGGTTGATGGCACACTGTTGGTTGTCGGGAAGGACTGTTTCCTCTTTGGCCCAGAGTAGCCCGGTTTCCCATTGTCCGGTCGGGAGGCGCCTCGTTGTAGATTCCATCACCGCGGTGGCTCGGGCCACGCACGCGTTGATGCGGGTCGCGGTCGTGATTCCCAACGAATCCACCGCGTAATGCTCCCGCACGAGCGCCTCCAGGCGCGTGTCGGCGGCGGTACCGCTAGCCGCGGCGAGTGCTAGCACGGTCGCACTGGTTGTGTGTGGGCGGTAGGTGGTCGCTCCATGAGATGTCCACCCGAGGACCGTTCTGGACAGGACCCCCCGGCCTTGGGTCATTGTACATTCGCGGCTCACGATCAGATGGGCGTGGTCCTGTCCGATTAGGAGTTGTGGTGATACTTCAACGGCCTCGGCGTGGCCCACACACGGTTTCCCTCCTTGATGCGTCATTGTCCATTGGGAGGGCAAAGCAAGTCCGCGGACCGTGCTTGCTTGCAGCGGGTACTCGGCCCCGCCGCCGCGGATGGTCAGATTCACTGACTGGGACCGGTCGTCCGAGGAACACATTCCGTTGGCGCCGTGAATGCGTAATTGACGTACCGGTCCCCTGGCCCCGACGGCACTGGCCACTGTCGCCTCGATGAGGGTTACCGTGGATCCCTCATCGAGTAACGCGTAGAGTCTTTTCCGCCCCCGGGGGCCGGAAATTGTCACTGGGAGGACCTTTAGCAACACTTGGTCCTCCTGGCCTCCCGAGAGGCTCGCGTGGCTTGTACCGACGGAAGCCAGCTGATCGTTCTTCAGTCAGGATCTGCCCGACGATGCACCGGAGGCCGCGTTGCCTGCCGCCGACGGTGCTTGTGCTCGTGACCCCCCATGTAGTAGGCGATGGTGTGGTCTACGACATCCGCTTGCTCCGCAGCGCTTTCCCCGGCACTGCTGTGATCGGTGTCCCGGACCGAGGCACGTGAAGCACACTTCCGACATTTTTACTAGCGTCCATCGGTCCGGGACCGATTTCCGCGCGAAGTCGTGACACGCGGCGAGACCGTGCCGAGTCGAGTGGCATTCCTGGCACTGCCCATTTTCGGATGAATCCAGGTTCGCGTTCACGTTTTCTTTTGAATCTTCCTCAGGCGCGGCCTCTATGGCGAGGTGCACCTGCCCGCTCCGGCGGGTGGGGTGGTTTGTGATGCTGATAGACAGGCATCCTGCGTTCGGCGCCACCGCGGTTACTTTGGTCAGCCAGGTGGAGAAGTCCTTCACGGCGATGTCCGGCGACTGGTCGACTCTTGATAACATCCAGATACTCTTAAAGTGTGCTGGCAGCTTGCTGACCATCTCCGCCAGTAGTCGTGGTGATACCAGATGTTTCGTGTCGAATGCCTCGACCGTGGCGACGACATTCCTGACCGCCACGGCGTAGTCCACGATAGCTTCCGTGGGGGCGGTCTCCGTCAGCTTGGTGTACCGCTGGATTCGATCCAGCATATGGCTGATGATGGTATCGGGCCGCCCGTACCAGCGTTCCAGCGTGGTCACTATTTCGTGTATGTTGTTGGGGTCGATCAGCAATGCCGCCACGGTCTCGCGCGCTTTCCCCTTCAGGGCGCGTTGTAGGCGCATCAGGTTTTCCGCTGGGTTCAGGTCGCAGAGCGCGGTGGATTGGTCGTATTGAGCTTTGAACGTGGGCCATTCCAAGGCATCACCGCTGAATGGTGGCAGATCTCTGGCGCTTGACTGGCGCGCCATAAATGCGTTCATCGGCTGTGTGTGCACCCAATCGCTTGTTCCGCGATGTCTGGCGGCCTCATCTGGAGTCGCGTGTGCAGTGGCGTATGGCATGGCGTATGGTGCGGTGTATGGTGCGGCGCTTGCCGCTGATCCCCAGACGGCACGTGGTGGTGACGACCATGCTTCGGCGGCGGCGTTTGGACTGGCCGCGCCCGCGGCGCTCGGCCGGGTGAGGTCGATTGTGTTGCCCGCTGCACCGGCGGCGGCTCCTTCGGGAGCAAGTGGTGCGACGGACTGGAATCCCGTGGGCCCGGCGTTAGTTCGCGCGTCCGGCTCGGGCCCCCAGGAGATCATGGTTGACATGGTCGGGCCGGTCCGTCCGGCTGTTCCGAGCATGGCTACCGGCTGAATCGGTGTCGTGGTGCTCCACACTCTCCTTGATTCAGGCGGAGCGGCCGGTCCGACCGCTCCGAGCGCCATCCGTGATGCGTCCTCCCAAGGTGCCGCCGATGCAGGCGGGGCGGCCGGTCCGACCGCTCCGAGCGCCATCCGTGATGCGTCCTCCCAAGGTGCCGCCGATGCAGGCGGGGCGGCCGGTCCGACCGCTCCGAGCGCCATCCGTGATGCGTCCTCCCAAGGTACCGCCGATGCAGGCGGGGCGGCCGGTCCGACCGCTCCGAGCGCCATCCGTGATGCGTCCTCCCAGGACGCCGCAGAAACCGGCGGAGCGGCCGGTCCGACCGCTCCGAGCGCCATCCGTGATGTAGGTGAACCGGTCGGTCCGACCGTTCCGTAGTCCGCATCCTGCGTCATCGCTGGTGCCGGACTCCATGGTGCTGCCATTGGCTGACCCTGACTCTGCACTTGATAGTAGGCGTCCATCCGTGCGTGTTGTAGTTCCAGGTTCAGGCGATGGTTTTCTTCCATTAACCTACGCTGCCTCCTTTCCCATCGGATATTGGCCCGCAGTCGACGAACCGTGTTCTCCGTTGACGTAGAAGAACCCCGGCGAGATCCGCGCTCATCCCTGGATCTGCTGTCGTCCGAACTCGAGCGTGACGATCCGCGCCGCGGCGGTAAATCCTCTTCCTGTCGCGGCGTATCGTCCTCCTCCCGTTCCGATCTTCGTGCATCCGATCTCAGTCCGGATCGCGACATTTCGTTTCCGGACCACCGACGCTAGCTAGTTGACCTGAGGCAATCCGACTCACGAAGGACCAGTTGTTGCCAACCAAACAAAAAGTGGTCGCCTCAAGTCAGTTCGCTAGGGCACGAGCGGATTCACTCGACCGAAATCGAGTTCCTCACACTCGCTCCAAACCGTCGGTGGTCGCAGACTCGAAACGCCGGTACCGGACCGAGGGGTCGGGGCAGAAGACTGCTGGACGGCGAGGTTCCAAGGGATGAGGCGGGATGCAAAATGAAACACTTGCTTAAGGTGTATTCAGTGCACCGCAGTATGTAGTTTGTTGTGTAGAGACGAGACGTTTGACGAGAAGTGACCTCCATACTGCGGTGCGCTTCTATTTATTCAAGATGAGTGGACGTGCGCCGTTACCAGCGCACGCCACCCCAAAACCACCCACCGTGCCAATCAGGGCGCGTTTACATGCCTAACCGCGCCCCAAGCGACACGGCGTTCGGCGCCGCCTGTCGGCCGGATAGCGCAACATCGCGCCATTTTTCGGTCGCGGGCTGACAGGCGGCAGAAGCCGTTTTCCGGAGACAAACAATTAAATATTACATTAACATTAACAATTGGGGATATCACGAGTAGTGAATTCTGTAGTAAATATCGCGACCCGTGATATCCCGTAACAAGAATTATCCGGCCAGTGTTTTCTTTCGAGTTATTTCGTTTTTTGTGACTTCGTTATCTCGAAATGTTCGTTAAGCGGGTTTCTTGCCAGTGGCGGGCCCCGCTAAGGGCCTTTTGATAGGAAATGTAACACTGGCGGGATAATTTTGTATGGGTGCCGCGGACTACGACATTTGTTTATTTCTACTGTTGTCCGCGGCACTAAATACACTAAATTTAAACAACAGTGGCGGCGTACCGGCGGGTGGGCAAAGGTTTATTGTGTTCCCAATCCCGCGGCACGCCGCGTAAAACAAATAATAATTATTTATACGTAAATAATAACATTTCAAATTTAAATAACAAATATGTAATTTTTTATTTCATGGC